>VZRU01006265.1:923048-1065355 GCA_013398155.1 Pedionomus torquatus
GGGGGGGCAGGGATGGGGGAAAACTGAAAATGAAAGAAACTGGAAAATGGTTTCACAGAGGAAGAATTACTATACTTGATGCAGCTGAACTTAGGGTATGTCACCTTTACTTCCTGCCACTCAGATGTATGATAAAAGGGATAAGCACAAGCTCTTGTTTGAATGGACTGCACATCGGGAACTGTTTTTCTCCTATCACAGCAGCTCCTGAAAAGCGTCTGTCCTCATTCTTCATTGAGAATTTTTGATGCAGCTATTGAGAAGCTTGTGTACAATTTTCCCTGTGTTTCAGTTCTTTTTACCAGAGAATGACACATCTTCAGCTACTTCTGTCATGTCTGGTTGCAACCAGAACTGGAGTGCCAAGCAGGTGCCACTGGCTGAATCAAAAAATGCAAGTGAAAAGAGGGGAGTGCCTACCGTAGTTCCAATTGGTTTATTATCCACCAAAGAAACAGCAACCAAAATATGTAGAGCTTTTCCCTTTTTGCAAAATCCATTTATTTATATTCTGTCAGTCTCCTCTAAACAATCACAAAGTGTTTGTCTTGTACTCATAAATCAAGTTTCCTCCCCTCTGTGATCACTTTTGTGACTTTTATCTCAATATAGCCTATGCTCCTTCCTTCAACCATGGCCCTCAAAAAAGATACAGTATCTTAGCTCAGAAGAGCGGAAGGATCATTTCACTCATAAACCATTTTTCTTCTTCTGCTTCCTGTTATCTGGCATCTTTTAAAATCATGAGATTGATGACTCTTTTTCATGTTTTAACTCTCTATAACTTTCCTGAGAAGCTATTACTCATATTTGTTTCATTCTATAATACCACAATACTTCTATAAGAGTAATCGTTTGTGTTGTCTTCCAGTCAAGCAACTAGATACCACATAAAACACCTATTGACCAGAAAATGACACTCCAATGGTTACAGATACAAATGTGATGCTAGTGATCTGGATATTCCAACAACAGTCTATAAGGCAGACATATACTGCAGATTTACACGCAGTAGGGGAGGAACAGAAAGAACATGGGGAAATTATAGACATCTAAAACACAAGGAAAATTTTCTAGAAGATGGTAAGTATTCCATGGGTGAGAAAAAAAAATAAAATATTTGCATGTGATTAATGAGCCAACTAAAGTTGAAAGGAACTCTATTTATACCTGACTCTTGGTTTCCTGGAAGGAAATAAACATAAAAGTGCTGCAAACTGAGTCATCTGTGTCTGTTCTGTTGACAATGCAAACCACAAGTCATATGAACTGACTCAGAGAACAGAGAAAAGTTTCTGAGAACCATGAATCTGTAAGCTTTTTCTTTTAATCTAGCTTTTATTTTCAAACAAGAATTCTAAAGCAAAAACAATCCACTAAAATTTTGCCAGCTTCAGCTAGATAGAAAATGAAAGGACACAGCTTCCTGTCACTTGACCTTCCTTGATTCCCTGACCTTTGCTGTTTCATTTATTGCTCCTGTGTAGGAGGCAGAAAGCCTTCTGACTTCCTGCAGGATATACCTCTATTATCATTCTTGAGTGACTAGACTGAAATTTTTATGGGGCCCCATGGGCTACAAAAGACTGCCTGGGATGTACACACATACTTGCAGGCCCAGAGTTCTGCTAAAAAACAATTTAGAAACATTGACTTTGGAAGCTTCCTCCATGAGTTACTAAAAATAAGTTATACTAATAGTAAACAATCACAATAAAAAAAAATATTGAATACTTCATCCTACACTTTTGAAAACATAGGAAAAAAAAAAAAAAGAGCAGTGCCTGAAATGACTGCCAATATTAAAAAATTAAAAGAGATCAAGAAGTCAGTCAATAAATGAGGTTGGAAGTCACTGATGGGTTGAAAATAGATGAACTATTGAGAAAAGTTTTCACTAAAAAAATATAAAGACTGTTTTCTGGAGTTTTCTTAGGGTTGTTCTTTTTCTAAACAACAAAACCACACATGGCAAGAGGCATGCAATCACTAAACAGTTAGTTTAGGCCCAACAGTGCCATCATATGTCCAAAGTTCATGCATTTCAAAATATTGTTTGAGAATCAAAATGAGACAGAAAGTAACAGAGAATAAAATGCTGGGTTTTAAGTACATGAAGAGGTAGTACAAAGAGCTTTTCTGCAATTAAATGTTGGACATTTGATGATGGAACCAGTTCTGTTTATTTCAGTAATTAAAAACAATTTCTATTTAGTTCAAATAACTCATAAGAAACTCAGAACTGGAGTTCTGTGTGCACAGAAACCTGATGAGCACAGTCACTGGAGACAAATCCCCTATGCAAGTAGTCCATAAATAATAGAAACGTATTTTTGTATATTTGTCTTTGCAAGAGTTCTCTAAGTTATTATTAGAGCTGAGAAATTCAGTAGGTTCTCTGATTCCTAACATTCCTGAAGCCAGCTATCCCATGTTGTATTCTGTTGCTGCTTTTTCCTAAAGTGAATCACTTACAACCAAGACTGTGCCATTGAGGTTTCTTGGTTCCACAACTCTTCTAAACTTCACAGAAATCTCAGATCTGTCAAGGAAAAAAGGATTCCCCTTAAATGAATTTGTGCATGAATCCATCAATCAACCCCTAAGCTTTTGCTCAGTTAGTTTTAGATTGTCCCCAACATTTTCAACTTAAGATGTACTACAAGGTTTTCATAAAAAAAACATTTGCTGTTTCATAAAAGCTGCCATGGGAAACTGAAGATTTTCACAGTAGGATATTGGGCAGCTGGAATTTTTGGCACCTGAAAAAGCTAGGAAAGAAGCTTGCAATTCAGAGATAAGCATGCTGGTTGGATTCTTCTTCTCAAATATTTGGAATAGAAACTGTATGAAGAGTGACATTTCTCTTGCTATTATGAAGTTTCAGAATAACAGCACAACACAGAAATGTACATCACTCACACACTGTTTCAGGGTGGGTTCTTTTTGCAAATTTGAAAAGTAATGGTGGCTCACATTTTTTTTCTTCAGTGCTTCATATTTTAAGAAAAGTACTTATAGTCTAAAATTATTAAGTTTGTTTCAAGTGTAATGTATTCAGCCCAAGTCTGTTGTGTACTCAGATCTGAATATTTTGTTTCAGTTCCCTACACAAATTGATATTTAAACTAAAGATGAAAAACAGGCATCTGTAAAAAGTATAAGGTGATATAAGGAATGGCAAGTTACATAGTGGTACAAATTTCCCCAGGAATCAGGTGATAGCAGAATGGAAATTTATTTATAATGAAAGAAAATTCATACTGCATTCTGCAGAGTAGGTAAATATGATCCAGAATTTGTCCTGTAATGAGTTATAACTTCTACTTAATACTTATAAGATTTTTCTTTTTCTTATTAGCTAAGCATCCAGGAGGAAATATATATCTTTTGTATAGGACTGTGTAGATAAATGAGTAAGTCTTCAGGTTGACTTTAGTTCCATTTAGTTTGATGGACTCACTTGGACTTAGATAAGAAAGTAACCAACAGCATACCTCATTTGTGTATCAATTCTGATAAATGAATAAATTTAACAGATATTCCATGCAATTTGCACAGCTGAGCATAAATTATGAGAAAGTTCAAAACCAAATTTGATATGTGCTTCACTAGCATGACATTATTTATAGAACAGTGTGGTTAATGAAAACTTACAACTAGTACATTAATGAAGTAACCCAAAACATTGAAAGAGCGATGTTAACCTTCAAAAAAAAAAGTAATATGAAGCATAGGTCAACGTAAATTCTCTAAATTGAAAAGACTGTTCAAAAATACTGCTCTGTCCATAATTTCATGCAGTACGGTATACCATCTGCCAGCATCTAATTTGCTACAATCAGAATCCTGCCTAACAGAGCAAATAAAGCATCAGAGAATTAAAGATTAAAAATTTTAAAAAATATTTGCATTAGTATTTTGACAAATTGTCATGCTGTCTGTTGGGTCTATTAAGAAGTATCTGCCCAGATGACTGCAAAAAGAAAAACAAACAAACAAACAAACAAAACTCTGGTAATGGTGAGGAAATAGCTACTCCTACTGTGACCTTGTGAGCTATTGCTCTTTCAGTGATTCCTTCTGAAATACATATACTTCCTGGTGCAAAGGGGACAAGATTTTTATGTACTGCACTTTCATGAAACCCTACCTGGAGTACTGCATCCAGCTCTGGAGGAAACACAGGAAAGACTTGTTGGAGCAGGTCCAGAAGTGGGTCACAAAACTGGTCAGAGAGATGGAACATCTCTCCTATGAGGACAGTCTGAGAGAGTCAGGGTGTTCAGCCTGGAGAAAAGAATGTGACATTGGGGAAACCCTATAGCAGTCTTGCAGCACCTAAAGGGGGCTTAGGAGAAAGATGGGGACAACTTTTTAGTAGGGTTTGTTGCAATAGGACAAGGGGTAATGGCTTTAAATTAAAGAGGGAAGATTTAGACTAGATATGAGGAAGAAATTTTTTTGCTGTGAGGGTGGTGAAACACTGGAACGGGTTGCCCAGAGAGGTGGTAGATGCCCCATCCCTGGAAACATTCAGTGTCAGGTTGGATGGGGCTCTGAGCAACCTGATCTCATTGAAGACATTCCTGCTCATTGCAGGGGGGCTGGACTAAGTGACCTTTAAATGTCCCTTTCAATTCAAACTGTTCTCTGATTCTATGATCCATCATCTTGAAGCCACAGGTCCAGCAGCATTACTCATAATGACAGCATCAAGCCTCCAATAGAATTTCAAAAAGTGGGATCAGAGAGATTTGTATGATTTGTGGAGTTAATATTTATTACTATTATGAATGTAAAATATGACCACTAAAAAATTACTTCAGCAAATAGAAAACAATTTTAAGGGCTAAAGGATCACTGAAAACTGAACTTGTGTTGTAGGAAAATAACCAATAACCAATAATATCCAATATTATATCCAATTAGTATATTAGAAATATCCAATTTGTAGGGGCCAGAAACAGACTTTGCACAAAGGAGATTCAAGCAATTTAACTATATTACAAAAGTAGATTAAGTACTATCTTTCATCTCCTTTTAGACATCAGCATGTTGTAGTCACATAAGTCACATGACATGCGTATGTTAGGAGGTCCGATTTCCCTACGGAAAGACTTTTTAAAATTTCTGTAGGATATACAGGATATAAGTTCTGATTGGCAAGTTCTGTATAAAAGATAGGGAGGAAGAGGGTGTGTGAGGTGGAGGGAGCTATGTCCAGAACTCATTTCTTAGATAACCCAAATGCTTTTGTTCTTCGCCCTCTTTGAGTCACCCTCTAGTTCTTTTGGTGTGTCAGCACATACTCATGACACTCATGAAAACTGCATGATCCAATGTTCTGGATCCTCACCTCCGTTCTACAAACCTTTGTATGGGCAGTTTAGATTTAGCTTTATTTTGCAAAGGAAAGCCACAGGCAGATGTTCTCCTTTCAAATATTTCTATTTTTTCATTATGATTTTTCTTTTGTGCATTGAGGTTTTATGTACTTTTCCCGAAGACACATATTACAGACCAATATGCACAAATTCACTCTCAGTTATGTAAGATATTTTGCAGCAATGGTGTCAGATAACTTTTGGAGAAGTGAAATTTGATCTTAAGCTAGCTGTGAGAACAGCTGAGTAACGCCTGGTCTGTGAAAAAGACTGATTTTTGGATGGCACTCTTTGGAATTACTCTGTACTGAACATTCTGGTGTCTCAAGCTACTAAGCTCACCCAGAATAACATTCAAAAATGTGTAAAATATCTCTTTTTTACTTTTCTTTTCTTTATTTCTTTTTTTTTTTTTTGTTGTGGGGTTTGGGTCAAAAAGTCAAAAATCAGTACCCTCTAGACAATCTATTTAAAAAAAATCTATTTAAAAAAATAGGAAATGGTAATGGAAATGCAAGGAAAATAATCTATCGATGTTGATGTATTGAAGAGTTATTCTCCTTGTTGGGATGTATGAGACAGGAATTCTACAGGGTTCAGGGTAAAAACTAACAGGTTAATTCTGAGTAACACAGAATAATGTAGGAGAAGGTAAAGGAAAAGGTTTTCATTATTTCATTTTCAATACATTATTTGGGTATTTATTGAATTTATTAGGCCACTGGCAAGATTTAAGACTGTATGGGTTTTTTTTCTAGCCATGTTAAAGATCCTAAAGTTAACAAAACATTCACTACAACATCACCAACAGTGGTAACTACTACAAATTCCTAATAACATTCATCATTTATGTTCAACCATAAGCAGCATTTAATATATTTTAGAAACAAAGGTTAAAGAGCCTACTTTGTACTTTTTTTTTTTATCACGATTGGAAACGTGAGTTTAGAAGATGAGGACTTCCCTTCAGAATAAAATATTGAAAGAGCCTTTTTAAAAACAGCTCCGTAAAAGGTTTTGAAATAAATAAGCTTCCCAAAGCCTTTAGAAAAATTAACTCCCCTATTAGTTCTGCAAATATGTGCATCTATTCCCAAAATTACTGTTGTTAAAATAGGACATTAACAGAGCAATGTAATTTGGTGGAACTATAGAAATAAAATAAATGAGGCTTACAATAGTTTTCACGTAACAATGACAAATTAATCCCATTTCAAAACAGAAGTTAGATTTTAGCTTTTTTGTGACACACATGAGTTTATGGTAATCCAGAATACATTCATTCAGATATCAGCACAATATTTATTAGAGAAATATTTTATAAAAATCATTATTGCATATTTGTATGGAGTTCTTATTAGACAGAAAGACATTAGACATAAATAATTATGCCAGTTTGCCTTAGTAAACTGTTCTATATACATAGTTTCAATAAATAAACAAAATATTCTAGAATTAGCAGGAAATCAAACCAAGACCTGCTTTTCACTTTCAATACCCCCTACTGCCATATGAAAAAAGTTACAGACTAAGAGCCTCATTGTGACTGCACAAGTGTACTCTGATTTGGAGACAGGCTTCAAGAGAAGTAAAAATAATCTCATCATTTATATCACATTAGGTGAGGAAATACCTTTTCACAGGAACAGCAAAAGGATCTTAATAGCCATGCAAAGTGGAATGACCTCAACATCTGGAGAAATGGGCTGACAGTAACCTCATGGATTTCAACAAGGACAGTTGCAAAGTCCTGTTCCTGGTGACGAAAAACCTCATACACCCATGCATTATATGATGGAAAATAGCTTGGCGATTAGGACCTGGGAGTCCTGGTGGACACCAAGTTGAACATGAGCCAGCAATGGGCCCTTTTGGCAAAGACAGCAAATGATGTTCTGGGTTGCGTTAGACAAAGTATTGCCAGCAGGTGGAGGGAGGCAATCTTGTCTGTCAAGTCAGCACTGGTGAGGCCACTTTTGGAGTGCTGCATTTACTTCTAGGCTCCCCAGTATGAGAGACATGGACATGCTGGAGGGAGTCTTGCAAAGGGCCATGAAGATGATTAAAGGTCTGGAGCATCTATCCTGTGACAAAAGGCTGAAAAAGCCAAGACTGTTTATCCTGCAGAGGAGAAGGCTCAGGGCAGATCTCATGGATGTATACAGATACTTGAAGGGAGGGTATACACAGGACAAAGCCAGAATCTTCAGTGGTACTTTCAATCATTCCGGGAATTTTTAAAATCTGTCCTTAAGATTTATGAAGGTGGGAGGGGGGGGAAGGTGGCAGAGTGTGTGTGTGGAACACCAAACAAACAACAACAAGAAATAAATAAAAGAAAGGATTTTTTTTCTGTATCTGCAGAAGTGCCAAAGAGACAATACTTAGACTGTTGTTTTTTTCTTCCAGACAGTAATAAAAAAATACACTATGTTCTATGTTATAATCCCTTACTATTATTAGCAAATTTGCAGGGAGGTCTAGCCTCTGTCACTGTTTTGAAGGTAATTTCAAAGTTTGGGATTTTTTGTAGCTTTTAAGTGGACATAATTATCCGTTGTGTAATTAATAGATTTGCAGCTGAGGAATTGAAGCTATGACAAGAAAGGGCCTTTTCACAGAGATCAAGGAGAAGTGCTTTGACATTGCACTTCTACTGGATTTTTTACTTGGGAGGTCTTTTAAAGAAATTTAAGATTTGTCAGAAACCAAGACAATCTAGAACTGTGGGAGTTCAGAAAAGTCTTAATGTAGGAGATGCCCACAAACATGAAAATAATTAGCTGTTTGAAGGGTGTTGTTGTTTGGGAGAGAAAACAGTTTTGCTTAATTTTCTTTCTACTAGCTACACTGAAATAATTCTTAAAAATTTCATATATATTCATTTAACAAAGGAATTCAAAAGAAAAAAATACAAATATCATGAGAAAGTAATACTGTAAGATTTCCCTCCCTGATAAGGGAAAAATACACAGTGTGAAATCCAGAAGTTATTATTCATTCTTCTGCTCACTGGAGTAAAAAAAAACAACCACATATTCAGTAGAATTTGCAGATGAGGAATTTATTTTTTTTTAAATAAGTGCAATTTTATGAAAACATTACTGTCTCAAGCTATCTCGTAGATTCCTTTGAAAGGAGGAATTTCCAGAAATACTTAGAATAATTTCACTTCAGCTGAGATTAGGAAAGGAGTAGAGACAGGTCAATAAGAACAGCTCTGAAGAAGTCCTTACCATTAACTTCAATAGATCTGTTCACATGCTAGAGTTGGGAATATGATAACAAAGCTGGCTGGGCAAAGGTCCAAGAGTCTGCAGTAAAAGTAGTGTGCAAGTCATTTTAGTAACCAGAGCAGCACCAAAAAGGCTCTGGAGATTATTAATCTTTTGAGAACCTGTTTAGTTTACATAATAACAGAAGAGAATAAAACACAAAGACTAGAGTCTCAGTGAGACAACTGTATGAATTTATAAGATTGATCATCATAATTCATAATTTGTTGCACATTATACTGATTGTGAATTGATTCATCAAATCATGGAAGAAAGTTTTTGTTTTGTTATTGCAAAGACTGCACATACAAAAGCTATTTTCACCACTCCATAAAGAGAAATCTGTGGCAAGATCATCTGGGAAAGAAACTGGGAGAGAAGTTTCCCAGCTACATTCTCACAAATGCCATTTCTTCCTGGAACAAGGATGAAACAGGGTGGAGACCAGTTTGGTTTTCTGCAGTTACATATCTGTGCCTCAGGAATTATCTAAAGAGCAGTATAAAGTAGTGAAGAAAATGCTGAATTTTGCTGAAAAATAATGGAGCTTCAGAGATCCCAAAGGAGTCATTAATTTGAATTTAAATTAGGTAACAGTTTCAATGGGTGAGAAATAAATAAAGGCATAATGTTTTTACCTTCAAAATTTTCTTCATGAGCTCAAATTTCAAGTCAAATGTTTTTCTTGCATGTTTTGCTTCAAAGTGACATTTTTGTTTAAAATAGGAAAGCAAGTTAAAATAAAGATAAACTTGATATATAATTACAAAACCAAGTATGGTTTTTTGCATCAAAAAAAGCATTTCAAGTAGCAATTTTTAAATGCAACTTTTTAATGTTTACTATGTTTATCCCTGAAAAAAACAACTAAATTTTACAGTCCTGGGCTTGAAAGAATTGCCCAAATCTATCAGTAATTATGCGGCTGCACCAGTGCAGTATATGTCAAGGTTCATGTGCTGGGAGAAACTAATCCATGACACAGTCCCCTAACATTGTTAAAACAGCCTCATGTTGGAATTGCAGGCATAAATGAATTTTTTTTAAACAAGGAGATCTTTCCTATCCCTAATTTGCCTTTGAACCTGACTCTGGTCTGCAACTCTGCCTCAGCCTCCCACCTACACCATGCATATGGTCTGTCCTCACCAACCTCTGTTGCATCTTCTCACTTCCATAAAAATAGGAGAAGAAAATCTTAAGAGAAGCATGAAGAGGGAAAAGGAAAGGCAATAAAATGTGTCAGCCCACAGGCAGCAAAATGATCATTTGCACACTAAGGGGAAACTTCCCTCAGTCTTCTGGGACTGTTAGCAGCATCTACCAGCAACAGTCACATATGCCACCAAAGACAACACGTTACCATCCTCCCCAACCACCAAGGATTCCTGAACCAGGGTATGACCCATCCTCCTCAATGCGGCCACTGGGTCCAGATTCTGAACTCCCAACTCATGTTACTCCTGGAACTGATTCTTAGGAGGCTTTTCCTTGAAAAAGCCTTGTATTATCATGCTACAGAAGGATAATGACCTTCAGATCCATCATCCTCATATAAAACGTCTTTAACTGGTGGGAGTCAAAGGGCTTTTTTTTTCTCCCTATTTTCTCTCAGAGGGTTTGAAACTTTCTGACAGATTGAAAAGGCAAGATAATTTATAACTGCATCATCTGCTGAAAGCTCAAACTAAATATTTTCAGTCAATTTATGAGTTCATATCCCCTTCAAAATGAGTTACACAAATTTACCCAGAACTAATTCAAACAATTAAAAAACCCCAAAGCCTTCTTTCAGCAATAGGCAAATGGCTTTTCACGGATAGAATTATTGTAAAATCATTCTTTTGATCATCATCTTTACCAGAAAACCCATTTCTATGCCCAATCTTTGGCTGCATAAAGAAATCATGCCAGGAAGAAAAATTATTTCTTCCACTGATGTAGATTCTGATCAGTGATTTCTTCCACTGCGTTAGACTTGGAAATTGCAGAGCAACAATTAATATTATTCCAGTTTTATTCTCACCAATTAACAATACAGGGCTAAAATTCCAAATGTCTGAAAAAGAGAAATACTAAAAGGGTAAGAACTAGCCCTTCTTTCTTTCCACAATGAAAACTACTAACATCATATGTCTGTTCACACTCAGGACATCAAGGAAGTACCAAACTAGTATTGTTTCTTACTTGCATCAACCCACAGTAGATATATTTAAGGATAAGATTCACTAGCTGCCTGAATGGGTCTAAAATCAGGGCTACTACAACCAGAGTTTCTTCTGTTTCCATTGTTATTCGCTTGATAAAGCAAGGAGGTGATTTGAGAAGTCATATGGTCAGAAACTAGTCATTTTTAAATGGATCTAGTTTTTGACCATATTACTTCTCTGAACTTGGTTGCCATCATCACATCACAAGAATGCTGGCTCAAATGTAAAGGAGAGAGCTGAAAGATTCACCATGAGTACAGAAGATATGATTTAGATTAGACTAAGAAGCCTTAGAGCTACATCCTAAATCCAGAGTTTTGCATGCAATTCAAGCAAGCATCCCTGCTGTGTAAAGCAGTCTCACTTTAATCCTGGCCACTAAAGCCTGCTCTGCACTATTGTTTCCCTTATGGAAAAGTATGAGTTTGCATCACTATTCAGTAAACTTCATCCAGGCTAGTAATACTACAGGTCAGTTCCTCAGCTCCACATCATCGCCACACAGATGTTCATGCTGACAGGAGGGGAGGAAAGTGGGATGAAGAGAGAGATTGCTTCTTCCAGAACATGACAGCATGCTTGGAGAAACTGTGAGCTGTCACTGACCAGGGTGGTCTCTTCCCCAGCCTCAGCTGCTATTTCACTCCCTTGCATCAGATGTAACTAATCCACAGCTGCAGGATGAGTCACTTTAGAAACACAACTTAATGGAAAACTAATTTTTGTTTGGTTTAGGTTTATTCTTTTAGTGCTGGGCTAAATTTCTGTCACTGGATCTGACTCAAGGGAAATACTGGACACAAGCAGCCAGAAGCAGCAGTAGAAGAAGGGAGGGAGGTTTTTAAACACAGCTCACATTTACACATTAGGGATAATGTAGTATCTGATACTAAGAGGCAGAAAGTACCTCTATGCTCTTGACTTCAGTAGATCTCAGGCTAACTGGTCTCAATAATGGTTTGCTACTGATCTTATATAAAAGTGAAATTCTGGTCTTATTGAACAATGACATCATCTCCAAGAATTTTGATTTTCAGTTCTTTGGAATATAGCAGTCTGGTTACATCAAGGATTTACATTAGAGACTTCTCAGCAGCAGGTCTTGTTTATATCATTATCAGCTCTCACCCACTGTCAACTGTTTGTTCCCACTCTTCTCTCCTGCCAGTTACATTGACACAACTATTTAACCTTTCCCTGAGCCAGATCTGTGAAATTATTTAGGTTAAGGAAAAGAAAAATTATTTTAAAAAATCCTAAATAAATCATTGTTCCTTTCTACACAGATAACAGATTCATATTTCACCTATTCATTTGAATAAGTACTGCAATATATAGGCACGTCCTCAGAAGTGTGGAGCTAGAAGCCTCCAGCAGAGTTATAGAAGTTTTGGGAGGAAGTGGGCAATGGACAACTTTGACCCTATTTGCTTTCAGTTCCAATAGAATTATTTGTGTGTCCTGAAGGTAAATTGTATTACCAAAGCTGTGCAAAATACCTTTTTAACAGCTTCTAAAATGAATGAAGAGGTTTTTCGGTGATAAAATTAAGCCTAAATTCTGAGCTTAGACAGTCCTATGCACTTGAATCCACATGACAGGACTGTTGAAGTTACAAGAAACCAAACAACTCTATTTGTCTTGTACTTTGCTCTCCTTGTCAGTTGAATCAAATCTACAGCTATTAAATCAGTCAACATTACAAGTTCCATTCACAATGAGCACACAGTCACTAACTCACCTTCCCACATGACTTCCACCTCCTGGTGCTCAGCTCAAACAGACTTGCTATCAACAGTGGTGGCAGCATTGACATTTCTGGAGGGTAGATTAACTAACATCTTGAAATTAAACAGTAAAATGCGACTATGAGCAGGAAAACAAGAAATAATCGGTAATTTAAAGGAAAAAATATTTTGAAAGTAATAATAGGCATCTAAAGTGATAGAATTATCAGTTAAATCAAGTATGTGACTGATACTGCGTATACTACAGTAGGATAGCAAATGTCATGCCTGCACAGGCTAGAAAAAAATGGGCCAAGTAGATAAAATAGGGCAAGTAGACAGCCAAATAAAGGACAGACTCGCTCTAAGTTTCTAGTACAAGATCAATGTTCTCAGAACGCTTAACTTAATTTGAATCAGTAGAATTACTATTGTAAGAAACTGATGATACATTGACGGTAGTGGTTAAGGATGTAGATCTATCTAACAAGATTCAGCAGTACATTTCATTTCTCAGCACAGAGAAATTCAATAATACCTTTTAAAAAAAAGATCAGTCCTAAACTTTCAGTTTCTCTAGTATCATAAGTGCTTTTTCTAAAAGTAGCAATCATTGAGGATAATAAATAATGTACTCGCAGTATAATCTACATATTGGCTTTTCCTTTTATTTTGTTTAGGTATGGTAACAGAAATAAAGTACTGCACTAAGTGTGAACTGAAGATTCCTTTTTCTAAAAAAATTGCAGCCTAAAGACACAATAGGATCAAGACAGAGGACTGTCAAAAAGGAAAGCATTGTGGCTGATCTGAAGATTACAGGTCATATTCCATATTTTACTAGTTTATTTTTATTTCATTTGGAATTTCCCCTTATATCTATTTAAAATTCTTCTTCTCCCTGCAACATCAAAAGCAAAGTTAATTTTGTTCATAATATTCTCAGTTTTTGGAGGTTTTTTGTAAAGGTGCCTATATGGCCCTTTTCTTAAAGAGATTCATCCTCATCCTTTGAACATCTCTAATCTTAAAGTACTTATATCATAAATTTACCTCTACTGGTTGACCAGATGGTGTCCTGAAGCATAAGAGAGAGTTTTATAAGACACATCTCATGATCCTAAAATAATACAGGTGTCCATTCTTTACGCCATCAAAGGTCCTCTGTAACTATTTAAAATATATATGTCATTCCAATGGTATAAAAAAGTGAAAATGTCTTTAGTAAAAGGAAGAGATGCATACTTAAAAAAAGATGCCTGTATTTTAGCAAGAATTCTAATTTAACTAACCAGAAGCTTGGAATACAAACAAAGATTCTCTCTTCAGTGAGAAAAGCAGTGGAATAAATCCATTCAACTTTTGCCAAAAGCTACTTTCACCTTTTTCTATTCTGTAAGCAGCTTAGAGGCAGACTTTCCCCTTATAATGCAGCGCAACTCAGGTACAGGCTTAAAAATTACATTGAATAGTTCAAGTTTAAAGTGTTAATAGTGTGTTTACTACCTAAGTTCTATAGGCAAATTAAATCAACTGCCTTATGAAAAGGTTTTTATTAGTGATTCTTATTCAGAGATTGCTTCATCAGTATTCTTCTCAGGTCACTGGAACAAAATGACCCATCTGTTTTAACTTATACATGACTACAATTATTTTCACTGTTTTTATTTCCTATTGACATCATTGTGTGGTGAAAGAAAATACTATGCTTTAAACTATATTTGGATTATATAGCTTGCTTCGCAGTGGACCTTACAGATCCTTGACTCTTCAGGGCTCCATCAGCTCTAATTTCAGATACCCCTTCAGGCATCCTGCATAAAAGACCCCTATCATGTCTACTACCAGAACAGCCCACCACTAAGGCAGCCTGAAAATAGTTCTTGGTGGAGGATGCTACAACCATTTCACATCTTTTTTAGACACAAAAAGGCTTCTCTGGCTAAGTGTGTGTTGAGTTAATTTTTGATAATTTTTCTTTACTTCCTCTATGTGCTTCTCAGAGACATGTCATAAAGAGCTTTTAAAAAACTTTAACCACATTCTGTGTGCTGGAGAGAAACTAATGCAACTTCTAAAATAAACTCAGTCCTCACAATTTAGGTGAATTTCGCAGCCAAAGGATTAATTAAAGTAAAGCCTGCTAGTAAAAGTTGCCAGTTCTGAATTGTTAAGATTTGTGACAGCATAGGCTTATTGGACCCCTCTTGGGGGACACATGCACTACAGATAACACTAACTTAAAATCTGTATCTGAAAGTAAGTTTCCCTAACACTTCTAGCCATGTGAATATACATGTCTATTTCTGTAATAACAGGAGGCAGTGAAAAGTTATAAGTTTGCGTTATAAATGCCCAAGTTCATTAATCTTCAGATTTAGACACTGCTCATTGAGGTATGCAGATCTGATTCTACATCACCCTGGGTGCTCTGCTGAACAAACCTAGTGCAATGTGTCCCCAAGGCATAATATTGCATCCAGGTTGCACCATGTAATTGATGACATAAGCCTCTAGGAAAAAAAGAGCCAACATTGGAACCCATCCACACATGGTTACATAAACTGACTTAGAACTCAGTCCTTTCTTTGTGGTTGCAATTGTCTTTTTTTTTAATATGTCAGTGTATATAAACCAAATCCATGGGAAGTTCTCAGGCATATCAGATCCTCCAGACAACAAAAGTTTTATTCCTCAGATTTATTTGTATTAAAATATTGTGGTTGCAATTGTCTTTTTTTTTTTTTAACATGTCAGTGTCAATAAACCACATCCATGGGAAGTTCTCAGGCATATCAGATCCTCCAGACAACAAAAGTTTTATTTCTCAGATTTATTTGTATTAAAATGTCAGTAATAACTCTCTGCAAATAAAAGCAGACTCCCTCAATTTTATAGCTTATTACTGCTATTTAATACTTATATTTAGGTGAGGCCTAAATAGATAGGTGAGGTCTCATTCAGGATTCATTTGCAGTTTGCTATCAAAGCACAGGGTCTGTAACTTAAAGTGCTGATTGCATTTGCCAGAACCATGACAACAACAATACTCAGAAATGTTGTATTGGGTTTGGCTGGAATAGAGTTTGTTGCTAGTATAGTGGGGTTTTTGTTGGATATACAATCAAAACAGTTTAGTTAACGTGGACGTTTCAGATACTGCTGAGCAGCGCTTACACAGAGTCAAGGCCCTTTCTGTTCCTCACACCACCCCACCATGGAGTAGGCTGGGGTGCATAAGAAGCTGGAAGGAGACAGAGCTGGGATGGAATCACAGAATCATGGTATTATCAGAGTTGGAAGGAACCCCTAGAGATCAGTCCAACTCCCCCGCTAAAACAGGATTGCCTACAGCACATTACTCAGGACTGCATCCAGGCAACTCTTGAAAATCCCCAGAGAAGTTGACTCCACAATTGCCCTGGGCAGCCTGTTCCATTGCCCTGTCACCCTCTCAGGAAAGAAGCTTTTCCTCATGTTTGAATGAAACTTCCTGTGTTCCAGTTTATGCCGATTGCCCCTTGTCCCATCACTGGGAACCACTGAAAAGATTTCAGCTGACCCCAGCTCACCAAAGGGATATCCCACACCATGTGGCATCATCCACAACAATAAAAGCTCCTGGGAAGAAGAAGAAAGGGGACACATTGGGAGTTATGGTGTTTGTCTTTCCGAGTAAGTATTACACATCATGGACCCCTGATTTCCTGGGGTTTGCTGAACACTTGCCTGCTGATGGAAGCAGTGAATGAATTCTTGATTTTGTTTTGCTCATGTGCACAGCTTTTTCGTTCCGTGCTAAACTGTCTTTTTCTCAACCTACGAATTTTCAGACTTTTACTCTTCCAATTCATATCCCCATGCTGCTGGCAGGGGGTAAGCAAGCAGTTGGGTAAGACCTGGCTCCCTACTGGGGTTAATCCACAACAAGTGTATTTTCTGTTGTCTTTAGAATATACTTGACAATATAATGACATGAATTTTATTCTTTCCAAGTATCACCAGCACATTTTACTGTTCTCTTACATACAGAGCATATAATTCCTAAATGTTTCTTTTTTATTTAGAACATCCGTTCACTAACTCTTTTAAGCCACTGTATGACCTTCAAAATACATAAAAATATATACTTCACCACAAAGAGATAAAAAACCTGAGCATTATTTTATGAGTTAATAAAACACAATTGTTTCTAGTTTTACAGTATTAACAATATGTGCTTCATTAAGTCTTACTTTAAAATAGAGGAAAATTAAAACCATTGCTTTTTCACCTGCCCACAGGAAATGGAAAATTAGAGCAATAGACAGAAGCCATTACAAAATGTAGACTCCTGATTAAACTTAAAAAATGAAAAGACAACAGTCTAAAATTACAAAATAGAAATTTACAGAGAAGGTCCTTTATGTAATGGTTTAGAATATCTTAAAATTATAAAGTTCTGGCCAGCAGAACACCAAGCAAGCAAGATACCCAAAGTGCTGGGTTCTCATTCAAGCCCTGAAGTGAATATGCTGCAAGTTTGTATATTTATTTTTCTTACTATTTCCTACAGGCTGACTAAGATAGTATGACATTCTGAAGCAGATTTAAGGTTTGTCTTTGGTCAATCAACCCCCATGGATTTTGTTAAGATTTCATCCCTTTCTGCTTTTTTCTACTGTCTTGGCATAACTGTCACTTCTGCATCTTTTGTTAACCTGAAGGCAAGTATAACAAGGGGCACTGACTAGCCAGAAGTAAACAAGTATAATTAGGTATTTATACACTCAGCCTAGCTTTTCTGTTATTACTCCTCTCTCTTGGTTTTATTTTGGCCATAATCATTACCTTGCTTGCAGGTTTCACAGATCACAGACCAAGCTAACTTCTCTCTTAGAGATAGCTAGTTTATTTTCTCTCACTTGCAAAATAAATCTGCTCACAAAATATTTATTTCCTGTATTAGTACTCTTCATCTTCTTTAAAAGAGAAAAAAAAAAAAAAAGATTAATTAAGGACGGTGGAGCCAATACAATTTCACCTGATATAGATACACTAGAGGAAACTCTTTGCACATACATGGAAAATAAAATAACTACACAAGGAAAAGATTGTGGAAGGTTGAATATAAAGTATTAAAAAAACCCAAGAAGAGGCATCTCTATTCTTTAAGATATCCGTTAAATTAAATCCTGACACAAAGTCACTGATGATGATGATAAGGAAATTATAATCTATTGTTGCTATAACCATGTCAGAATTTAATTTAGTCTTCAATATATTCTACTTATCAGAGCCTTATAATTCTTTAAAGAAAATATCTGCCAGTAGTATTGGTATAATATAGTGGTATAACTCCTATGTCACTATTTTTTCTTAGCCAGAAATTTTAAAATAGCTCCAAAATTATGAAATAAAACAAAAAAATACCACCTAAAGTATAGAAGAAAAAAAGTATTTTTTTTCAATAGAAACTATGAGTTTCACCAGTGTTACAATGCCACATACTAATCTAGTACAGTTCAATTCAAATGAGATTCCCTTAGTATAGATTGCCAGTTTTCCTTCCATCTGTAACATCAGGGAGTTTTGATATATTCAAAAGATTAAAGTTAATGTAATCTGTGTAATTAAGTTAAAGAGCTCTGAAAATCTTTATTTCTTGATTGTAATCAAAGGCATTGAACACAACAGATTAAAAAAATAATAATCGATGACAGCATTCAAAGAAGTGAAAAAGTGTCCCTGAGTGTTTCTAGCAAATGATACATTCATTAAATTCAGATCATCCTTTGGTTTGTGAATTGTCAGTGGATAGATTATTTTAAAAACTGTCACGTTGTTCAGAAAAATGTAGTTTGTGTGAACACACTACGAAACTGTCAGAATACATGTGATTTGTTTACATTAAGCAAAATTCAAGCAATCATAGGGTAGTTTAGGTTGGAAGAGGCCTTTAAAAGTCATCTAGTCCAACTCCCCTGCAATAAGGAGGGACATCTTCAACTAGATCAGGTTGCTCAGAGCCCCATCCAGCCTGATTTTGAATGTTTCCAGGCACGGGGCATCTAAAACCTCTCTGGAAAACCTGTGCCACTGTTACACCAACCCTGATTGCAAAAAATTTCTCCCTTGCACTTAGTCTAAATCTACCTTCTTTTAGTTAAAAACTATTACCCCGTGTCCTAACAAAACAGACCCTGCTAAAAGTTTATCACCATCTTTGTTATAAACTGCTTTCAATTACTGAAAGGCCACATTAAAGTCTCCCTTCAGTCTTCTCAGGGCTGAACCCCAGCTCTCTCAGCCTGTCTTCATAGGAGAGGTGCTACAGTCCATCTGATCATTTTTGTGACCCTCCTCTGGAACTGCTCCAATGATTCATCTTTCTTGTGCTGGGGACCCCAAGGCTGGATTCAGTACTCTTAGTGGTGTCTTATGAGAGTGTAGTAAAGAGCTGGAAACACCTCCCTCAACCTCCTGGCCACACATCCCAGGAAGTACACATTGTTGATTCATGCCCAGTTTTTGATCTATAAATCTGAATTAAATTTTGGGTTTCCTTCTACTTGCCTACATGCAAAGATCCCAGATTTCAACAATGCCCTTGTATTTCTTCCTCTGTCTGACTGTAGTCACATTTGTGGAGCATGATTTGCAATTACCCTTCCAAAACGCCTCAGGTTAAGCATGACAGTTAGTCACAGTGCAATTTGGAAGTTGTGAGTCTAACAAAAGTTGCACATAGCTGAAACTGAGGTTGCACAGATAGCCAAGAGATGTTCCTCAGATTATAGCTATCGTGTCTGTCAAAACAGCGCACTGGCAATTCCTGAGTGTATCATCACTAACAGACAAACAAAAAATTCTCTTAGCAGCACTAGTGAGAGTCTGGATTTCAAAAGTGTTTCTCTTTTGAAGAGCTCTTTCTGTGAAATTTAATTACACAGTGAAAGTCATGAGTGTTTTCTGCGCATGTACAATTCACAGTCTGCTGAGTAGAGCAGCTCTGTTTTATAGCTTTATATGTTACAAACTATGATGTAGAAATCATATCAAGCTAAGGCCAACGGACCATTTATATCTGAGGGAAGCCCATAACGGGTGTAAATAGTTTTCTATTACATATACCACAGTATTAGTGGTGATACTGGGTAATATTTGCACTCCCTGATACAGCCATACATGGTTGTGGAAATTGGCAGCAAACATATTAGGTTTACATAGCAACATCACATTAACACCTCTGATAAAACAAGACCCACTTGGGAGAAGAGCAAGCTGTGGCACTTGTATACAAGATAAGGATAATCCTCCAAATGCTGTCAGAAAGAATAAGCATTTAATTTAAGGCTCCTATTTAGCTGGATGTTCTCCTAACACCAGGAGTTTGACTACACGATTGCAGCAAGTGTGACACTGCATACATGAGAAATAGAGAAGTATTGATATAAGTAGAGATCTATAATTCAGTTTATAGATCTGAAGATTTTTGCTGCCTATCATGTAGTGTCATCATATCTTACACACAAGTACAAGCAGTAGCTGCATTTGAAAATAATTTTTAAAAAATCAATGACAGGGATCACAGTAGGAAAATGGCTCAAAAGGCTGCACATGCAGAGAATGGGAACTGAAAGGGAGAAGACACAGAAGTTTCTAAGTACTACCTATGAAAATTACAGTAGTTTAACTTAGATTTCTGAACAGATTCAAATATAAATTGGAATTGCTTACTTCCATTTAGCTTGCACTTATGTCTAAGATAACCATCCAAAGTCTTCCACTCTGCAGTAATCACTATTTTTAAACAAGCATGAAGACAAAGCTTCTAACAGCACAGACCTTATACTGTGAACAGTACACATTTTTCTGAAAGTTTAATTTAACTTTCCAACATTTGGAAAACACCATTTAAGACCAGGACATCTTTTCACTACTTCTATTTCATTTTGATTAAACAGCTAGTAATTCAGATTCACATTTAAAGGAAGACATTTCTGCAGCTCTGCATCAGCTCACACACTGCCAAACCATGATTTTCCAGTTAACAGAGAAAATTTAACCTTTATCTGAATAAAATTTGTTTCTGATGACAAACTTCTCAACTACCACCCATAAGTTAATGTATATTAATGAGCTGTTAGTGTCCTATTCTTGAGAGTGCTGAAGCTTTGACACTACTTTAGGAGAGAAGGGGTCAAAAGTTTCAAAAACTGGCAACATACAAAAAGAAACTTTCAGAAGCCAATTCCAAAAACAATTCTTTTGGGGCTTTCAGGCACATTAAATTTGCTGTATCTCTAATTCTTAGTAAATTCTGTTGGTTCTAACTTAATTGCAATGTTCTTTGGGGAATTATATTTTTTTTAAGGGAGGGGTGGGGAAATGACAACAACCAAACCCATTTTTTTTACACTGAAAGATTATTTAGACTTTTAATTTATTTTTTTCACATAATATGGAAGCCCCTCTTCAGCTCTTACAAAGTAATGACAGGTTGTCTCCATTCTTACTTCCACGTCCAATAAGCTACTCTCCCTTCCTCAGTGTGAAACATGTTATTTAAGGACTGTCTTTATGATAATTTTATTCTCTGGAGTATAAAGTTTTGAATTTGGTTTGATTAAGTGGACTGGGGTTTTTTTTGCAATGTTTGATCATTTTCATTTACATTCCTCAGAGAAAACTAGAAAAGGAACCATACACTACTTTTTTCCCCCTGCTTCACCTAACAGGATTGTCCATCAAGCAATAAAAAAGTCATTAGTACATATGGACATTTTTATTCTTTATATCCTGCAGTTAATATATGTGCATAAATTTATTAGCTTATTCATCTTTAGTTCACTTGGAAGCTAAACTACACAGGATGTACAAAGTTGATTTAATGGGTTCTTCAGAATATATTTGAAAAAGAGTTTTCATTGCATCAGCAAGAATGAAAGCTTCTGCTTCAAGATATATGTATATATATATATTTCTTCTGTCTGAATATTGAATAAAATCATCACTGCTGATCTGTATTTTCTGAGTGCTATAATTTCTTGAATGGTTTCCTGAAAGGAAAGAGACTGACAGCCTATGAATGCTACAAAGTTGTGCCACTGTAAACACTAGGCTAGACTGTATTTTAAATAATAAATTTCCATAAAGTGATTTATTCTGTCCTATAGCCATATCCCTCTAAGACATTTCTGTTAGATCAAGGATAGTGATAGGAATGATTACTGCTAAGTATATAATACATCCTGATTGCTCTTCAAGATTAAAAATTAAAAATCAAAAACAGTTGTGAAGCTGTGTTTTCTGTATCTGCTAATCTATTAAAAGTGGTGATTCTCCCCCTCTGCTCCACACAGGTAAGACCCCACCTGGCGTACTGCATCCAGCTCTAGAGCCCTCAATGCAAAAACTACCTGGACCTGTTTAGAACAGGCACAGAGGATGGAGGAGGGCCACAAAGATGATCGGAGGGCTGGATCACCTCTCATATGAAGACAGGCTGAGAGAGTTGGGGTTGTTCAGCCTGGGGAAGAGAAGACTCCAGGGACAACATATGGAAGGCCTTTCAACATTTGAAGTTAGCCTACAAGAAAGCTGTAGAGGGCTTTCTTACAAGGGCATGTAGTGATAGGATGAGGGAAAATGGTTTTAAACTAAAAGAGGGTACATTTAGATTAGGTACCAGGAAGAAATTTTTCCCTAAGAGGGTGGTGAGGCACTGGGACAGGTTGCTCAGAGTTGTTGAGGCCCCTTTTTTTCCCATGTTCAAGGTCAGGCTGGATGGGACATTGAACAACCTGGTCTAGTGAGTGGTGTCCCTGTCCACAGCAGGGGGATTGGAATTCGATGATCTTTAAGGTCCCTTTCAACCTAAACAATTATATGATTTTCTCTTGCCAAAAGGTTTAAATGCAGTGAAAAAATAGCTCCAATGAGACAAGATCAAGAGTACTTAATCCCAAAACACCATGTAAATTACAAGATGTGAGATAGATAGAAAAGTTATTTTGAATCTCCTTTTTCCCAGATGGATGCCATAACTACAAGAATACTGCATAAAAGAGATCACATTCTCTTTTTTTTTCATCTTTCATGATCTCTCAAAAGAACAAATTGATGGATGTGTGCTTATTTAAGACAAGTCTTAACATTCACAGCCTTGAAACCTTTCCTGGAATTAAAATACTTGCTACAATAAAAGATTCCTAACTCTTAAAAAGTGTAAAATGATGGCACTTGCATTTCTCCAGGACTTCTGCTGAGCTATTTTTTTGGCATGTTAAGAGTGGCTTTTCATTCTAACATTTAATTTGGGTTTGGAAATTCCTGCTGGCAGTATTTCTTGACTCCAAATAAGTGCACTGGTGTCTTTTTTGTTTCCTTTCCTCAGGCTCTTGTGGGTTGATACAACATTCTCTACCAGGTTAACTGGGCAATACACTTGACTGGTTTTCCATTAATCTTGTCCTGTAACAGAGTTTTCTTCAACATGAGACCCAAATCAGAACTCTAAAAGGGCTGTTGTAGTGAACTAACTGCATTATGTGAAAAAACACCCCTCTAATATTAGCCACAAACATTCATACTGTCTTACTTTCTATTTCTCTGACCTTTTGAGATGCTTTTTTGGTATATTTAGACTGTAGCCTTCAGAGAATGCTCCTCTTAGGATTCCAGGCTAGACCTGCATCTGTGGAAATCAACAACTGCGTGTCATCTAATTATTTATTGAGACACTGTACTGCTCATACCTTTACTGCAATGGTTCTACACACTGCACACACAGACATTTTAGAAATCAAAGTCAAAATAGATTAGTACTTTCAAAAGACGTTCATATGATCAGATTGGAATTTTAAAAGGAAACAAAATGTCTGGGGTAGAAAATCTACTGGAAAATGTGCTTCCATAAAACTAAGAAGACAAATGTCCAAAATAAGCAGTAGTAAATTGTCCTAAGCTGGGTGGGGCTTGCACATAATTAAGATCTTGCATGCTAACTTCAAGAGTCCCAGAAGAAAATGATTGTACATTGCCTCAAAGCCTGAATTTAGTAGCAGGAGAATCAAAATATGCAAAGCTCAAGATTGCTTTGTTCAGTGCTGTTGCTGCAGGGCTCTTGTCTATAATCTAGCAATTACAATATTTGCCTAGTACTACAAACAATTCCCTATACAGCACTCTGCAGCTAAGTCTGATGCAAATAAACTCAAGTCACTAAGCCAAATTTTGTCTTCAAATACACATGCAATAATCCCACTGATACCGGTAAAACAAAATCTTTCCAAAGGAATAAAGGAGAACTTTTTCCGCACGCTTGGATCTCTATAAGTCTCAGCATTAACAAGGGTAAGGAAGAGACAGAAACAAAGAAACCATGCTTCTAATCCTCAATAAAATAAAATAAAGTAAAACCAGAGAAGGCTGATATGGTGAGGGGGAAGATTACAGAACTTAGTTAAAATATCTCAACACAGCTTTTCCACATCTCAGATTTTTATAAGAGGATCACATGTAAAACCAGCAAAATTTGTAGTTCTCCTTGGAAGGCCATAAGTCTGTAAATCAAGAAATTATTTGATCAATGGCCTAAAAATGTAGGTGTGGGTGTTTTCCACTCAAACTGAAGCCATATAATACTGATAATCTTTATTTCAGTTCCGTTTTATAGAGCACTGACTATGTGAGTGAACATGAAAGGATGTAAATTACCAAAAAAATGTGACCAGAGGT
This sequence comes from Pedionomus torquatus, assembly GCA_013398155.1. NCBI lineage: Eukaryota > Metazoa > Chordata > Aves > Charadriiformes > Pedionomidae > Pedionomus > Pedionomus torquatus. The sequence goes on from VZRU01006265.1 coordinate 947,369, forward strand.
ACAAACAATCCATCATTACTTCAAGCTACCAAAAGGTAAATGTTTCTACAACATGTACTTTTTTTTTTTCTTTTTTTTTTAATTCAAGGTTAATGTTTAGGACAGAATAGTCAGTACCTGCGGACAGTGTTTCACCAAAGAAGTTTGTCGTACAACAATATTAAGACTAACGTAAAATCAAAATTAAAAGAAGGTATTCGCTTACTGTTATATTTCCTATATATTCCCATATTTACTAAACAAAACTGAAAATTTTGGCAAAAATCACCACGTCTAAAGATATCTTACAGAAGTTAATTAGATATTTGCTTTTGGTTTAGTTACTCAAAAGCATACTGCATTTTCTAGTACCAATTAATGAAAATATTTATTAAAAAATAAGAAGCTATTTAAAATGGTTACAGATCTTCAACTCACCTTTCCAACCAGCAAACTTGCATACTAAGTGCTAAGAATAACACATTCCTGAGGCATCTTAACTTTAAGTGGTATTTTAATACCAATTTAAAATTCCCTCTTAGGTCTTATGTGTATTAGTCCTTATGTGTAAGATCTTGGGCTCGAAGTCATCTCTGGAATACTGCATATTGAAAAGTATAAGTAGCCTGTTCTTTTCCAGTAGCATTTTTATATATTATGCATTCCTGGAAGTTCACTAAGAGTATGCTATTTCAAACATGATTATAATCACCATTAGAATTAGCTAATAAACAGTACCAGACTCACTACTACATTTTAGGAATAAGACTCATTCCCAGGTATACATATTGTGTTTCTCAGCATGTGAATAATAAAAACAGATTCAGTTTTATGGCTTGATTAAAAAAAAAAAAAACAACAAAAACCTTTCATCAAATCATTAAATCTGATTTTAATCTAAAGGAAAATATTAATCACTCTTGTGTACAAGCCACTCTAGGTAGTATACTGTGTAGGAGAGAAGAAAAACAAATCAAACCAAACCTATAAATCATCACCACTTTGTAGACCACAGGTAAACAAATACTCATCGAGGTCATCCATTTCAGTAAGCCACAGACTTTAGGGGATAAAAGTGTCCACTCTGCACACCATCACAGTGCCAAGCCCAAGCTATAGTTGTGCTTCAAGCAGCTACTGTCACTATCAAGATTAAACACAGGCCACACACCTTGGTAGTGTATTGGGCCTGGGATGTAGTTAACTTTCCTCATAGCAGCCCTCACAGTGCTGTACTGTATAATGTACCTAGAAAGGTGTTGATGACACACTAGTGTTTTGGCTACCGCTGAGCAGTGTTCCCAAACAATCAAGGCCATCTCTACAACCCACCACCACCACCACCCAAAGGCCAGCAGAATGAGGGTGGGCAAGAGGCTGGGATGTGACATAGCCAGGACTGATCAGAGGGATATTCCATACCACATGATATTATACACAGCAATAAAAGCTAAGAGAAAGGAGACAGGGTGAGGTGGGCATTTGTTATTAGGGCATTTATGTTCCAAAGCAACCACTATGTGTACTTAGATCCTACTTCCCAGGAAGTGGATGGACATTGTCTTCTGATGGAAAGCAGAGAATAAATCCTTTCTTTTGTTTTATTTTGCTTCTGCACACAGCCTTCACCTCCCTTTATTAAACTGCCCTTATCTTGACCCCAGAGTCTTTTTCATCTTATTTTCTCCTCCTGTCCCACTGAAGATGGGGAGTGATACAGGGGCTTGGAGGGCACCTGACAGTCAACCAAGGTTAAACCACCACTTGGAATAACTGTTATTGTGTAATCAAGCAGGCCCTTGGTTAAGATTTTACAATGCAACTACAAAGCATGATGAGAAAAGACTGGCATAAATGTATGTATATTGTACCTCCTCATCAGCAATGTACTTTCTATATAGCTCACATTTTTGCAAGAAAAGTAGAACAAAAGCAGCCACACTTTTAATCTTTCCCCACAACACACAGATTCAGCTTCACACTGAGAAGTGAGTATGTATAACCAAAATTTTTTGAAAGGTTGGACAAATTAACTTCTCAGCAATGAACAGATGGTTTTGCTCATGCAGAAAATGAATTTACCACTAGCTACTAATCTTTGTCTCCTCCAGCTGCTTCATTGTATTCAGTGGTAAAGCTTGACCTGATAAGATCTTACGCTCTTCTTTCTTAATATCCCCCAAGAACAGCAAATAAAGAAACTTCATTCCACTCAAAAAAAAGAAAAAAAAATTAGAATTGAGATGTGCTTCATGAATTCTTGGCAAAACATCCTTTTCTTGGTAGAACACTTTGGGGTAAAGTTCAATAAACTTTTGATGAGCTTCTTGCATGAACTGTTTTTTTAAAAAAAAAACCACCACAGTGAAAACAAAAATGCATAACATAGAAAGAAGCCACAAATACAACATAACTAAAAAGATCAAGTTTTGTTTCTCTAGAGTAAATAAAACTACTGGTTTTGCCAGCAGAACTTCCATAATAATATTAAGTAATTGACAAAATCTTTCAAAATCAGATTTAACAGGACACCAAAGAATTTAGGTCAAACAGTATTCACCTCATTTAAGAAACTACATAAAAGTACTGGTCTTGTCTGTGACCATCTACAAAACTTCTCATCTCCTGCTAGAGTACATACATACAGCAGACTCTCAGGTGTGAATTTCTATGGTTCTGCTATCCTGTACACTTACAGGTGTGCAATGAAAATAACCTTGAGAAGGTACTGAAAAAAAGTTTAGAAAAGAGTGATGGGTGTCACAAGGAAATTACTAGATGGTAGGTCAAAGCCAGAAAAGGAAAAGAAGAGTCTGATGTGTTAGTTGACCCTGAAGGAGATTTTTGAGTTTACTAAAGGTTTGTTCATTTTTTCCTCATTTAACCAGTCAGTCTGATAAAAGATACTGAGATATTGCCCCTAGTGTGTTTCACAGATATCTGGTTTTTAATTCCCTCTCAGAAAAGACAGTATTTTATAATAAACAGACAAGTGATATCTCTTTCCATTGTTAATATATGAAGTAGATGTATTCAACAACATACAATAAATTAAAAAAGTTATTCTCATAATAAAACATGTCATAACACAGTATCAAGCCTGCCAAAGTCAATAAAGACTGCTTATTAGTTTCTGAGAACGTATCTAAGATCTGTCTGGTATCGTTATATGTGTAAGTTAGGACATTCATCCTTCTGTTTTTGCGAACTAAGATCACCCTTCAAATTTGTTAAAAACAGAAATAGCCATGTAAAGCACATATTTTCTTACTGAAAGAGTCAATTGAAATTAAAATTTGTATCATCCACTTCATAAAACAAACAAACAAACAAACAAAAAAGCAGTTTTATATGCTTTTAACTAATTTCAAAAACATCAAATATACCTATCGCTGAATTATTTCCACTGGATGCTACATTGAAGAAACTTTTATTGGAATTATTCAGAAAAACGCTCCTGAGATATCCCAATTAAAAGGTAATTTCCATTAACAAATTATTCAGATCCAGCTCAAAATTCATACTGTTTCTAAAGTATTTACTTTTGGATACACACTTTATTATACATTGGCTCAGTTTATCATAGAAGAGCAGAGTCGTGTGTGGTTGCCGTATTCCTCCGCTGCTGAGTGGCCACTTTCCTTTTCACTTTATAAGGGGACAGCTCTGCAAGCCTGAATAGTTGCATGCGTTTCAACTCAGGTATCAATCTGACCTTCAACACAGCTACATTGTTAGAAATACACAAGGAGTTAGTCTCAAGATTTCAGGAAACGTTGTGAATTTTAGTTTTCTTTGCTTTACAAATATTTGAAGCTGAAAATCACGTTCTGCAATAACTCTTAATCATAAATGCAACAACAAGTTATACCTTTCTTCTCTTCTGAGGAGCACATTCACAAGGAAAATTTAATTCTGTAGTCAAGACCAAGCAATTATTCTCCTAAACATCACTGATTTAATGTTTCCACCGGCAAACTGTCAAATAAACCTTTTATTCTCTCATAACGTAGTAGTAGTAAATAGACAAGCTCTGCATGAAACATGTCATGAATGTGAATTACTTTATGAACTAAATCAGCCTAGACTGCAGATTTCATAAATGTACTATACCGTTTTCTTCAAGCTGTCTAATTTTATACTGACAGCCATATTGCATCCTGTACCATCCTGTACCATGATCAGTAAAGTTCTGTAGTTCCTCTGGCTCTATATGAGGGACTCCTCAAACAGTGCGAAAACAACAGATATGTTGAACCAAAATAAACACATCAGTACCATAAGAGGCATATATTACTGAGTAAAAACAGTTCAATGCTTGCATTTTTGGTTGTGGTTTTGTTTGTTTTGGTGTGCTTGATTGTGGATAACTTTTTTTACTTTTTTTTTCTTAAAAAAACCCCAATCCTAAACAACTTATCATCATGCAAATATTGAAAGAAAAGTAAAACTGATGAGGATGTCTGTTTGTTGTGTATCTGTTTCTAGCTTCTTATTCCCCTTCGTCCCCTGACTAATTATCTGAAGGACCATGGGATTGCTTGATTGCTTTAAGAAAATTGAGGTGTTTGGAGAGCTGTTGGCATGCTTTATAAATGTTTTTTTTTTACTTAGTCAGATGAACAAAAAAGGTATTTAGAATTCCAGAGATTTTTGCTAGCATATGGCTAAATTGCAAAGTTGCTTTCATAACATTTTTTCTGCTACATTCTCTGTAGGAATTGTAATCTTGGGTCACATTAATCAGACTACACTCTATCTCTTCTAAACTGAAAAACAATGAACAGAGACTCAGCCTCATACATGGCCATGTTACAAATTTTCTCACTATATCATTGCCATATTATTTTTTTTTTATATATCCCCAGCATGAGAGTTCACAGTAAACTCTACACTAGCTGGTAGCAATAATAACTGAAGCACAACACACAGGAGAGGTGTGAACATCATGCTGGTGTTGTGACATACAGTTAAAAGAGCTTCTGTGGAATCTGATGTAACATTGATAACACATGGAAAAGATCTGTATTTTTGTGGATATCTGAAAATTAAAGTAAAGCTGGGATTACCTCTTCAACCATTTCATCCTCAGGGACAGAAGGGAAGCCAAAGAGAAAACTCATTCACTGAGCACATCAGTGAACATGAAAATACATTTGACTGCAAAAGTAGCCAAGGGATAAGTTTCCCTAGGCTAAAATTGTTAAGTATCTTTACACTCACTATATTCTGGCAGCCCTTTCTGGTGCATATGCTTCTTAACATCACAGTTTCCATTTAAGTTTTCTAAAAATCAGAATAAAGAGGTCTTCAGTTTTTGGAAGAATAAAAAAGTGCATGAGGACTCCTTTTGTTTTTTTCTGTGCTCAAAAAGTGAAAAGCCATTTAAAGTGAATCTTTAAAGAAATGTGTTGCGTGGTGGTATAAACCATTCTTCCAAGTAAACTACCCAGCCTTTCACCTTTCTTACAGATCCTAACAAATGGCCAGATTGATACCAGCAATCAGCTTAGCCTGCATTAACAGGACACTAAGAGCTGTTCTAACACGTTTTTCATCTATTTACACATAGGAAAATTTTCTAAGCTATGATAATCAAAATGAGTCTCACTTAACAAAGAAATTCTGGAGTGTGAACAGGATGAATGCACGTTTAGCTTATTCCCTTGCTGCTGCTGTTTTAATCTGCATTTTGAGATTTTGTCCAGGAAGAACAGTATTTAATTCCTGAGACTCAGAAACTGACAAACCCTGTTTGGCTTTCTGATGGAAAAATATACTGTCAGAAAACAAAATAGTAAGCTTTCCTCTTTGAAAAGATATTACATCAGTCCTATGGAATACTATCCATATTAATTGATCTAAAAAAAAAAATCTGTGCCTGCAATTGTGCTTGCTTGTTCTACTGGTCTATACTGTATACTTGTAGGAAGGAAAAAAACACCAGGATAAAAATAAGGCCCTTTTGTTTTGAGTAGCTGCTTCTATTAATGGATTCTTGCTTTTCAGAGTGAAAAAAAACAATCCTGAACAATTACTTTAGCACAACATATTCACAGAATCACAGAATGGTTTAAGTAGGAAAGGAACTTAAAAGATCATCTAGTCCAAGCCCTTTGCCACAGATAAGGACATCTTCCACAGATTAGGTTGCTTTAAAGCCCCATCCAACCTAATCTTGACCACTTCTATGGGCCATCCACAATTTCTCTGGGTGACATGTTTGAGTATCTCATCACCTTCATCACAAAAAAATTCTTTCTTATGTCCAATCTAGACCTTTAGCCCTTGTTCTATTACTACAGTCCCTGGAATAAAAGTCTCTTTCCATCTTTCTTATAAACCTCCTTTATTTATTGAAAGGTCACAATAAAGCCTTCCTGAAGCATTTTCTTCTCTAGGCTGAAAAACCCTCTCTCTCTCCGTGTTTATTCATAGGAGAGGTGTTTAACAGGGCCATGTCTTTCTTGTACTTAGCACCCCGAAGCTGGATACAGTAGTCCAGGTAAAGTCTCAGTAGAGCACAGCAGAGGGACAGAATCACCTCCCTCAACCTGCTAGCCGTGCTTCTTTCTGTACAGCCCAGTATAGAGTTGGGCTGTAAACACATATTGCCAGCTCAGGTCAAATTTTTCATCCACCAGTATCCCCAAGTTATTCTCTGCAGGGCTGTTCTCAGTCCCTTCATTCTTCAGCCTGTATTAACACTGGGAATTTTACCAACGCACATGCAGGACCTTGCACTTGGCCTTGTTGAACTTTGTGAGAATCGTATGGGCCCACCCTTCAAACCTATCAAGGTGCCTCTGCATAGCATCCCTTCCCTCTAGCAAACTGACTGCACCATTCAGCTTGAAGTTGTCTACAAACTTGCTGAGTGGACACTGTCTATATCGGTGATTAAGATATTAAACACTATTGGTCCCAATACAGATTCTTGAGGGACAACACTTGTTAATAGTTGGATATGGCCATCCAGCCAATGCTTTATCCATTGAAGAGTCTACCTGTCAAACTCATATCTCTCCAATTTTGTGGCCAAAATGCTGTGGGCCACCATACAGAAGTCTCAGTATCTTATGTTGTAGTTCTTCCCTTGTCTACTGATACCATCACTTCATTGTAGAAGGCCACCACTTATTAGTAGTAAAATAGAGATTTAGAAGATATTCCAGTTTCTATTACTCTTGTATAAGTTTGGTTTCATTAATGGCATAGTAATTTTGAAGATAGGGATAAAATAATGATCAGCACAGGATGAACTGCACAAGACTTGTACAGAAATAATTTTTACTATGTATCACACCTGCATTTTGGAATTATCCTAGAAGAATACTAACACGAGATATAAGATAACTCTGTATATGACTGGAAATTGGTGGAAAGTGATAGTATATATGCTTAACAGCAATTTTAACAGCAATTGCTACAACCTGCTCTCCACCTCACTTGATGTATAAAAACTCTCCTGTGCATTTTAGGGTCTTAGCATACTAAGTCTTAAGAGTTAAAGTTTCATGGTGATGATGAAGAAAACAGTTATGTAGAATCTCAAAAGGTCACTGAGTCCTTCATTTTGTACCAAATCAGTTTCAACAATAGCGAATTCAAATATAAGCAGTAATCCAAATACACAAAGTGCACAAGAAGCATATGCAAGCAATACCCGTGCAAGCATACACACACAGAACTCCTTTTTTATCAAATGGAAACACTTCTGTACGTTCTTGGGCATATGATGTAGGAACAGCCATTCCCTTCTGCAGCCTTCCTCTAAATCTGCAGCACCCTACCCCTGCATACACACCTGCTCACACATGTAATTTGCATGCACATGCTTAATTCAAGTTTACACAAAAATAGCAGTATAGTGGTGCTGCCTCTAGGATGGTCCATAAAGTTTTATCGCTCAACAAAATATTTACTTTACCAAAATAGGCTTTGCACATGGATGAATATGTGTCTCCTTTTCAACCAATACCTCACAGTCTTCAGTATTCAATTCACTTTGTAAAAATCCATTCCAACTGACTAACAATCTGATTATGCTAACACCTATTCTGCACTATGGGACTGAAAGACAGAAGAGTATGTTCTGAGGAGACTGGGAAAAGGGTGGGGAAAAATACAAAATATTTAAATAAAAAGTTTTGGAAACATAAAAGTCTAAATTGGCCCAGATGCTTAACTGCTTTGAGTGTCCCTGGGCATACAGCTTGTGCCTAATGAAGCAGTATTAGTATAGCCTTTGGATGTGCACAACACATTCAGTCACCCCTGACTCATCACTGAAAGTAATTGGGCCACACTCAGATGAGTGCCAGAAATATGTGTCATTCAAGGTATGAATGTCATAATTATTTTAACTAGGAGAAGAAATGCCTAAAATATAATCCTTCTAAAGGCAGGCAACATAAAGTGCATTCTTATTTTGAAGGCAAATGCATTTTACAATAAAATTATTTACTTCTCAGAGTTGCAATGTTCCCTTTTTCATCCTTAATTTACTGTCATTCATTACTGAATTCATTGTAATTCTGGTAAATTAGTTTTATATTCTAATCCTTCTTAGCAAGTCGATGTGACAGATGGAAAACTAGTGCAGTTAGAGCTCATATTCTTCACTGTTTGGGGATTTTCTTTGGGTTTCCAAACAAGAATAGATGGAATAATCACCCTGCTTGTAAAAGAGGATATTTGACCCAGAAAGGAACACAACCATTTGACTGAAGTCTTAACCTGATTATTTCAAATTGCCATGGTGCTTCATCTCATAACACTAAATTCTGCTTCCTCAGTGTTCTCTGCAGACAGGGCAACCCTACTCAGTCTTAAGGACAGCAAGGAGCCTGCTGCAGCCTTGACACAAGCAGGTGGTTGATTATTAAATCATCTAACACTAGTGGTTGATTATTTTAGGTGAAAATTTTTCAGATATGATAAACTGAGACAGTGACATCCCTGTGCAATCATTGTGCTCTCCCATGGCACACGGAAGGAGGATGAGAGACAATGGGCATAAACTGAAACAAGGAGTCTCAGATTGGACATAAGGAAGATCTTTTTCCCCATGACAGTGTTTTAAGTAGGAGATTGGGTGGAACAGAATATTCCTGAGCTCCCTTCCAACCTAAACCATGGTCCTGTATATGCAGAAGGAATAGGAATATGGTTGTTACTAGGACTGCCTTTGTGCACTTGAATGGATCAATGCAGCAATAGCTGCTGCTACACCATCTGAAACTGAAGAGACTATATCCCTTCTTGCTGAACTTTCTAATAAAACGTGATTTTGTAGTACACATGAATTTTTAAAGCTTTATATAAAACAATCTTTTTTAAAAATAAACACACATCATATAGAGTAAAATATATGTACACCTTGCAAAATTGAATTGTACATTCATTTAGTATTTCTTCGATGGTCACAGAAGTCTTTCATGCTACTTGTAGAATGGAGAAGACTAGAGAATCTGACTTGGACATATCCTTGTTTTCAAATGAAACAAAAAAAATAATAAAAGTCCTCTTAAGTGCTATACATTGTTTGAATCTCAAACCAAGACATCTTTAAGGTGGTTTGTTTTCTTTTATTTTGTTGTTCTGTTTTTTTCCCTAATGTAGAAGTTCTTTTCCCCAGTAAGTATACTGGGTTTAGGTATAACTGTTTGAATGCCCTTTTTTTTTTTTTCTATTTATTTCCACTTTCTTTTTGCTCTCTTCTTGCTGCTGTTCATGAACTGCTTATCATGAGACAATATGATTATGACACCAACAATCGGCCACAACAATATGCAGCTCACTTCAGTTTTTTGTTTATTGCAATCTATCTGCTTCATATGCCCTATATCTTCTATTCAATTAGAAAATAAGAATCTTTGATTTAAATTTTTGGATGGTTGTATAGTACAGAAAAAAGTGATTTGCATGAGATTTATCAAACACAAAACTCAGAGAAGCAACTCATTGCACATGCAAATAAGCAAGCTTTAGCATAATAAATGAAATCACTGCATTAATGAAGTGCTGTGGCTGAGATTCTCCATGCTCAGAAATCTTGGCAGCATAAGACTTCTTTTTTCTTTCAAGGACAGGCTTCTGTGTACTTGTGTTATTTAGAGGACCATGTCAGATTAAAGCATTTCATACAAGACACAACTATACCAACACAAGATTTAATATGCACAAATTAAAAATTATTAACACAGCCAGTTATATTTTTTCTAACACTAGGTTCATTAGTAGAATAGTTCTGAACATCATGAGAGTTTCTTATTTTTCTACAAGATACTGTCAAGTGACAGAATTTGTAAAAATATTTCTTGGAGTGACCCATCCAATCTTAACATGGTTGCCATTTTCATCAGCGTTAAGCCTACTTGCAATGTGCATCAGAAGAGATTACCTTCCCCTAAATAGCACTGAAGATTTTTATTACTATCGGAAAAGTGAAGCAGTATATTTCCATGCTATATTATGCATCAGTTTTGCAAAGCTGTCCTAATTTTGTAGTGTTTCTTATTATAAATTGCAATACTCCCAGCCCTAAATAATTAAAATAAATAAATAAATAAATAAATAAATTAAAAAACCCAACCAACCAACCAACCAACCAAAACCTGTGCATAACATAAGCAGGTAGCAAATTGCAGCAGGTATATTTTCCCTACAGACGTCTCAGGCCAAAAACGTACTTCAAAAGTCTTTAATAACTAGTTTTGTCCTTCAGTGTTACTCTAACAAATACACTAGGCATCAGCTTACAGTTACCTGTTCCAGAGCCCACAGATATTCAACAATTCATCCACTGATCGTGATTTACCTTTTGAGAAGTTCTTTTCTTACCCGAGATAGTATGTAAGAAAATACGAAATACATTCTTAGGACAAGTGAAAGCTCACAGAATTATTCAGAAAGGATTAATATTATTTTTGGACAGGGTTTTAAATGTCAGTCACAATCAAATGAATGACGATACCTGCAGAAAAATAAAGGCTAAGTCTGAATGGCTAGAAATAGCTTGAAACAGAACCATATGAGTCTAACATATATCCCACTGTAACTACCTCTTAGTCTTTATTTTCCTGGCTTTTCTGGTCCTGGACCTTTCAAGTATAAGCTGTTGTATATATCCAGTTCAGAAAAAAAGTAGCATTTTTCTTAGGTGAACAAATAGAACCAGAATTTAACCTGCAAAACACAAAATGGATTGAACTAATGCAGTAAAAGAGAAGTTAATGCATTAATATTGTTTTCATTGAAAGAAAACTAAGAAGAAATCATAGAATCACAGAATCATGCAGGCTGGAAGGGACCACCAAAGGTCAGTTAGTCCAACCTCCCTACAGTCACAGGGACACATTCAACTAGACCAGGCTGCTGAGGACTTCATCAAGCCTCACCTTCAATATCTCCAGGGAAGGGGCCTCAACCACCTCCCTCGGCAACCTGATCCAGTGCTCCACCACCCTCATAGTAAAAGAATTTGTTTCTAATATCCAATCTAAATCTGCTTTTCTCCATCTTAAAGCCATTGCCCTCATCCTATCACTGTGAGCCTTTGTAAACAGACTCTCCCCAGCCTTTCTGTAGGCCCCCTTCAGGTACTGGAAGGCTGTGATTAGGTCTCCTCAGAGCCTCCTCTTCTCCAGGCTGAACAACCCCAGTGCCCTCAGCCTGTCCTCATAGCAGAGGTGCTCCAGCCCCCTGATCATTTTCGTGGCCCTCCTCCGGACCCACTCTGTCAGGTCCATATCCTGCCTATATTGAGGGCTGTATTACTGAGTGTAAGTCTTGTGAAAAAGCTTTTATGCAATTATTTCAGATTTGTAAATGTTAAAGCTATATTAAGGAGCTAAATTCAGTCCAGAAGGCCAATCACATGCTGGGCTGCATCAAAAGATGTGTTACCAGCAGATCTAGAGAGGTGATCCTGCTGCTTTGCTCTGGTGAGACCCCACCTCAAGTATTGTGTGCAGGTCTGGAGCCCTCAATACAGGAAGGATATGGACCTGTTGGAATGAGCCCAGTGGAGGGCCACAAAGATGATCAGAAGGCTGGATCACCTCTGCTATGAAGACAGGCTGAGAGAGTTGTGGTTGTTCAGCCTGGAGAACAGAAGGCTGCAGGGAGATCTTATAACAGCCTTCCAGTACCTGAAGGGAGCCTGCAGGAGAGATGGGGAAGGACTCCTTGTCTGGGAGTGGAGCAATAGGATGAGGAGTAATGGTTTTAAAATGAAGGAGAGAAGATTTAGATTAGATACTAGAAAGAAATTCTTTACTGTGAGTATGGTGAAGCACTGGAATAGGTTGCCCGCAGAAGTTGTGGATGCCCCATCCCTGGGAGCGTTTAAGGCCAGGCTGGTTGGGGCCTTGAGCAACCTGTTCTAGTGGGAGTGGTCCCTGCCCATGGCAGGGGGTTTGGAACTTGACAGTCTTTAAGATCCCTTCCAACTCTAACTATTATGTGATTCTATGTTAATCTTGGCAAAGAAACAAATCAAAAAGTTCCTATCTTGATCTCATCCCCATTTCTGCCCATGTGTTGCTGTCTGTGCCTTCTTTTCAGAAGATTGTCTTTTAGCTTAGATCAGCCCAGTGATTCATTTTTTAATCTGAAGACAGAAAAAAATTGCTGGCACAGTCAAGGACATCATGAAATCTTCCAGAGATGTGAGAACAAATGGTAGGAGAATCCACTTCATAAATTACTTTATGAACTACCTTTGCCAGTAAATCCAGCAAATCTGAAGTACAACCCAAGTAGAACCCATCAGAGAAGCAATGTGGTAGCTAAGCTGAGCTAGCCCAGGTCATCAATCAGCTGTATCTGTTTTTCTGTAGATAAGATATATTACATGCAGTTGCAAAAATTAAGCAAGCACAACATTTTGGCATCCCAGTAGCTGACTGAACAGATCAGGGACATTACAGCTTTTATTTGCTTATGGCAGAAAGCTTTTCAAGGCAACAGCCAAAATAGCTACCGAGTTTAAAAGCAATAAATCCTAGTATAACTAAGGCCAAAACCAAACTTCTAAAGACCACAGCAGGAGCACCAGAAGTATTTCATTTTTTTACAATTTAGATGAGACTGTTATTCTCCACAGCCCGATTTCATAAAGCTCTTCTCTTTCTTGCATTAAAACAGATTTTCATGGACTGCTGAATCCAAAATGTGTAAGTTTACAGCAAAAAAGCTTTAAGAAATGGCTGTTATTTTCTAAGCCCAAAAAGAACTGTTTGGGCTCCTTCTACCCAGTGCTGCTCACTGGGTAGCACAGATCCTTCTGGGATATTCTCAAGTCCAGAATTACAGAGTAGAAAAGCTAACACCCCCAAACTGCTACCACTTTTATTTCATATTTTTAGATAATGAAAATTTTGCCTTGGTACACAGTAAATCTTAATGTGAAGATGGAGCTGTCTACAAATTAATCAGCAATGACAGATGCCACAATCTAATTATAGCACAGAAATGTGCAAAGAACTATAATGAAAACTGATTACTATCCACATAATTTCTACAATTTTAATTATAATAAATACTTTAAATGATTGATTATACAAGTATGTCACATTTGCCTACATTCCTCCTAATAAAAATCCTACAGCAATACAGTTGCTACACTCTATATTTTGTTCCATTACTGTACTTATTCCATACAACCTATTTTAAATTGCTTTTTCAGAATCAGAAAATTTAATTTACACGTTACTTCTGCATGCAGATGCCTAAAGAAGCAACCCAAAATTTCTCATCAGTATTTAAGCCATGAATAATACAGGCAAAAAACACATATCAGTCTTACTTCTTTGAAGGTAAAAACAATGAATAAACAACAAACACCCTACAGAAACTAATTTATTTTTGAAAACCTAAGAAAACCTAAAAAGCCTTGGTATGTGTCCAGAAAGTCACCAGGAAGGGCTGATTTCAGGCTATGTGAAAGACAATGGAAGAAATCTCAGAACTCAGGAATTCTTGAGAGAAAGTAGTATGTCACCTGAATAAACAGCATCTCCTATGAAAATTTTAGTTAAAAAAATTAAGGATGATGATAGATTAATTGAGTGGGGCTATAGAGGTTTGAAGAGAGAAAAGAAAAAGATGTGTACAGAACAGTAGGAAAGCTTCCTCCCAGAAAAAAAAAGGACATTATGGGTTCCCATGTGGAGTTTGATCTGGAAGAGCTCTACTCATCTATTTCAATAATCTGAACAAAGAGGAAAACTGATCATGGAAAACCTGTCAATGTACCACAAGTGCATAATAAATTCAGAAGAAGTAAAAGATAGTTATTTTCTTGCTCCCTTGATTATAAAAGACACACTACTAATTGTAAAAAACAAAGAACAACATAAGCTGGAATGTGATTTTAAAGCTGACAAATCACCTAAATTGTTTAATAGCATCCTAGTTATTTTTCAAGCATTCTAAAGAATGTGATGAAACATAAATGATTTTCTGAAAAGGAACTGCTGAGTCAGATGCTTAGAAAAATTTCTCTTGGCACAACTGTGTATCTACAATCCTCTATAACATTTAGATACATTTGGCTAGGATACTAAATCCTCACTTTCAGAGTCTAGATTTTTTTAAAAAATCAATCTGAAAAGCATCAATCTGCTGGTTTATGCCTCAGTCCTCAATGTTGGCCAAGGGTGTAATAGGCCATAGTGTCAGTGCTGGGGCCAGAACCCATGTCATTAGATGTGACAGCAGTGGATGTGCAGTGAGGACTCTGATCAGTGAGAAGATCCAGGCTCTGACTGCCATCTGAGATGTCAGAACCTGGACTATTGCAGGTCGAGCAGGTCCAGTAGGGAGCAGGATTCAAGCCTGGAGACAAAAGAGGGCAAGGTGGGGTGCTGAAACTTAGCTGCATTTGCAAATCCTGGATTTAATACTGTAATTCTCTTTTGAAGTCTCTCAGGGCACTGACTGCTTTTTTGCATGGTGGCACACTTCCAAAAAATAACCTGTGCTCAGGGCATTCAAATAAGGGCAAATGTGTGGAAACAGCAGAAGCAGAAATATGCCTTCAAATTGGTTCTGCTGCATATAAATCAAATTTTAGCATCCTGGTGTTTACTGATGGAACTCTACTAAATCACTAGAACTGACCCACAGTGTTATCAGAAGTGTCCCAGGTAAGCTAGAACACTGCCTCCAAAGAAGAGAGTCAAAAGACTCAAAATGAAGATATGAGAGACAAAGAGGAACCAGTACAAATGAGTTTTAAAAAGATCCATTATTAAGCAGTTGAAAAAAAAAAAAAAACAAAACACTTTTATTTTGCTTCTACACGAGATTTAAAAATCTTCACACGATCAAGAGTTCATGAGTGAAAAGCTAAGTTGTGATAGCCATTCCCTGCTTAAATCTTCAAAAGGATCAAAGACCCCTTTGTCTTCTTCATACTGCCAGAGTTGGGTTCAGATTTTAGGAGTCTGTGATTCTGAAAAAGGACAATCACTGTCAATGCAAATTAAGTAGTTGAATACTTTATCTCAGTTCCATATCAGTGATCAAAATACTTCTACTCTTGGCAGAGATTTCTCAAGAAACATGACTGAAACACTTATATATTCCAGCTCCGACAGAGGAAGACAATCAAAGAGAAGGCTAAGCACCCAGTAGAGTACTCTGAGGAAAGAGATGAAGGAGAGAACATGCTTCCAATTACAAATGCAGAAACAAGTAAATAAAATCCCAGAAGTTTTATTAACTAGTGTTATTATAAAGCATTTTCTTTTGACAGAGTGAACAACTCACAGTTACAAAGCGGTAGCTAATGAGAATCATTGTCTTGGTATGTAGGTTATGCTTCTGTACTTCAATAGACAGGGCCCCAAAAGAGTCCCTCTAAAACTACAGGAGTGTAAATTGGGGGATTGTTTTTCAGAGCACCCTATTGCCAGTTTCACCACCTGCTATCTCATGCTTAATATTTACATAAAGGTCACAGAAAAAATAGTAATTACACATCCAGTAAGAAAGCCGTCCCTAAGTATTTCTTATAACACTATTTTACCAGTCTTTTCTCAGAAGTCAGTAACAGAAGAAATAAACCTGAAGCCAGGAGCGTGCTAATTAAAGTGCCTTTGTTACAGGCAGCTGTGGGAGTGGGTCAGAAACCACACTGGACCTGACACAGACCTGGCCTTCTCCAGGTCTGTGTCAGTTTAGCCAGAAAAAACTTCCTAAACTTCCAGGTACTGCTCAGCTAATAAAATGTCTGTCTGTTCTTGTAATCTTTACACATCACTAATTCCTACTCACACAACAGTCTTAGCTCTGGTCTCTCTTGTCTCTCAACAGAGTGGTTCTGTCAAAGTAAACAATTATAGCAGAGAAGCTGAGATCATAAGTGGGCCAATTAATGTGAGGTTCCTGCAACTTCCATCAAAGTGCCAATCTTGCATTACTAATGACTGGACCCTCATTTTCCCAATAGTATATTTTACTCCCCCTACCTCCTCCCTCTCCTTAGTCTTTATTATGTGCAATCCACTAAACATGACTGAAATTTCTTAATCATAAAACATTCTTAATAAGACTTCATCCTAAAAAATTATATTTTTCAATTACACTTCTAAATACACTCCTAAATTGTTTGAAATTAAGTCAAATACTTGACTTGCATTGTTGCACAGTGGACCCAGGCTCTGTCGTCTCCCTGTTACATGTTTCATTTCAAAGGACTTAATGATTCTCAATGCTACTGCAGAGCACTTCCTCCCAGAGCACAGCATCTTTCACTGGTCATCTTCTAGGATGTCAGAAGCAGAAAATGTTTTTCTTTGAAAGCCTGAAGAATATTGTTCCACTTTTTAGACACAGGTTTAATGATAATGTACTTACCCAAACCCTTAGAGCTGCATAAATTTTTTCATGGCGTTTACCATGAGATATAAATGACTGAATAAATTTTGAAGAATGGACTTAAACTGTGTTTACACAAGCAAAATAATTTTCACTTTCTCAGCAGGAGGATGGCATTTTCATTTAGTCTTTTTGTCTTAATAATCCCTTATTTTATTTTTTTTTATTATGAAATAGAAAACACGTACTCCCCATCCCACAACTTAGTAGGTAAGGTTTCTAGTGGATAATCACAGGAGATTTGAGTCTGAATCTCCTGACCAGGATGAAATGAAGTTCAATCTCTTTCATCCTGAATACATGTTTTATACTCTAATCTCCTTTATGTATGGGGTGGTATCCCTAAGGACATAATTCAAAAGAAAGCAGTTGCCACATTTAAATCTTATCCACATTGATGTATTTGGCAAAAACTGATAATGCATACTAGATCTGCGTCAGGCAGAGAAAGAGACATAGTTAAGCTCCAGACCTTTACCACACATGAAAACACACTGAAGTGTATGGTCTTATTGAAACTCAAGTATTTCTGTGCATTTCCAGACAAGTCTTTATTAAAAAATTACAGACCTACAAAGCTTAAGAATCACAATCCAAACAAAAATCAACAAAGATTTTTCAATCTCAACATTCTGAATTGATATTCAAGCCAGAGGAATATCAATTTATGGGAAAGCTTTTATGTTGGTGGAAGAATGGCATAATTAAAATCTAATATATTCTTTTACAAAGAAGGTTGTTATGGATGAACAAGAAAGAATCTTTTATGTCAGAGGCAATAAAATATAGCTTATGTTGGAAAGTTTAAGAAAGTTTTCTTTAGCTCTTTTGAATTATAGTATATCCTATATAACAAACATAATTATTAACTAGTAGAAAACAGTTTCAGCAGAGGATGAAGAAGAATGGTAAAATTATAGAGCTGAAGAGATTTAATTTCTCTGTATCCATTGCTCTAGAAGGTATGCATTATAGAATTTTGTGAGTTATGTTTAATAGAAGCCCAAAGCTATTGCTCTCAAAGGGGAACTTAGTCTTTTCCAAAGCATCTTATTATAAGTGAAATTGATAGAAGAGTGGAAGAAAACTGATTGCTTTTCTTCTGGGAGAGGGGTGTCTTTTCAGGCTTTGGAGACAGTGTGTCTTACGAAAGTCAGGGTAATTGAATTGATCCAACAAAAGGTGAAGCTTTCTGGATAGACTATGGTTCATTAAAAGGGATGAACCTTTCCTCTAGATATTTTCATTCTGCATTTGTTCTTAAATCTGACATGCAGATATCATAACAGCCTCAAACTAGAAACATTCACTTCTTTATTTTCTGTATTATCTCATGGACAGGAAGACAATGCTTCTGAATGGGTAAAGATGAAAATACATGACGTTACCCTGTGAAGGAGGAAGACATAGGAAGTATACACTGCCTAAAAGGAAAGTACTATTCTTATAATTTAATGCAAGAGGAGTAGAGAATCTAGAGAAAATAGAATAGGGTACTGGGTTTTCAGGCCTCAAGGGCCTTTTTCATTGGGTTGGCAAAAGGAAAATATTATCCTGGACATTTTGCTATCATTTGAGAAGATTAGACTGAAGAAAGATCACAAATACCTTATCACTATGAATCCCAAAACTACTTAGATATAATTTGAAAGGAGATCCTAAAAATGTACAAAGATGATTCACAAATTTACAAATATCCATGTGCTTGTAACTCCTGTTGCAACTTGACAGAATATGCCTGCTATAACCACTTTTAATAACAACTAATAAAATTTAGCAAACAAGTACATTCAAGTAAGCTTGTTATTATGCCAATTATCTTAATTTAGTAACTTCCTTAGTCAAAGATAGCCTACAATGTCAAGGTAAGTTCACAAGGAAGACCACATTCATAAGTTTATAAATAAATTAAGCAGATAATCAAATTAAATTTTGAGTTTGATGCTACAGGGCAAGGGATCCTGCATGCTCCTTTGCTTTTTCAGTGTACATTTTCCCGTCTACTCTGCCCCAGGGACCACCTTTGTAGCTTTGGATTAATCAAGTAAATGCAAATGTTTTCAAAACAAAAAATCCCACAAATTCAAATCCTCTTTGGCTTAAAGATTGTTCTACTGAATCAAACTGAGAAATTTCACCATTTGAAAAAATAGGCTAAGGAATCTTTTGAGAATACAAAAGCTGAAACATAGCTAGGATATGTTCTTGGAAAACACACTTGCACCTTCTAGCTAACTTTAGTGATTCCCAGTCAGTAGTAGTAGTTTTTTATAAAAAAAGTACTTTAATGAATGAATTTTCTCTGCAATTTTTAATACATCTGCTAGTGTTAATGTTTTCAATATTTTCTAACATGATCTGGATTTGTGACTGATGAAGAATTAAGGGAAATAGCAGCAACAAATTCGTTATTTCTCACAATGGCGTCAGTCCTGAAAATATGAGTTGCCTTTTATATTGCTTTGAAGTAAAGCGTATGCACAAACAATTAAAATTTTCCTAGGTTTAAATCATATTGGACTTAAATCTCACAAGGGCATATATTAGTATTAGAGTGGCATATGGAATGTTGTCAGCAACTGGAAATTTTCAGAGAGAGAAAAATCGTTGATAAGTATCCCTTGTAGAATGTAAAAGATGGATGACATTCTCATCATAAGTGAAAACAAGCTGAACAGCTGTCCACCCCAGAGAACAAACTTCAACAGATAGAGATATCAGGACAGGGTTTAAAGGCAGTGCATTTCATGAGATCAAAAAGTAGTGTATGCCTGCTACAGATAGATAAGAAACTGATCAGAGGTCAAATGACAGCAAAATAAAAAAAACTCATAGTAATGAGGTTTTGTAGTAGCAAACAGAACCCTAATCTATGTCTGTATTTATTTATCATTAATTATTACATGTCTCTCTAGTGTTTCAGACTATTTCCAATCATTTCATTACCTCCTCAGAAAGTATTTCTTTATAAAGTGAATATTTGGTGAGCCTAAAAAGCTACTTGGAACTATTTGTTCATTTGGCAAGACAAAAATTAACACTTT
This sequence comes from Pedionomus torquatus, assembly GCA_013398155.1. Lineage (NCBI taxonomy): Eukaryota > Metazoa > Chordata > Aves > Charadriiformes > Pedionomidae > Pedionomus > Pedionomus torquatus. Next base: position 967,282 of record VZRU01006265.1, read on the forward strand.
TATGCAATGCTTCATGTCAGATGTAGATTTGTCTTGTAATACAAAAGATATTAAAGATTTGCCAGCTTATTATGTTTCCAGGTCAGAGATTATGAATGAACAAATTACTCTTGCTATAAGAAATAAAAATTTTGTAAGAATAAAGATATATATATATATATATATAAATTAAGATATATAAAAAGAGATTTTGTGGTGCTATAAACTGATTACACGACTTGGCTATTTTTCCATAAGAAGACAATGGCAGCCAAAGCAGCTGCACAGCTACACATGGGACTTAATAGCAACATGTGAATTAAATACTGTAAATAGCATTAATTTATCACTCTTCTACTAGTCTAAAGCTAGACTTTTCTTGACAAACAGGTGTCAGAACAAACTGTTTCTAAGGAGCTTCAAAGGGAAATTACTGCTTTTACAGCAATGAGGAATAGTGAAATTTCATGAGCAAGAAACTGAGCTAGGGAAGATGTGATCCTGCCCCACTATATCATACAGAACTAGTTAAAACAGTATAATGGAAGACAGTCCTACCAATTTGGAGCCCATAATGCAGAGCCGTTAGCAGTCTTCACTTTGGGACATCAGTGGTTCTAGCCATCCAAGTTCCTGCAATCCAGTCATGACACATGAATGCTTACATATGCCTACACAGATGTACCTGTCTATGACACAGGGGAAACACATTGCTTTATTTAGGTACTAGTATTAGCAACTCTTCCATCTGTAGGACGACATAGCTGTCTCTGCTCCAGAATTCTCCACACAGCCACAGCTGGTCAGCCATACAAACACCACAATCTTTCCACCCCTTGGAGTGGAAAAATGCTTCACTCACAAGTGTTCCTGCCAAGTAAAATAAGTGCATGCAATGACCTCAAACAGCTCTGTGGGCACTTGCGAAATGCTCACAGAAGTTTACAACACTTTAAAACACTTGTCACAAATGGCAGAACAAGTTTTACAAATGAGGAACTAAAAGACTTTCTGAGCAACAATAAAACTAAGAAATTCTGAGTTTTCCATATGTCTGACTTCAAATAGTCTGGCAGAGAGAAGTATAGGTCTGTTTAATTGAGTATAACATAATATCATAGGAATACCTGATGCAGTACTCAAGAAGTACTCAGAAGTTGGATCAAAGACTATAGGGGGATTGCAAGGAGCAACATTTCATAAAGTGAAATGCAACACTGAAAAAAACAAGTTTCAGGAATGAAACTCACAAATCCAAATTAGGAGCTTAATTTCACTCTGTTGAATAAGAAGACTCACTCTTTTAAATATGTGTATTTAGTTTGCATGGCAAGATTTTGGTGGTGGAGGCATGGAGCTACAAGGGTGGCTTATTTGAGAAGCTTCTACAAGCTTCCCCTACATCAGCCAGAGCCGGTGCCAGACAGCTCCAAGACAGATCTGCTGCTGACCAAGGCCGAGCAAATCAGTGACCATGGCAGCACTTCTTTGATAAAGATGTTTGAGAAGGTGGGGTGAAAAACTGTGATGAACAATAGCAGCTGGAGAAAGAGGAGCAGGAACAGATGAGAGAAATGACTCCGCAGACACCAAGGTCAGTGAAGAAGAAGGGGGAGGAGGTGCACCAGGCATCAAAGCAGAGATTATCCTGCAGCCCCTGGTGAAGACTATGGTGAGGCAGGCTGTCCTCCTGCATGCCATGGATGTTAACAGTGGACCAGATGTCCAACTGCAGCCTGTGGGTGTCTCACCCATATCAGAGCAGGTGGATGGGAACAGAGCAGGCTGTGACTGCATGGGAAGCCCATGCTGAAGCTGGCACCTGATAGGACCTGTGGACCCATGGAAAGAGGACCCCATGCTGGAGCAGTTTTTCTTGTGATCCCATGGGGGGAACTGTGCTGGAGCAGTCTGTTCCTAAAGGACTACACCCCATGGGAGGGGCCCACACTGCAAGCAGTTTGTGAAGAACTGCAGCCTGTGGGAGGGAGGGAGGAGTGAGGGGAGTCTTCCCTTTGAGGGCAAAAGAGTGGCAGAGACAACGTGTGATGATGTGACAACAGTCATGAATCCCTGTTCCACTGTGCTACAGTGGGAAAGGAGGCAGAGCAAATAGGGATTGAAGTTGAAGGTGAGGAGAGGTGGTTTATTTCTTAATGATGTATCTGATTGGATTAGTAATAAATTAAAATAGTTTTCCCCAAACCAAGTCTGTTTTGCCTGTGACAGTAATGGCTGAGTGATGTCCCTGTCCTTATCTCAAGCCATGAGCCTTACCTTACATTTTGCCTCCCTCTGTCTAGCTGAGGAGGTGCATGTAAGAGAGGTTTTGGTGAGCACTTGGCATCCAACCAAAATAGAGTTTACTAAACAACATGAGTTTTTCTGACACAAATGGAAACACTGTAAAGCCATCCCACTCTTTCCTGTATTTAGAACGTGTTCTCTGTCAGTGTTTCACCCGTCAGAGACCAGAGCCAGAACTAACTGAGAAGTGGCAGAAACATTTGAATTGAAAATCATGCTCACTAACTTTAGAACATGTATCATTTTCATACAGGCTAATTGTATTTTCCCTTTAAAACCAGCAGAGAGAAACAGGTACTTCTAAGGATAATTCACTGAATTCATTTAAGATGACCATATTAGCAAACGGTGACCCATGTTATTAGAGGTCAGTAAAGACAATTAGTTCCACTAGAAATATCTCAGGTTGGCTGAGATGCATCCTACGCCCAACATCAAATCAGTGTGTATATCTCTTATTGTCTATATCTACATATAGAAATTTAGGAAAGTAGTGATGCATAATATCATCATCTTTCTAGTTATTAGATAGCTCTGAGATTACTCTTTCCATCAATTGATTGTTATATTACTTAGACTGCTGATAGGGTTCAGAAAGTGAGCAGTTACGTAGACTGAAAAGACTCAGAATGAACAAGTGAACTGAGGAGAAAAGTCAGCAACTTTTTTTAGCCAGTCTACCCCAACAAACAAGAGCATATTAACTTTTCATATCTTTATTAAGTGGCAAGCTCAGGCTTTTTTTTTTTTCCTTTTTTTTTCTCACTGACCTGTGGACAAATATGCTACCAAATTCAACAGAACCTGGTAGCTGTTTAGAAGAATCTAAAGCTCTGAGTGGCATAGCTAAGCCATCATTCTGATGTGGGCATCATAGGAAACATAAGAGTCATCAGGTCTGTAAGCAGAAGCTTCTTGCTTAACAGCTTCTTTCTAGACTTAAACAGAGTGACACCAGCAAGGTAGTGGTCCCTTGGCTCAGCCTTTTACATACTTGCTGTTGGTGCCTTTGCTCAACACCTTAAAGTTTAAAGCTACTTCTCACCTGCGTCTTTCATGACACAAAAAAAATATCTTAGATCTAATACTGGGATGGAAGCCATTTTATACCTCCTTACTGAAGCTCGGTGACTATGCTAGAAGACAAATTTGAGATTTACATGGCAGATACAATTAGTAGGAAGTTGCCAGACTCCAGAGCTCTACAGCATGATCTTATACTGAAGTTCATATTCCCATTTTGCTCTTTAATTGTAAAATATAAAGTCATCACATAATATCTTTTAAGCCATCAGATACTTCAAAATATAAACTTGTCTCTTTATGAGAAGAAAAAAATTTGCGAAAACACAAATTATTAATGTAACTGCTTCAGAGTCATTGCAGGAATTGTCAGAGGAAATTCACTGCAAGACATAAATATACACATTCTGGACATCCTGATCATATAAAATTCTCAAATCTCTATGCAGCTATAAGAAAGCAGATCGATTATTTATGTTCTCTCATGGCTTTACACATTGAAATCTCTTAATTAAAACTAAGCAAACATATTTAATCTATGTCAACTCTCACTTTAATTGATTGTGGACATGAAAATATTACCAGGAAAATACATTGCAATTTTGCTTGTATGTTTTAAAAAATGTAATTTCTTCGTGTTTCAAGTTCCAAGTTTTTATTGGGTTAATTAGACCCAATTTGACAAAGTTCCCTTCTTATCATGATACTCCAAGCCAGCAGCTAAAGAAAACATCAAAATTCGATTGTGACAACAGAAAACTCAACAAATGCTTTTTTTGCTACAAAAATGTAATAGATGCTTTCAAATTTGATACCACTGTTGTGCATGGCAATAAAGATCAAGAAGACATTTACAAATGATGGAAAACAGAATGTAACTAGGCAGTGAATTTTTACAGACATTCTTGACTAGAAAGAAAGATGAATTTATAAGCAAGGGTCTTTTTCCTGGTTTATTCTTCAAAAACAGCTATAAGGTATAATACACAGGAATAGTTGCCACTAAAGGGGTGAAATTGTTTAAGCATTATTTTAAGAATACAATTGTAATGTTTCATGGTAAAAGACTTAATTTTTTTTATGTTTACCTAGGAGCTTATTTCAACATCATAAAAAGAGTGCACAAAAGAAATTTTTCTGTTAGAAAAAGTATTAAGGTATACAGTCTCAATCATGGCGCTTCATATAAAGTCTAGTAATTTATCCTAAATAAAAGAAGGTCATTAAAAAATTAGAGAAAGATTAAGAGATATATTCCATTCTTACTACCTTGTAGTAGAGTGAACTGTCAAATGCCCTCATGTAGATGAAGGATATGTTGAAAGATAAATTCCTCCTTGAAAAAGTTCTTTAATGTAATAAATATCGTGGTTTTATGCTTATGGTAATCATGCAGTATGAGCATAATGAAAAACCCTTGGGACACAAAATTTTATGAGACCAATGAAGTCTCATTTCACATCTTAAAATTTTAGTTCTTTTAAGTTCTAAATTATTCATTGTGAATACTTTACAGTTTTATTAATCAGTTGAAATTTGGGAAGAGATTTTTTTTTTAATGAAACTTCCTATGAAAAGTACATACCAATTTATTATTAAATAAATATATGTTATAAGCTATTATTTTTTTTTATTTTATGGCAGACTTTACCTCAGTGTCTCCAAACTCTTCCTTGCTGTTATGCTCTTGTTGTTTTTAAATCAGAGTAAGGAGTGGTAATGTGGAAGAAAGAATAGAAACATGAGGGGGGAAAAAAGGTAGAGAAACTAAATTCTCTAGCAGTTTAGTGAATGGCCATAAGAAAATATATATCATTCATTGCACTGCACGTCTATGAAATGTTATTAAATCATGGCACTCTCACAGGGAGTTTTAGAAATTCACACTAAAGCTGAGTCTATGTGAGTTATACTCAAATAAACCAGAGTCAGACTGCAAATAATGAGTGATGTCATTCCACACTATTAACCTGGTAAACAAATCTGGTGGTGGCACTTTTATATACACACACACTTGTTGCTTTTCTCAGCTTCGTAATATCTCCTTTATAAACTGCAGTGGGAATCAATGATAAAATTAACCATTTGAGAGGCTGACTGTGAGCAGGGAAGCTTTAGGTTTGAAATGCAAGGAAAGAGGTCTTTTATTAGATCCTCTGCATTCAAATCATATATTCAACGGGCACTTGTTCCCATATTTCTAAGACCAAATTTGAAAACTACTTCTGAAGTAATTGTAGTATCCTCCAGGAGCAATTTCCTGGGTGCCAAAGATCACTGGTTTTCGCTACCCTCAACCTTTTGCATCTACAAATTTCCTTGTAACTCTAGGAGAGGCACAAAGAGAATTTAAAGTCCCAACAAAGAGCATGTGGGATAGATCATATCCTGTTACTGACTAATGTATTCCATTGTCTTATATCAAATCATCATTATGAAAGATTCAGCCTCTTTTGTCACGAGTCAAAAAAAAAGAAATATAATATAGGGCTTGTGCAAGTACCTTGGTTCAATGGTTTTGTATGCTTGGACATTTTTCTGTTCTGAAAGAATTCCTGTTCAACTATTAGTTTCCATCAGGAAGAATGAAATAACAATGCAATGAAGGTGTTAGTTTTTTTCTTTTATGTAGAAATGCAACAAATACATTTCTACAAATAAATAGTTCAAAAGCAACATTCACAATTGCCTTTCAGCATGAAACAGCAGAACACACAAAACATTTTGGAACATTAGTCTGGTTTCATACAGTGATTTTCAAATGCTGTGATAAGAGGTCTTTTCAAAACAGAAGACTGAATGATGGAAGTGTATTGACTGAAGGCAAGATCTGGTTTTTTTGTTATTCTGTATGTCTTTACAAGCTTTTGACATTAGAACAAGCTTTATATAAATGATGTACTCTGCAAGAACTGCCCTTACTCTAAGAAAAATATCAGAAGCCAGTCAAGATAGCAAGGCAAAAAGCAGTCAAATTTAAAATCTGTCAGAAATACAGAGCCCTCCTGGTGAGATTCTCTATGACAAGGTCTTTAATATGAGATCAGATCCAAATCCCAAATTCTATATAGAAGTTACAGCTTTAACTCAATTGCTTTTATAACCTCTCACTTATACTAGAATGGAATTCTGTTGACTAAAGACCAAACTTTATCACTGTCTGTAGCTGAAGAAGCAAGTGTACAGAGACTTAAACAAGGGAGTAACTAGGGCAATCCACTTACAAAATGTCCACCTGGCAAAGACAGCAGAATACTCTAAGGAAATTCAACAGGATTGCACCAGAAATTAGTCCTAGATGTTTACATTCTCTGCTGTGTTCTATTCTGAAGATTTGTACATCCACAAAATGCCTAGATGGGACATTTTAAACAAGATGGTAACATTTCACATTGATTTTATGCAAACCACGTTATATAGAGACTCTATTCCCTTTTACATAGCCTTTTTGGAACATAAATCCAGGCCTCCTTGTTGAATTTCTTGCTTCATGGAGTCCAGTCCGCTGTCAACAGAGAGACCTGTCACTCTATCAATGTTATATAATAGAATAATAGATAATGCATTCTATTAGAATCTTTGCATTCTATTATCAATGTTATCAATGTTCATCTATTATTAGCATAGCTGCATAGCTAATAATTTGCCCTCTGTCCAGTATTATTTTAACTTTTTTTTTTTTTTTTAAACTTCAACCACTTTTACCAGTGTCTCAAACGCTGCATAATCGATCCTGGACTACCGAAGGCCTATCAGTGGATTAAGGACTCGAGAAAACAAACAATAAATGCAGTAATAAACCAGAGTTCTTCCTTTCTTCAGTCATTTCTGTGCATACAGGCTGATGAACTTGCTGTCCCTAAGACTTTTTACAAGTCTAAAGATTTTCGTTCAGATATTTCTTGCAATCTAACAGTTTCACCAGAATAACATCTTTAGGTGACAAAAACATAAGTAAATCCTAAGGTTGAAACTCAAGTCTTTGGAGACAACAGGTTTCTGTGCTGTTTTACAGCACCACAGACCAACCTCATACTGTCATCACCGTCAATGGCAGTGGTAGAAAACAAGTCTTCCTTGTCCTCACCCCTCCTAGTACAGGTACTGTCACTCGCTGATTTTAAGACATAGAAAAAATCATAAACCAGGATTCTGATACAGATAAGAGGAGTAAAAGTGGATGTCAGATCTGAACTAAGATCTCCATCTTTGTTTCTCTAGATAAGAATAATAGAATCATAAAATAGTTAGAATTGGAAGGGACCTTAAAGATCATTGAGTTCCAATCTCCCTGCCATAGGCAGGGAAACCTCCCACTAGAACAGGTTGCTTAAAGCCCCATTCAGCCTGGCCCTAAACACTTCCAGGGAAGTGTTCTTCCACCAGAATAAGGTGGTATGTCCCTGTATCTTCCCCATAACAATCACTGATTTTTCCAAAGCAAAGAAAAACAAGAACTGAGAAGTCTAACCCCACAGTACTCAGACAACGCCTTCTTACCTTATTTTTACTAGACCTCTAGGTCAATCTAGATAACAGCATTCAAGTCCAAGAATATGTAGATGGTGAGAAGGATCAAGCCATGTAATAATCCCAGTGCACTATGAATATAATTATAAACCCAGCAGGAATTCATAAGGCATTTCACAGAACAGCCACAACAATTACTCTTAACTGTAGGCCCAGCTGGCTCTCAATCTTAAACCAGCAAGAGTTTTGCTAATAATCATAGCAATAGCAGAAAATTAAATACCTTTGCTCAACATGATCATTATTTACTTGCATCCATCTCCCTGGTGTAATTTAACATGGATTCTATCCGCTCTCCTCATGTCTCACAATCAGGCCATGCAGGACATATGACACTAAAGAATATTTCGAATAATTGCTCTGCTCCTACACTGCAGAAGATCTGCAGAGTGGAGCTGAGAGCAGTGAATTAAAATGAGACTCATGAAAATCTGTATAGGTCAGTCTTCTTTAATTAATTTATGTCCTAGATTGAATATCATCAGCAATGAAACCACTGGGGGTATGATTTGTGTCAGGAAAGAAGATTTTCACAGATGGTATCTAGAATTTTATTTTTATAAAATGAATAAAAAAATACAGTTTTCCAGTCACAACAGTAAACTTTTCAAGGAAGAGGGAAAAAAAGACTGAAGTCTGAGTGCAACCGAGTCAGGATGTGAAATTTGAATGTCTCTGGGCTGTTAATTCCAGAGAGGGAGTAGATTGGCAATTCCTAGAAATTAAATGGAAAGTAAGTTGTGACATTCAGTCAAACTTCACCTGCAAGTGCAGAATATTTATAAAAATAAAGACAGCTCAAACCTGTTTCCACAAAACATGAAAAATAACTGATTGCGGCTATTTTTTCAGTGTAATGAAAATGAATCTGTTTAATAGATCCAAACTGAAAAACATGTTTTGCAATTCCAACTAGTGTTTTTATCACACTTACTATAAGGAATGTTACATTTTCAAGTGTCTGAGATTTTTCACTGGCCAGACTTTGGTTTTGTTGAAAAGTTTGGATTAAGTTTAAATGAAATGTACAAAAGAGCAATTCCTCAGCCATCACTGGTCTTTGAGTAAAAATCCTGTGAAAGCTCTATTTTGACAGCAGCGACCATCCCTTTGTGCTTAATTTTAACCTTCCAGTTCCCTCTGATTGGGCGCAACATCACCACATACTCATCATTCCTCCACAAGGTATGAATTAGGAACCATTGCTGTAAAATAGCTTCAAGAGAAATAAGCATTCTATGATATATTAATTTTACTGAAGATATCTTAGACTATTAACTTTATTTTTTACTATTTATATTAATTGGTGAAAATCCAGTTCTACAAGTTCATACATGCAGATGAATTCCATACATGCAGATGAATTCCAGTTCTTATATTAAAACCCACTGATTTTTGTGAAGCTTTTTTAAGCATATAGTCATATGACTAACACTCAACTTGGACGCCTTTGTACTTCATTCTTTCTGAAGCAAAACCAGACAGGCAAGTAATATTTGCCTTTGTATTTTCATTTTATTGGCTCTAATGTAGGAACATTACTGTCCAGAATCATTGTATTACTTTATGTTTGTTTGCATGCAAAAAATATATGTATGAAAATGAAATTCTTTAAGATAATCGTCAACATGGTTCTCTTCAAATAACACTTCTTTAACTCACTCTTGATCCTCCTTTCTGTTGTTCTGGTTTTTGTGGGTTTTTTTGAGAGTTTTGCAATAACACTTTTTTTTTTTTTGGCATAATTATTTGGCAAAATACCGTTGCAGTGACTTGTGCAATCTATGCAAAATCTTTGGAAAGTATCATTAGTTCTAGAAACAGGACTTTTTGTGACCTAGAGTTGTGAAGGTCTCCACTTGTTTAAGAGTAAAACATATTTTTTGAGGAAAAAAAATATTACACTTCCCTTACAATTCCCCCACTCAGACTTGGGGGGAAGGGAGATCACATAAAGGATGTTTTAGAAGTTTCCCTTGGACGGTATGTACTTTGCAGCCATTTCTGGTGAAATGAGATGTTAGTACACAAATCTATTCTTCACAGACAATTTTTGGCCCCCTCCCTACTAAAGATTTTACTGGCACAAGTATAAATATAATGCTTTACTGAGAAGAATATAGCCACAGGTCATTCCATATAGTTTGCATATACTTATATGCTTATAATAGGGGAAGAAGAATTGAGATGAGGGACTGAACTAGTTTATTTACTGCAGCAAGCATAAATCAGCATAAATTTCCATCACCTCACCTAGCTTCAGCAATCACATTCTAGTATGCAGGATCTTTTCACACCGTAGCAGGAGCCAGACTATGCTAAACTCTTGCAAGGTCTGAGAAGGCTTTAGGAAAACTGGCACTGAGACAGAGAAAGCACAGCAATGGACAACCTTTGAATTTTATGGGAAACAGCTAAACATTTACTGAAAAAGTGGAAGTTAGTGGAATTAGGCTATAGAGCTAAAAAGCCTAGAATGACTTTGGCTTTGTGTGTAAGAAGAGTATTACCTACTTTCATTTCCTAAAAAGGAAAAAAAAAAAAAAGGCAAAAAAGACATTAAAGAGGCCTTTTCCAGAAATAATGCGGTATTCCTAAAAGGTGATTAGATCAAATGCCAGCATCAAGTGATCTACATCTCTGCAGATGATACAGAAAGCAAAAATTGCACTACTGAACGGGGAACATATCCTGATCATGCTAAATGGGTGTGAATTAAGGCAAGCAAACAGCTGCTGCTATTCCATTTCTTGAAACCTGTCCATTAAACTACTTGTAAATAGCACTCCACCTACCTTCAGAAAAAAACTAAGAATAAAAAGTGGAGGAAAATACTCTAAAATTAGGAAATGAAAGATTTAAGATTGCCCATAAGATCTTGATAGGCTTCCCTATGTATGATGGCTGAGCCCAAAGAGTTAAGGAGAACAGAGGTCAATCCAGTTGGTGGACATTCACAAGTGGTGTTCCCCAGGGTTCAGTATTGGGGCTGGTTGCATTTAATATAAACAACGTGGTCAAGGGGATCGACTGCAGTCTCAGTCAGCTTGTAGACAACATCAAACTGGCAGGAGTGTTGACCTGCTTAAGAGTAGGATGCTCTACAGAGGGACCTGGACAGGTGGGATCAATGGGCCGAGGCCAACGGGATGAGGTTCAACAGGGCCAAGTGTTGGGTCTCGCACTTCAGTCAAAAAAACCCCATGCAGTGCTACAGACTTGGGGAAGAGTGGCTGGAGAGCTACCTGTCAGAAAAGGACTTGGGTGTGTTGGTTGACAGCCAGCTGAATGTGAGCCAGCAGTGTGCCCAGGTGGCCAAAAAGGCCAACAGCGTCCTGGTTTATATCAGTAATTGTGTTGCCAGCTGGCCTAGCGAAGTGATCATCCCCCTGTATTTGGGATTGGTGAGGCCATACTTTGAGTACAGTGTTCAGTTTTGGGTCCCTCACTGAAAGGAAGACATTAAGGTGCTGAAGTGCGTCCACAGAAGGGCGATGAAACTGATGAGGGGTCTGGAGCACAAGTCTCTTGAAGAGCAGCTAAGGGAACTGGACTGGAGGTTTAGCCTGGAGAAAAAGAGACTGAGGGTAGAACTTATCGCTCTCTACAACAACTTGAAAGGAGGTTGTAATAAGGTGCAGGTTGGTCTCTTCTCCCAAGTAACAAGTGATAGAACAAGAGGAAATGGCCTTAAGTTGCGCTGGAGCAGAGTCTAGATTGGAAATTAGGAAAAATTTCTTCACTTAAAGGGTTGTCAAGCATTGGAACAGGCTGCCCAGGGAAGCAGTATATTCCTCATCTCTGGAGGTATTTAAAAGACCTGTAGATGTGGTGCTGAGGGACATGGTTTAGTGGTGAACTTGGCAATGTTAGGTTAACTGTTGAACTTGAGATCTTGAAGGCCCTTTCCAACCTAAATGATTCCATGATTCTATGATGATAAGGCCTCTTGTTCCTCGAGAGACCCGTCTCATTCATTCCAAAAAGGAAGGCATTAATTGAATGAGCATATATATAATGTATTGTTTTGCCATAACTGAAAACTTTTTCCTAGCTATTTTTAGTTCACTAACCTTAAAATTCTGCTCTGAAGGGGATGATTAAATTCTTCTAGTAATCATGTGCTGATCTTCCTTACAACAGGTGTTTGACAAGTGGTATTTCATTTTCTTAAACTGCCCCAACTGAAGACAGATGAGGATAATTCTCATTTTACAAAGAGAAGGCAATGAGAAATCCCAGCCAAACCTTCCAAAATTTGCATACCTGGTTTGAGGTATTAAGTATTACTTCTTACAGCCTCACTGAGCACTTGCTCACTCAGTTCACAGCTATTAGTGGGTTACAAACTGCTGCAAACCAGAACCCAAAGCTTTCAGTTAGGACCCCAGGAGACAATGTGTGAGATGTTTTGTGATCAAAATCATAGGACTGCTTTTAGTGGCTTACCTGCTATCAAGAGCTCTGTGGACAAGACAGAATCAGCACTCATTTCTCCAAGGTGGAATTCATATCATTTGGAAGGAGGCTCTGCCTGCAATGTCATCTGATTCAATACTTTCTTTGTAATTGAGGAAGGGAAGCCACAGACTGCAGTTTTCTTCACAGGCACTACAAACCTGAATCATGATGAAATTAACCACAGCCCTATGCTACACACTAAGTAATTAAAAAGCAGGCTGAATCCTGACATATTTTATTTATAACTGCGTAACATTACAATCTCCAAATTTCATAACTGCCTAGGTTAAAGACAAAAAAAAACCTAGACAAATCCCACCGTGTGCCACCACACACAGCCTTTTGGCAGTATTTTGGAAAGGCATTAAAGGACTCTCATGGAGGCCTGCACTGTCTCTCTCCAACCAGCCTAATACATCCGTCAGCATCCCTCAATGTACAGCAGCAGCATTTCTAAAAGACACATAGAAGTGTTGTACATACACTGGATTTTATTTGATATAGGATTGTATACTTGAAAAAAAATGTGTCTTTAGCTGCTTCAGGTAGGTTTGGACTTAAGATTTCAAGGCTTTGAAGACCAAAGAAACACGTATCCCAAACTTTTCTGGTCATTGCTTGCTCTATTGTAAGTCAAATGACAGGGACAATCACTTGAAATATTCTCAACACAGCTTCTAGTTACTCTCCTGAAATATCTATGAAGCTTTTTCTCCAAGGCTGGCCTAGAACTTTCTGACCATAATCCCTTTGGAGCTCCATAAGCAAGAACTTTGGAGTCTCTTGCTTGTGTTACTCAGAAATCCCGAAGCTGCAGAAGCAGAACTTGAAGGCATTTCTGTAAAGCTTCAGACAGCTGCTTCATTTTCTCCTGGTATAGCTTTATTAAGCACATTTGTTGCTTATAGATTCTGTAAGTTCTATTTTGATTTTAGAACTAGATTAGGTACTTTTTGGGACCATTTGTTATTTCAGAAAGTCCATAGAGAAGCAGACATACTTTCTTTCAAGTAAAAAGTAGATGATCTTATAACCTACTATATAATAGTAGATGATCTTATAACCGTGTTGCCCAGATGCCCTGCACAATACCAGATGACAGCTGAGTTGTACCCACACAGTCCTCTGGATGAAGATGCTAGCACACAGTACACATAGTAGAGACAGTTAAGTTTCTTTTCAGAGTTCTTTCCTGATGGAAAAGAATTCCTTGATAGACAACAAAGTGGGTGACAAGACCTCCTAGAGGCAGTGGTAGAAGGCTACATAGGCATGCAAAAGTGTAGATACTATGTCCAGGAGTCAAATTAATCTGTTACGCTGGATCAACAGTAAATTACTTTCCACTGCTCTGTACTAATAATTGAGATTTATTTTCTTTATTTCTTCATACTTGGTGTTTATAGATGGCCACAGCAAAACAGTATTTCTGTCCTGTTTACCAGAATATCCATTGGTAAAAAACATGTCTTACTTCAGACTGACAATTATCTGAAAAAGTGACAAGGCAAAGTGAATTAATAAAACATTATTTCTAATCCTTTTTGGGGAACCAAATCTGTCTAAAATCATGTTAATGTAAATTACTGTGGCAAATATGACATCTCTGTCTGAGAGAATGTTAATGTAATTTAATGTAGTGAATATCACATCTCCATCTGCTAAGGCAATCTGTTAAAATTCACTAAGATTATTATCTTCAAGAGGCAGAGGATTTTAATCTTTCAGGTTGTTGCTTTTTAATGGAAATAGTATCTAACATGAGATGCTGACTGACAACATTTGATTAAATTAAAAATGGAGTATGTAAATACCTAGCTCTTACCAGCTCACTGTAAAATAGGAGCTGGTAGAAAGTTAAGGTCAGAATTTCAATAGCTCAAAACATTCAGCTTCAGCCAGGATTTCATCATGCGTGATGGATAGAGATCACTGTGAGAGTAATATGGTAAATTTTATATTTCCCTAAATTATATCAGCTTTTAACAAGTCTTTGCTTATTATCAGAGATCCAAAAAACTGTTCCAAGGTAAAATATCCTACCTGGAGAAGCTATGTAAAAGTAAAAATAAATCAGTGACAGAACACAATGGTTATGATCATCTCATTACATTTATGCAGTGTTTAAAACAGTAGGATGCTACCTGTAAGCACTACCTCTGCAAATCAGGGAAATCAAAGGCTGGAATATCTCAAGGAACCACATATCTTTCCTAAGAGCTACTCAATCTATATCCATCATGCTTAATTTTAATATTATGAAAAGATGGATATTTTTAGTATTAATTGAAAAATTCCAAAGCCTACTCTAGGCAGGATGTGTCTTGCAACTACACAAAACATTACAAGATTCTATTGCACAAAAGCCTAAAATGGGTCCAAAAAGAAATTAATTACACATGGTCATACAAATGCTGACATTTATGATGAAGAATATTTCACTTAATTTTTTTTCACTTTGGCAGCTGACAGATATTCTGATCTTAAATATAAATATATTAGAATGGTAACTTTAGGAGAAAATGGATAGCGTGCAATCGCACTTCAACAGCTTTGTTTAGGCTTCCTTGTGCTGATCAAAACAGGCAAGTACCCTACTTTTAGCCACTTTTCCAGTGTTTGGGTGGATTTGGCCAGACTGGCTAGGGAGCTCAGAGGCTTGATGGCTGAATTCAGAGACACAGAGCTTTGGAGTGGTGGGGACAGGGCATAAAAATACTATTACTAGGATCAGTAGAAAAAGAAACTTCTGGATGGAAGAGCAGCCTAATTTCCCTTCCTCCTTTCCTCACAGAGGATGGCTTCCTTCATCGTGGTGTGAAACACAGAATAACTTCGCAAATTCAGCTTTTGAAGTGAGACATACAAAACACATATGATCTCTGTTCCACTGTTCCATTCTCACCTTTTTAACTGTATCTGGCTGCTGGGCAGCTTCTTCACTTTGAGGTATTGACACCTGCTGGTCAGTATAAAAATAGCAAAGCGGTTTTTCTCAGGAACACAGCCCCAGTGCTGGAAGCATATGGTTTCATATTCCTTCTCTGCCATATGGAAGAAACTTTCTAATTCGAACTGGTTGCAAATGAAAATCATATTTTTAAAACTAGTACATCTTTAAAAAGTCTACTTTGGAATTTGTTGTACTGTTAATGACAAGACACCCTGAAAAATGGAAGAGTTACCAAGTTTTTCCAAATACTCTCGTATGCTGTAAACAACAAAATTTTTCCTTGGTTTCTAATTTAAGCAGATTTCAATAAATTAAAAAAAAAACCTCTGTACTCCAAATTTTACCTGAAAATAATTTGAAATTAAGGAAAAGAAAAAAAAAGGGGGGGGAGGGGGAGGTCCATATATTGAGTCTATAATTTTTTCAGTTTCCTATGTATATGGAAATCTCTATCAGTAATTTTTCAATAGTTTTTATGTGTTTAGCTGTAAAATCTAAATGAAGGACACCATCCTTTTAAACACTTATACAGGTATATATTTTCAGTAGAATACTGGAGACATTTATGAAAGAAAAACCACTGAAGGTGTAGTAATTGTGATATATGGCTTGATATAAAAAAGTTTGGAGTCTGAGAGATCATCAGGAGAAATGCGTATATTGCACATGGTATTTCTGCTTCCACTCTTCATACAACTTTTTCTAGGCATCCCTTTTTGACCATTCTCAGTGACAGGATACTAGATTAAACTTTTAGTATAGTCCCATATGAACATTCTTAAATACTGGAAAATGTCTATTAATGAATACACGCTACCATAGATAAATGCGATGACAAGTGACTCCTTGCAAGTTGAGGTTTAGGAACAGTTTAGTATCTGTTCCTCTATGATCCTGCTGAAGTCTGAAGCTCAAAAGATTTTCCTATTTAACCCTACATTGAATAATATTTCAGTAAGTGTTTTCCTTAATGATAAAAATAAAGATTTACATTCGATATTCCACTAATGGCACTTGCTTACTTAAGTTTTACAAACTGTATGTTCGATATTCAAAACAGTAAGGAAAATATATTAAGGGTATAAATTAAGTTCTCATTTTTAATGTATGTTAAATCCTTTTACCAATTCCTCCATTGAAGAGCAAAATTGTTTTAATTACTGCAGAATAAACCTTAGAACATTGGCATTGACTTCATGATCTCCAGCAGTTTTCTTCAAAATTTCTGAATGTTCCTGCTTGTAAATAAGCCCTAAAAAGGGTTAACTTGGTTTCTCTTGATCTTTAGTTTGGATAAACTACTGTGTTCAGAGAGTATACAAATTAATTAGCCATACTGATGAGGAATTCTGACTGTAGTCAGAATATCATCCTATTTTCACTGTAAGCATTGCAAGCCACTCATTTTCACCATTTTAGCTCCCTTCATCTCATCCAGTCTGAGCTGCTGTGAACTGAAATGGAATGACACATGACTTAAGGGACATTGAAATGCAGTACATCTTTAATGGTAACTATTTTACATTTTAATTTATACAAAATCTTCTGTACCTTGTCTAGCATTAGTAGACCAGTTTCCTGTTCTATTTTGTGAGAAGAAACAGGAGGAATTAGTCATTGCTAGGCAATGTGAGGCAGGTATTGAAACATTAATTAGAATGAGAGAAAAGATGGGTGGGAAGAAAAAGAAAATCTCTTTGTAATCTTCATAAGTGATAATAAAATAAATAAATAAGTACATATTGTAAATCTACACTGTGAACACATAAAAATGTCGTTTTCATTGTGAAGAACTCAATCTGAGACAGAACAGGACAAATAAAAATCAGTAACATGCATGGAATATTAATGTGAGGGAAAGGAGAATGACAAAAGGGAATAGAAGTGGGTGAGCTGACAGTCAACAACCTGAACAATCAAAAGCATTCTGTGTTTTGACAAACTGACAATCTTTTGTAGATGGAAGAAACATATTTTCAATACTCCACATTAACTGAGTAAGTTTCTTCATCGTCACCAAGATGATCTGCCCATATAAATACTCTTACAAATGAATGAATAAATAAAGCCCAGAAATTAAATTATTTCTTGCAGTATCTCCTCATGGGAAGGAATCACTGATTAGTAACTTAGTAAAAATACAAACAAACAGAAACAAACAGAGAGGTATGACTGTAAAATAAGTACAAATGCAGAATATAGTATGTGATAAAAATGACTGCAAATCACTGTGCCTAGACATACAGGTTGTAACTCATATGAATCATTCTGCTGTTCATGATGTTCTTCTCACTTGCCTTACTTCAATTTGCAATCCTTTTACTTACATGCTCAGTGCAAAACATTGCTTCACCCACACAGCTTCCAGGTCTCGCCAAAACCAACCAGAATTGTCAGAATGGAGGTAAGAGAAAGTTAATGCAACACCATGACATTTTGGAGAGATAACTCAATTTCCAGCATGGTTTTAGAAACTCTTTGAAGAACCAAATGCTGTTGGTTATCTTCCCCTGCTTCCTAGATCTACCATTCCAGAGGAATGGCATTTGGTTGTGAGTCATAGCTGGAACTGGACCAGGGGACACTAAAATATTCTTTCTTTCAAAGAAAAGTTCTGGCAGTAATGTTGATTTGCTAATGTTGCCATCATCCTTGTTACTGAGAGAAAGGAACAGGGCGTGACCAGACGAGTTTAATACTCTTACCTGATCCAATGCTAACCTGCCACCTAAGCCTAGCACTCCAACTTAGTTTGCAACATTTATTTCCATAACATTCCTTCACAACTGGAGAATGGTATTCCTCACGTTATTCTTCACATACCCCAGGGTGAAAGCAAACACCTGAAATGGCACCAAAAAGAAGTATTAAACTCTGGGTGTAAATTAGGTCGTATGGAAGCACCAAAGTGAGAAGTGCAAACTACTAACATCATATCTTTTGAAACATTTGCATACCTTGAGTTTTGCTAGTGTTTATGGTCAGAACGCTTGGTTTCTTATCTGTACTAACAATTGTGCTCTCTATTCCACATGCAGGCCTGTTTGAGGTTTGCAAGCTAGGCATCCCTACAACTAAAGTCCTTTAGCATTCCAGCCTCATAGAAATGCTAAGAACACACCCATCAGTGCAGAAGCTCATACAAAGCATAGCAGCTTCTACTGTTCCCATTAAATACATGGGTTGAAGAGAAAGCACTGCTGCCAGCCCTATACTCCATAGACCAGAACTTTCCTCCAAGGAACAAGACAACTGAGCTTTCCAGATATCAAAGGGAAATGAAGTTCATATTTTTCATAAAAGCATGCTAACCACTGGATGAGTAAGGCAAGGACATTTCCCCAAGAAAAGAAAGATAAGATTACCAAATGCAGTTCTCTGGAGTACAGGGGGACTTTGTTCAGTAACTACTTGATTTAAAATGCATAAAATACCTTTAGGAGCAAGGACTGGGGACTGGCTTCAACCCTTTCCCTAATAGATACCCTAACATTAATGCAAAAGCATGCATCCTAACACTCATCTTTTTCTACTGTTCCTGGAATCTTGTGTTCCTAACTACATAATGGTTCAGACTTAACAAAAAGGCAGTAAAACATCACCGCTGATGTGGTATCAATCTCTGTACTGGTGCTCTCCTGTAACGCAGTAGATGTCACACAGTAGAATACACAGTACCAAGGAGTGGATAGACTTTAAAATGACCACTTTGGTAACCACAAATCTATTACATGCCCCAAATAATATCACTTTGGTTTGCATTAAAGGAGAGAGGGATGATCCAGACAGTCCTACACAATTGCATGTCCTCGGTATCCATACTCAGATGATGCAGAATTTCAGCAAATTCTTACTGTGTGGCACAATCTGTTGGCTTCCTTAGGTTACCTGGTGCTTGGCATCTGCCTGTGAATCTCAAGTTAGGTCCTGATTTAGCACTGCTGGATTCAGCCTCCAGGCTGAGTTTTTGCAAAAATGCATCACAGTACTTAAGTTTCTTTTTGTATCCAGAGCTTCTGAAAAGTTTACCAATGTCTACTTAGCTACATCGTCAAGTTGATTTAAAAATCAGAGATATTAATTTGAACTGCCTGGTCCCACAAATAACTGTGAATTATCCATCTGTTTCTGTGCTTCAGAAATTTAAAACTTTATTTTAATTGCCCTTAGATTATAACTTTCATATCTCCTCATTAACAATTTGAAGAGATTAGAGATTGCCAGAGGGGAAAGAAGAAAAGAATGGATTTACAAATGCAATAAGAGGACAATGTCTGAAACAAGAAGGGTACTTGGTTTAATTTGTATTCTGTATTTGACTACATATCTCTCTGCATGCAGGCTCTGCTTCTTACCTTTCAGGATTTCTAGGAGAATGTTAATTGTGCGTGTTAACACACATATTGATCTTTTGCAAACAATATGGAGAGAAAGAGGAAAATGTTTAGTCTGTTTTATATTAAATGCAATCACTGTGAAGGTTTTGTGCAGCCAACAAAATATATATTAAAATGAAGGCTGTTAGTCTATATTAGTGATGTGAGGTATAATACAATAGCTATCTTAAACCTAATTTGTAAAATGTGGGCCTATTAGGCCCTATAAGCGCTATTCCTCTTTTCTCTGACAAAGAGTACCACTTCAAAGAAAAAGGAGATTTTCCTATTAATTTGGAGTTCTTACTTTCTGAAGCATTTTGCATATGGTAAAAGAGAGAAGAGAAGAACTAAGACAAACAGGTTGAAACAGCTAAGCTTGCCTTTACCAAAAACATATGAAGATGTGCCTCATGGCCTGCACTATGTGATTCTTGGTCTTTAAGAGTCTCATAGGAGGCAAAGCTCAATATTCACAACAAGGCTGCATTTGCCTCTAGCTATAAGCCACTGAAATATTCCACTGTATCTGTGTCTGGAAATTTAGGGTAGTTTTTTTCTATTACAAGGAAGTTTTGCTTAGAGTAGAACATTAACTTTTTCATGTTCTGACATCATGCAAAACCCTACACTTCTGCCTATGGCATATAAAGTGTTTGTGAATTCAGGCTAAATTAAGTGGTTTAACCACTACACTTGATTTTTGTCTGCAAATGAAGGAGTAGGACAGAATTATGATTATGTAAGCATCTTGGATAAGTAACTTGCCCAGAGAAGCTGTGGATGCCCCATCCCTGGAAGTGTTCAAAGCCAGGCTGGATGGGGCTTTGAGCAACCTGCTCTAGTGGAAAATGTCCCTGCCCATAGCAGAGGGGTTGGAACTTGAAGATCTTTAAGGTCCCTTCCAACTCTAACCATTCTATGATTCTATTTCCATACTCTTACACAACTCAATCTAAATTTATCCCTCTCACTGAACACCCTAGGTAAACAGCATTTGGCTCCTAGCAACATCATTTGTTCTAGATGTTCTACAGACACATTATAATTCAATTCTAAAACAGCTTGTTTGAAATAATAAAATATACCCATGTTGCAGATGTATAGTTTCTTTTTTCTGTGAAACTCTTACAATCAGAAGCAGCAAAAAGTTGGGAAGAGATACTTCAGATACCATACTCTGCCGACTTCTCTCCTGCTCCTCACACTCAGAGAAAGAATACTGCAGGTATAAACCAGAAAAACCAAACCCATCCATTGCCCTTGATATACAACATAAACTGAAGGAGAGATGTCACACTGAAATGAGTCCAGCAGTGGCTACCCAGTTGAACATCAGGCTGAAGCTGAAGCATGCAAAATGAAGCTGAAGGCCAGGTTTGTTCAGTTTTCAGGAGAAAGCTAACGGTAATCTAACTGGAGACACTGCCTAATGGGACAGTGAGGCAATGGAGTCAGACTGTCCTGGTGATGCACAGTAATAGAATGGTGGGTGATAGACACAGGTAGTAGGACAAAACATTACAGTGACAGTGATCAGCCATGGGAACAACTTATCCTACTGAGTAATCTTCATCCTCAAAGGTATTCAAAGCTTGACAAAGTCACGAACAAATGCCCTAGGCCATCCCTTATTGGAGCAGGGGTTGGACAAGTTGATCTCGAGAAGTTCCTTCATTATTCTACAGTTTCAGCTTCTGTACATGCTACTGTTGGTGAAGTGGTTTCAACTAGCATGTGCTAGAGAATCCCTACAGTATAGAGTAGATCCCAGAGCAACCATCAATAAGGTTAGTTTGAAGTACTGCAAATGACTTCAACAGAAGCAGGCCGTAAGCTTCAATTCCAACAATTTGCATTTATTCATTGGTGCAAGCTTACAAGTTGATACTCATAAAGAAGGGCTTGAAGTTTTTTTCCTAGAAGTTCTGCTTCATTTAAACTATATGCAAGAGCAAAGTAATCCAAATTCAAGTGACTTGAAACTACTGCTAATCTCTCCCCATGATGAAATATTTTGATTCATCTCATCAAATATTTTCATAGCTTTGCTTTTGCATGCTGTATTTGCATCTATCCTTATACTTCACTTTTTTCCATGGTTTTTCTTTGACACTTAAAAGAAGGAAAATAGAGCATACAGTTTAAGTCAGACTAAATTTTTTCTTACTCTTTATTTAAAAAAAAAAAAACAAAAACGAAAAAACTAGTATAGAATTTTATGTTTTCCATGGCTGCTACAATCCTATTGAGTTCTATACCTCAAATCATCTCTTACAGCGGCTTCAAGCACTCAAGCACAGGAGTCTGTGTATTTCTTAGTCTGATTTGATACTGCAATTCTTGGATCATTTGTTCCATTTTTTTACACAGATGTGCCTCAAACTTTAATCACACCTGGAATGGATTTTTCCAAACCACACAGACTTTAGAATCTCAATTTCTTTTAGGTCATGTCATTTGTATGTTTTTGAAGGCCTTCACCTCATAAGCTATGCAAAAGAACAGCTGATAATTTAGGCTGTACTAACACAAAAAAGACCTGAATTTCTGCCTACAAACACACAAAAGGCAGTGAAGGAGAAGAACAAAACTATGTGTATGACCAGTACAGAAGCATTCTCCAGGTGCAGTGCTTGGAAATCAGAAACAGGATCAGTTTAGAGGGAGTACATGGTTGTTCCAGCACCTACGAGTCAATGGAAATATCACCAACTATTTTAGGCAGAGGCAAAAAGTGGCATAGCTACACCGATGGTGTTGTATTCCCTTGCAAGGAGCATCTCACTGATTGCAAAGCACTGGGTTTTGATAGCTTTCCAAAGCAGTGTGTACATAGTGGTGTCCAACATTCATATTCATCTCTCTCCAGGGTACACTGCCACTCTGAAAAACTGAAGAAAATCTGTTTTCTCCCTGCTTTTCAGTGTAAAATATAAACATATTAAGTCTGTTAGAATTTATACAATCAGATCAGGCAACATACTCTGCACACATTTGGCAGTGTAGCTCAAAGCTGGCTTCTGTTTAAGCCCAGTATTATCTTCTGTCTCAGGTCAGTAAATAAGGTATTTCTGCATGTGAAAAGTGTTATTTACAGCAGTTAATGACATTTTTAAGTGGCAGCTAATTTGTTTAGAATTTGTTAAATCATTTTTGGTTTAAATTTTGCGGTTTAGAATTTTATATTATTTCCCTCAAAGTGTTACTTTAAGAATACCTATGTAAACATTTTCTCACTACAGATAAACATAATCATTTCTGGGAAATTATATGCAAGCATCACAGGTGTAACTATGGGTGTGGGTTTGACTATGCAACTAACATACTGTTTGTAAAGGACAAGGATGCAGTGGAAGCCAGATGAGATGGAGCTTTGCAACACCATGAGTTGCAACATCAGCATGCCTTACAGGAGCACATCCAGAGAAACATCCACAGTAGAAGCTTCTAGCTGTCTATGCAGCAGTGCTCACTGCAGTCCTGTTTACCCAGACAAAAATTCAAAATCTGATGAATTTTACCGTTTCCAGTAACTTACCCAGTCTAGTTCCCTCACAGATATTTTGAGTATTTCTGCATTGCAGTGGACCCTGACTTACCAGTGTCTCTGCAGTTGGACCACATGCTACTAGGGTAGGAACTAGAACCATTCAGTTTTAAGGATGAAAGTACTATTAGTTTCTACCTACCTAAGTCTATTCCTGTGCTGGATGGAGCTTAGGTAGAAAAGACATCCTATGTGAACATGTGATGATATCAAATACTACTCTTGTGATAATTGATTTTTTAACGATGACAAATTGGAATCATACAGATTTTTTCAGGTGAGGAAACTCAGACAGTGCAAGGAAAGTCAAGAGGTATTCTTGATGCTGAGATACATGATTTCACTGCAAGACTAACACTCTTCCCACATTAAAATATGGTAATGATCACTTTTCAAATACAGAGTTACTAGAGAGACCAAGTGGAAGACATTTGCAATCCACAAAGGACTCAATTTCCTCTGATCTTACATTCTCTTTTCTCACTGAGTGAGGAACTTTATATGCCTATATGCCATCCTTTGGATCTCTCAGTGCAGACCTGAATATCTCACCTTTAAATGTTTTGAACACTAGAAATTAAAACTGCTATTAATTGCCTTAGGTAAGTATAATTTTCAGAATGCGACCAATGTATTTACTTTATTGACTGTACTCTCTGAAGTGTTATGCAAGAGACCCTGCAGAGACTAAAGTAACTATATCTACTTCACATGAGTAAAACTACCATCATCTTTTCTGTATTGCCACTAACTGGCCTGATTGCCCTCATAATGCAGTCAAATTTACACTGAAAGTATTCCTCTATCTTCAAAGAAGTTCATCTTCATTTAAGTTTAAGCCTGAGGAGTATCAGGCTCCAAAGATGTATAGGATGATTTATTTTTTTAATCCACAGAAAATCATAAGAAACTTAAAGTAAGTCAGTTTGAATCTTAAGTTCTTTGATTGTCTCTTTTAAAAGAAAAAAAAATAGTCTTTTAGCACTGGAGAAGCAAAGTCAAGAGATTTACCCATCATAATCATTTGACTTACATAAACTGTTTTGGGTGCCCCTTACTCCAATGTTACTTATTTTTTTCAGTTTCCTGGAAGATAGTTCCCTACTTTTTAACTCTACTTCAAGGGAAAATAAATTAGCACTGAACAAAATCTGTATTTTTCAGGCTTGAAGTCTCAGATACATTACATTTTTAGACTCAGCAGAAATTCTCCAGGTTTATAACAGATATTACAGTAGTTTATAAAGGCGGAACTGCAAAACAGCTAGAGAGGATTATTCAAAATAAATTAAAATGAAACATGAGCTATAGCACTGTGATATACCTTATATACTCATTAGAGTTCCAGGGGTTCCTTTTCTCTTTCCAAAAGGTTGATGCAACGTTGTAAGTGACAACAGTATGATTTTGAGTTTGAAGACACAGCACTTGTTCCAAAGGCCAGATTATTACAAAAAGACAATACACATTGCATGAAATTCCTAAAAAGATACATTTCTATATTTAAACATCTTTTTTGAAAACCACAGCACCTCTTTCAAGGACAGTAAATTATAGTTCCCCTTCCTCTTTCAGATCCCAGATTTGTCCTTCATCCTGCCTCCCCACTTTGACCAAGCACAGATCACCATGCAGTTTGTTGATTCAGGGCTATGGACAAACTGGTAAGTATTCATAAACTTGGTTGCCTGATTTCTCTTTTTTCAGCTCAAGGCTACATCTACCCGCAGCATTATCAGGAACACACATTCAGATTTCTATCTAATTTTGTGAGTTTTCTACCTTTAAGTTTCTGTCAGATTTGGATAAACTGGACAGGTAACATGTCTATATAAGTCTGATTATATTAAAAAATTCGGGCTAAAAGCATTATGACTTTATTACTGTGGGCAATATTGTTTTGTTACATTTTGAGACACAATTTCATTGGGTAGTTTAAAGAATTAGATAATCACAGAAAACCTGAACAAGTATCTATACTAAATTCCAGTTAAGGATTGTCTATCATCCTCTGGAGTTACTTTCATCTTCTGTTCTGTGAAAACTTTGCTTGATGTTCTAAAAGCGTAATGCAACATTCTGTGTAACTTTAACCTTAAATTAAAGTATAAAAATGGAAATGCTAGGCTTGCAGAATTATTTATTTGATCTGAAAATGCTTTAGGATTTATTGTAAATCTGGAGGCTGCAGAGCTCTGGAAGAAGCTTTTAGCAATTCACAAATTTACTGTCTTTGGACATATCCTGAATGGTAGAGATACACTTTTTTTTTTTTTTTGCTCAGACTTGGACTTTTTTCTGCTTACATTGGCAAACACAACCATTTATAAACAGAATAAAGAACAACTTTCCAAGAAATTAGTAAGGCTTAGATGAAAGGGCTAGAGCTGTTGCCTACAAAGGATTGCATGTAGGATTATTATTACTTAATTTCACAGTGAGCGATGTCTTCAGAAAAAAAATATAACTGTTCAACATAAGAAAATAGAATAGTACACATGAAGAGCTTTTAAACCTGTACAAATTGGAGTACTGAAGGATAGCTAGCTATATATAAAGTAATATCTACCTTGTCCATGAGAATGTCTGAAGGTCAATTGGCACATATTTGCTGCAGGAACTGCTACCATCACTGTGTTAATCAATTCAGTTCTATGGCTGAGGGTACTTTTCTTAGTATTTTGTGTCATATCTCAAAGAGATTAACTCACTTGAAAATATGGTGGGTTACTCCTGACATAAACTCTTTGTCATCCAGTTCTGATAAATATACTAAGTAGTTTAACTATACTGTGAAAGTTTTAAATATTTCTTTTATTGTAGGATGAACTTCTACTTTTAGAAAAAAGAAGTGAAAAATCTACAGCTACCTTACAATAACCAGTAGCTGAGCAGTTAAGATGCAAGGGAGGTGTATGGGTGTAAAGACTGAAGTTTCTGCCCAACACAGTTTGGAGTTTCCCCCAAATCTTACTGACAGAAAAATGAGATGAGTGATAGTCCATAAAACTGAATGATTCTACTTTCAGCTGCCTGTCTCCCATGTGGAGCCCTTACTACTTTTGCATAGGTTATAAATCAAGATACAAACTTAATCCACATAACCACAAGGAACCTTCCTTAAAAATAAAAATAATTATTAAAAAAAATAATAATGTCTCTCCTGCTCTTTTCTTGATGAAAAAATTCTTTCCTTATTTAAACAGTATTTCCTGTCAGATTCTGTATGTGCTTTTCTAGGAAAATTTTGAGTTTGTTGAAGCATGAAGTGCTGAGGGAAAAAAGTCTTTTCACTAAAAAATTCAGCACTAGCTCAATTGTCTTCCTGGAGGTCAGGATGAGGCTTTTAATATTCATTCCCACTATGCTTTCACCATAACTACAAACTGGATATGCTACTGTTCTAGAAGCATTATTCTGGGTCCCTTAAATTGCTCCCCCAGAGGTATTTTGCCTGTCTAAAAGCCAGTTAAGGCTGAAGCTTTCACTTTCCCTGTATTAAAATGCCTGCTCTTGAAGCTGATGTCAGCAGCAGTCACAGAAACCAATTGACATGGTCATAAACCTCAGACATGCTGCATGTCCTTCTGTGCCACCTCCTGCCACACCATGAATCTGAACTGCACAGGGTCTCAGAGCAGCCATCCCCAGCTCACCCCAGCCCTGAGAGCACAGAGCAGCAGCAAAGGGGCTGATAAGAAAAGGCACAGCCTGTTGCTACCTGTCCCCGGCTGTGGTGCCTTTTCATACAGCCATCCCATGGATTTGGCAGAAGTCACAGCTGTGAAGGATTCCTGCTCAGTCCTAGTTTCAAAGCAGTTCTTAATGCAGAACCTGCTGCAAGGCAAGACACTGAAAAGACACATATCTTCAGAGCCTGATTTCTCTCATACACTGCTTCACTACAGTTTAAATCTGTTATAAAATAGATTTTTACAAGATACTTTTTCCAATTTCATAATTTTTCATTATGTTATTTAACATTAACAAAAATATGTTTAGTAAGAAACAGAACAGAAACATCTTTATTCAAGTTCAATTAAAAAGACGAGAAATTCAGCATACAATCAGCAGCATTTTATCACTTTGTATAGCTGGGAGATGTAAACTATTTCAAATATAGTACTTGATATATATGGTATACATAATTCAATGCCATGTAAAAGCTTATTTATGTGACAGTGGCCTTAACAATAAATAAAACAGACTTGACAAGGACAGACTTAATGATGTGGCACATCATTTTAACTCCTATTGTGTCTCAGGACAGTGGGTAAGAATTCATCCATTCTTAAATGGATTATTCTAGAAAGAACTCCCATTAACCTCTTGTGAACCTGTTATAAACTGAACAGTATTAAAAATGTTCTAAACCAGTAAGTGATGAAAATAGGAAATAAATGTTGCAGAAACACAAATCCACTGGGTTCTCTTCCTTGAAAACTTTCACCTTGCATGGATTTGAAGACAAGGATTTTTCTTCCCTCATAATAGGTATAATCTGAGTGATTGATTTAATGGTTGAAAACTGAATTTAGTATTTTTGAAATACACTTTGTTTAAGGACCCAATATATTTAAGCCTTCTTTTTTTTTTTTTTTTTTTTAAGGCTCAGTAACTGCTCCACTAGCTTGCTTTGAAAGATGCAGCAATTTTTTCCCTCTGCTTATTGTCAGTTTCTCTAGAAAGCTATGTATCTTGTTTAATGATTTTCTTCTCAAAACCTCTTTCAAGTAATTTAAAACTTTTTTTTTTCAAATAAACGAACTTATATGAAGAAATCCCATAAAAATTCTTATATCAAGGGTCTGCAAGACTTATGCTCCTACCCAAATACAAATTATCATCACAGACTCAGTAGTCCATGATTCACAAATCCTACGGGATTATTGCAAAGCATTAAAAACATATTCACAGAAGCATACATCAGTAAAAACAGTGTGAGAAGAAACCACATTGAACAGAGATCACTCTATACAGGGGTGCAACTCCAAAATTTATGGCTTCATAGAATAAAGCAGAATCCACAGAAAAATATGGTTCATTTGGTTTCTTTTCTTATTTTGTTTTTAAGGAAGACACTTCCTGAGCTTACTGAAACAACCCCCTAATAGCAGGACAAAACACTCACTAAGCTCTAAAACAGAACGGAAACAGAGGGACAATCTTTAAACATAAGACATATTCCAGGATTAAGATGCCACTGTAAGCAGGTGAGAAAGTGGAGAAGTTTATTCCTCTTCTTCTCACCAGAAGAATTTGGAGCATCCGAATTTATCATGACAATTTATCATTTATCCGAATTTATCATTATTAGGCCAGGCTTGATGGGGCTTTGAGCAAACTGCTCTAGTGGGAGGTGTCCCTGCCCATGGCAAGGGGGTTGGAACTCAATGATCTTCAAGGTCCCTTCCAACTCTAACCATTCTATGATTCTATGATTCATTCTATGATTCTGTGACATCAAGTCACATCTACCTGTTCATCCTGTGCAGTCAAGTACGTGTTCTATAAAAAATTCTCCATTCACAATATGCAAATATTTCAATATTTTTACCTTCAAAGTTCTATGGAAATTGATCTTTCATGTTGGATTTTTTGTACTAAAAATCCAAATAGACTCTTGGCTTTCCAGTCGTAGCAGTCTCACTTTCAATACTTCATTTATTTGCTACCTTTATTCTCCCTTTAATCATTCATACTGTATTCAACTCATAACGTATTCTCTGCAACTAAGTCTCTGTGAAAATCTTATTTTAAGTGAGAATGCTTCATATTTTTTTCTTGAATTTATGGAAATATCCTACCTTCTTTGTGCCTGTCTTTTATACCATTAATCATAAGAGACAATGTTTAATTTTTCTATTCAGAGTTGTGGAGTAAATTTCTGAAGTAGAATAAATATTTGTAGTTTCCATAAATGCATAATATCCTTTACATATGCTGGATCATAATCTGAAGTCCGTGTTTTAGCATGATACGGATTTAACATATTTTTAAGCTTCACGTGTATTTGGTACATTGATGTTAGGAAGTATGGGTCTGTTAGCAGACGTGGTGCCTTTTGAATAGCTGGTCAAATGAGGAAATAAATGATATAACATGTCTGGATATTGTGGGGAATTTCTTTAATTCAAGTTACAGAAAACTGGATTTCAAAAGTCTGAGATTGAGAGCTACATAAGCAAAATGAGTAGTCAATTAAAACAGCATTGCATGCCAGCTACTCTTTCTGCACTAAGCTGTTTCCCAATTTCTGCAACTGAGGAAGTAATAAGGATGTATATCAGCTACTACTAGGAGTGAGGGGAGATCATCTCCCAAGCGTAAATTCAACTCTTCCATCTGTTAACAACACAGGAGCAGCAAGCTCAACCATCTAGTTGTGCTCCTATCTCAGGTCACAACCTTGCCATGACAAAAAGGAAGATCCTCTTCCATGAAGAAGCAAAAATCAATTTTAACATTTCTGATAGACCATGAGGCAACATTTTCCTCCCATTCTTATCACATGTATCCAGTGCCTATGTCAGGCACCTGGAGCATATCAGTTCATTAGGTTAAACCAGAACCCAAAGTCAGCAACTGTTTTAGGAGATTTCCTGTCTACTTTAATAGTCCATCTTTTCCCAAACACAGGAAAAGCAACAAAAAACATCAACCCCCACAATCCCTTCATATTATTCTTTGAATTATCTTTACAGAGGCAAACAAAGAAAACATTGAACAGCAGCCATGGTCTTCCAATGTACAGAAAGGAAAAAGCATATAAAGGTAGTGCAGGAGAACTCTAAACTACAAATTATGCTAGAAGCAGGACTTGGTGCACCTTTTGAGATGTGAAGGAAATATAGGACACTCTCATCCCTGGGTACTATTTCAGTAACACCTCTCCTGTGCTATGACATATTACAGAGTTAAAATGCACCACTGAATAAAAATTTGCCTGTCTGTTAGGGAAGAACTCGATATTTACATTCTTGTGGTTTTGCTACAGGACCTCTAAGAGATGTGAAGTAATTTCATTCACAGGCACTCATCTGAATTGCTCAGGTCAAGAATTCCATTGTCCTGATTCCTTCCATAATGTGAAAAGACAGATGTAAATGAGCCTCATCTCCCTTCGGGAAATCTATTGCTCCCTCTCTGGATATCTGGGATGAATCTGTTTTAGTTCTTATCTCCCCAGTGAAACAGTACTGCTTTAAGACACAGCAAAGAAATGAGAATAAACATATTATAAGATGGACGTACTCAGGTACTGTGATAATAAGGTCTCACAAATGCTGAGGAGAAACAAGCACAGCAATAAAAATAAGGACAATTTTATGGACAATGGTACAAAGACTTACTTTTACTTACTTATATGTTTTGTTTATATGAAATACAAAGTTTTCCCATCTCTTTCTTTAGGTTCATAACTAGAAGAAAAATAATTCTGTATACCAGTAGTTCTTTCTTTATAAGGGATCATCTGTTAAAGACATTGTGATTTTCTACTCAGAAAATTAACATCTAGACAAAAAAAAATGATTTAAACAGAAAATAAATACATGCATATAGTCTTCCCATAAGATCTGAAAACTATTGTTCCTTGACTGTTTCCACGCTATGACAGCAGGGGTTAACTGTTACCATTCTAAACATACTTCTCAACATATACTGTCCATGTATCAACAATATATGTAGTAAAACAGAGAAGGACAAAAAAAATCTATAAATTGCATAAAATTATTTTGACATGGAAGCCTGAAGGATACTATTTCCTTTTAAAGAAAATAAATCAGTAAGAAAAAAAAAAAAAAAAAAAAGAGTGATTTGCAATCCTGAAACCTGTCTTTTAAAAATAAATATATCTCAAGTCAAAAGCATCTCCTTAGGATACCTCTGTCACTGTATACTTGCAAAACAATCTCCTTATTTGAAGATTATTTTTTTTTCTGATTACCAAATTAAGTTGGAAGAAACTTTCCTGGGTTCCAGAAGTAAAATAAGTGATATTGAGTGAAAGGTTTTAAATACAGTGTTTATTGTCAAACAAATCCTTTTCCAAATTGTCATTTTTAAATTCATTGGACAGGTGTGTGACAAAGAGTAAATCAGCATAAAATAACAGCAAATAAAATATATAGCAGGATTAAGAAACAATTAATACAACACAAAGACTTGGCAAGAAAATAATTGGTGGAGTTTGCTATTTATCAAAGGCTAAAGCATAGTGAGTGGCTGAAGCTATTGTATTTTTTCTTGAAATGAGACCTGGTTTCTTGGCAGGTTCTGTAGGCAGTAAGCATCTCAAAGATATGTTTATCTTTGAATGTGGTTAGACTGCTGAATGCAATAGAAATGTATAAACTCCTCGGTGTAGCTTGTCCTATAGAACATAGTTACCTCACGTTATTGTGGTATAGGCCAGTACCATTTTTTGCTTGCTCCTGCCCAACGAATAAATACTTAAAGTAACATCCATATTAAAATGTTTGTATATTCGGTATGAACTACTTATTTCATTTAGAAAATTTCATTTAGAAATAACAAGATGTAATTTTCAGTCTATGTTAAAACAAACTGTAAAGGCATTATCTCACTAAACAATCTGTTCCTCCTGTGAGTCCAGGGACATCTGCACTTTTAGAAAATATTTGTTACCTTTTTTACCTCTTTTGATCCCTCAAAACCAATATAGCTGAGGGCAGACAAAAAAAGATTACACTTTTGTCCAGCTGACAGTGTTGCAATTATCTAACAATTTCCCCATCATTTGTGCCTGAGGGCACCACTAAAGCAGAAGTAGTGCTGAAAGTAGAGCTTGGTTATTTGTGAGAAACGGCAGGACAAATCAGCAATTTAACTACAGTCTACTCACATTTTCAGAACAATCTTGGGATGAGAGAATGGTAGTTAAAAGTTTAACTAATGTCTAAGTTTGATTAATGTCTAGAAGACTCTAATACATATCCACCAACTAAAATAGGGAAGCATGACCTGATGACACAAACCACTTCTTGGACAACAGTGTCTGCTAGAACAAATTAAAACATGAAAAGTTTTAAGTTCTATCCATCAGGAGAGTAGACGCTGCAGCAGAAGGCTCTGGATCTATAACATTTTGTTGTAAATTCACCAGACCTGGTCCCTAAGCATTCACAAAAGATATTTAAGTGAGCCTTATACAGTAATAGTCATTTAGTACCTGTTGACTTTAAAGGAAGTTAAGCAAGAATACCCTTTTTAGATCTAGCACTTAAATCTTACTGAAGAGTAGAGCACTTCTAATTTACTGGTAGGAAAAAGATGCGTGAAGCTAAAAACCACAATCTTTTATTGAGGCTTTGGCATTACTTTCAAAACAGATGAATGTGTGTTCTGGTAAACAGAGCAGAACTCTTCAACTCATGACACACTAGCTGCTTTTGGTCAACGAGCAGAAAAAATTTAACTGGTGAACCATTGTCACCAGACAATGCTTGATCTAAACATAATTCTTCTCCACATACCTGGCTGAAGAGTCCTGGGTGTTATTTGCTTTGTACATTAGTGGTGCAAGGAACTCCACTGTCCATTAGAAGCTGTCACTGCTAATGGAGCTCTTGCCAATAAAGCACCAACTGAAGATCCCAAAAAACATCACCATCACCTTGTACAGGTTGCTTTCTCTAAGACAGATTTGGCAGAGCAACAGGAAAGAGGTTATAGAAGCTCAATAGAAAATACATTAGAGTCAGGAAGCAGATTAAGGACATCTGCTACAACATCTAGGATGATTTGAAGTGGGACACGGTGCTGGGGCACAGACTGAAGAAGCAAGTCTAGCAATCTCATAACAAAGTGATACTGGATCTCTGGTGTTGGCATGGAAGGAACCACACTAAATTCATTCAGAAAAATGAATATATGACTGATAGCAAGATAAATGGGTTTTCTGAGTTGACACTATGTTGGAGGTGAAAATGGGGAGAAGTTTCCTAAACTACCAAAGGAATATGTTTCTCACGATACATAGGGGCTGAGAATGCAAAAGACCAGGGTGACTGGAGATAAGAGCAGATGCTATCCTCCACACTTAAACACATGCATATAGAAGGAAATAGAAGAATGGGGTTATTCAGGAGCTCACAGTGTTTTGTTTCCAGCCCATCGCCACCAGTCAGATGTCCTTAAAACTGGAAGTTATTTGCTAAAGACCAAACAGCCAGGCATGAATAAACAGGAAGGTTGTAAGTAAGAACATGTTTTCTAGGATTTAATCTAAATCAAAACTGACTACTAGTCTGCTCTTTTGTAGTTTTGGAAATACTATAATTTTAAAGAGAGATATAAATCTTCTGCTCTCTATGATAAAATTTACTGCTCTTCATAAACTGCTTAATCATGAACTTACTAGTGTCTTTGATTAATGACCAGGGGAGAAAAAAAAAAGGTCATATTTTATCTGAATAAATGGCATTTTTGTTGCAGTGAGAGCCATAACCAAGCTAAGTGTAACAGAAGGGAAATGGCTGATTTCCAGCTTTTACAGCACTGATTGAGGTTTTAAATACTAAATAAATCTTTTTTCCCACACTGTTAAATCTTTCATTGTTCCAAGAACAAGCTTAAACCTGAGATGATATAAAATACATTAGTAAAGTCTAATATAGAAGGGGAAAAAAAAAAGAAGCCATTTTTTAACCACTCTAAGCTCTTCAGGCATTTTGTGGGGTTTTTTCTCCTTAAACAGAAGTAGACTTCCAGACCTTAAAAAAGCAAATATTTTATGGTATCTTACCACTAACCATATTGTATCACCTTTGGAATCTTTTTATATGGGGTTATCCCCAGTACACAGTACTTCAGAGTCTACAAACATTGAGGTATAACTCCTAACACATAAGACATAGTCTTTTAAAGATTTATCGATAGAGGGAACTTTTAAACAGAGAAATAATGCCATCAAATTAATTTCTTTTTATCTCACAACTTCAGTTAAGGGATTTTCCTTTTTTAATGTTAGCCATATGCAAACATCTCAGCAGAATGAGAATCAAAGTACATGGCACCTGATGGAAAGTAGAAGAATCACTAGTATAACTGTCTCACACAGCTGTGGTACATATATGAGAATCACTCCAGTGTTATGCAGGGACACAGGAGACAGACTGGTATTTCACATGGGAGCAAGCTAATTTCAGTACATTGAGTTAGAGAAGGTTAAGTTACCCTTCTCCTTAAATTATGTGACAGCTGTGTAGAGGTAATCTTAAAAGTAAAGAAAGATGCCTTTGTGTAGAGATTGCAGTATTGATATTAGAAAGGCAGTCAACTAAAATTAAAAATATCTGTTAAATTTTAAAATATTGTTGTGGTTAGCAGGGACACAATGGATGTTGTAGGATTTTCCAATCTGCAGGACAGAAGACTCAGAATTAGAAGCACTTTTTTTATTAGGTGAGCATGTGCTAGTAATAATCCATTAATTTAAAATTTGCAAATGGAAGAACAACTTTTCATTTGCATTGCCCTAAATTCTAAATTAAAAGGGAGCATAAATTCTTCACAGCATTACCTGAACATAAGTAAGCCCCTTCCTGCATGTTGTGAAGTAAATATAGTAGGTCAGCCAAATCAATATAGGACTTTTTTTTTGCCATTAAATGCTCCTCTCTTTAAACCTGTCTCACTGCTTAGGGGAAGTGACTCTTGATGGTGAAATACTAACCTCTACAGCTTCTCTTAGAGCTGATTATGCTACCAGCAGTATAATCAATGTTATATTTGCAAATGAGAAGTCCAGGAGAAGCAAAAAAGGGAGTCTGACTTGTTCATAGAGTCATTATTCTTCTACCTTTTGTCAATGAATCAAATGAGTTGTGAAATCAAATCCAATCATTAAGATCATACCCTAGAGAAGTGCAGGACAAACAGGCCATGAGTACTATACAGACCAGGCTAATTCAAAGCACTTTCCTTTTTATTTTCACTCCGAAAAATTTCACATACCCAGTAACTTAAAATTAAATTATTTGTATACAATTTCCTGGCTTTACAGAAGAAACTAACAACCTGCTTTGCCCTTCACAAGTGACAGAAATATGGGATTAACAGTTGCTCTTTCTCTCCCTCTCTTTTTGTTTTTCAGTTAATCTTGGAGCTATAGTCTACGTGGCTAAACTGATTCAACAGGAGACATTGAGAGTAGTTCTCTTCATCATTGGAAAAGGTCAACACAGAAGAGTGGAAACTGTGAGTATGAATCTTGCTTTTTGAGAGGTCAGAACTGAAACCAGGCCCCGTATCTGAGCTTAGGATACAGTCCACTAGATAGCTGCATTGAAATATTTTCATTGCTCTCTTTTAAAAGAAGATGATATAAGACAGCAGAAGCCAACACAGCACTCTGAAGAAGTTAATCATGTTAGGCACTACTTTTCTGGAGCAAACTACATACATGAAGAGTGAATGTTTGCCTAACATCTGTATTTGGTAATGTACGACCTCATCAGAGCAAACTAGGCTGTTAATTTGCCTTAGAAATGCCATTAGTAATAATAATAATTTTTAAAAAAATAAGAAAAATAATAAGCATTCCCGTCCCTTTCACCAGAAGTTTCCCCATATAAACAACAAATTTATCATTTATAACTAAAAAAGCACCAAAAAATGCTAAAATAATAATAATAAAAAGCTATATTGGTTTCAATACGTACATGGCAGGGAAAGCTTCCTAAAACAGTAATTACAATTTTACCTTTAAGTAGAGAAAAATAAACAAAGGAAAACTGTAAAATTTTGATAAACTGGTTGAAACCAAGGCAAGTCCTAATTCACTGTTTTATCAAATATGTCTAATTAACTCCACATATAAAGAGGTTTTTTTAAAGAGGGTTTTCTTCTCCTCTAAGCCACTGTCTGTGGGGTGCTCAGTTCTCCGTTTGTTGCTATGTTGTTAACTAGATTAGATAACTTGTGTTGGTGTCATGCTTTAAATATTTATGTAAGCAAAAACATAAAGCTTAGCATTAATGCAGTGGGAAAAGGATGCTCTGAGGGTACATAGAAAATATGATGGGTTTAGAGGAATACACTACACACTTCTGAGAGCTCTTGTTCTTTTGACAACATGGTGAATTTCAGCTTTCCAGAAGTGATACAATTTATAACTAAATTCCTATTTCCATTTCCCTCAAATAAAAGTGTTAACATTAAACAAGTATAAATGCTGCTGGCTTGAAACACCCTAAATGCATCATCCTCTCTTCCTCCCCTCCCCACAATAATAATTTGTTTACAAGACAGCATAGGAAAACAGTGGCCACAGATGTTTGCCCTTCACGTTTGTTTCTTTTCTCCCCTACAGGTCCCTGCCTTGCACTTCTGGGTCTCTTTTCAATCATATTCAGCCATGTGTTCACTTCCCCAATCC
Source organism: Pedionomus torquatus (assembly GCA_013398155.1). Lineage (NCBI taxonomy): Eukaryota > Metazoa > Chordata > Aves > Charadriiformes > Pedionomidae > Pedionomus > Pedionomus torquatus. Next base: position 1,003,863 of record VZRU01006265.1, read on the forward strand.
CTCTTCAAGAAAATATGTCAAGCGTTTAAAACTAAAATAATTGAAAAGTAAAGTAGCCTTAGGAAAAAAAATAAAGGGACTGCATATTTTATCATATTTGCCTCTGTTTCTTAAACATCTCAATTCTATTAAAAAGAGAAGCTTCAAAAGCTTCAAAATCCCACAAATGTGATCATTAAAGTCCAGCATTACTGATCGCCTTCAGATACGTTTCAGTGTAAACAAAATAACGATATATTTTGTCTAAGTCTTTCCTTCCCTTTAGTCTTATAAAAGAATATAACTGAGGAATGTTGAGACGACAATGGTCAGGCAAAAAGCACCAAGAATGAGATTATATATTGAAAATATTCTGAAGAGATACTTATTTTATTTTGTTTCTTGAGGGTTTTTTTTAAGCAGAAAAAAAAAATCAATTTTTTTAATGGAGTCTTCTTTTCACCTCACATTAGATGGTTTCTCTAGACCTAAACCTTACCAAAATTTGACATTCAGTCATGGTTCAAGAATTTCTCTCCTTTTCATGTACATCAAAGTTTCCTTTTCCTTATGTGCTCACATATATGAAAGTTAAACTCACCTGATGTTTTTTTACAGTTTTATTTAAGACAATAGCTCCTTTCTACGACTCTGCAAACATAAATACTACCGGCCTTGATCTTCATGAGTATTCTACATAAGACAAACCATGATTAGCATTTTTAAAAGTCAGTCATAACCAGCTAGTCATGTATGAAATCACATGAACGCAGTGACTGGAGAACTCTCACACTCTGGCTTTCAATATAAAATCATGCACAAAGTTGTGGTTTTAAAACCAGAATCACATTATCTTTTGTGATAAAGTTGTTCAGATTTTTAAACAGCAAGATCCATTCCACGTCACTGTTATTTTACAAGGCTAGAAAACAAAGCAGCAGAAGTGACTCACTTTTCAGCCTCTTGAGGTAAAAAGCCTTCTGGCAAAAAACCCAACTTTTCCAGTGGTTTTCAGCAAAAGTTTTAAAATTTGGTACACAGTCAGCCCATGCAACTCCATGCATATATGCATTTCATATAGGTCCTTGTGCAGGAACCCTTCCTTTAAAAGGGAAAGGTTGTCTGCCCTCGCTGTAGTCTTCCTAGAATTTCCTACTGAAAACATTCAGCCGAGGAACCGATGTCAATGTCCCAACTGTAAATAGCTTTAGTACGTGTTCATAAAAATGTAACAGTACACAATAAGGTTCAAGCTCATCTCACATATTTTGAGAAACTGTGGCACTGGAAATCCATTTTGAACAACTTCAGTCTCCCTAGAAGTCGGTCACACACAGGGGGCTTCCCATGGGAAATATCCAGCAGACTACATGCAGGCTGTTTCCCATCTAGAGGATGCTGCAGAGAATCTATTCCCTTCTATAGTAATCTGTTTTCCTCCACAGAGATGCATAAAAAATGGGAAGGGAAATGGGTCTATGACCTCAGTAGTACAAGATTACTAAATGACTACATACAGCACGAGACCTCTGCTTTTCATGTTATTTGCTTCTGAAACAAGAATGAACTCTTAGACATTCCAAATCATTTCTGCTTACAAGGCAGTGAGAAGACCGTAAATTTTCAGTTTGAGATTGTGGTCTTCCAGTACAGGCTGCAGGAGGCCCAGTTCTTCCAGTGAGCTAGCCCCTGGATGAGCGTCCTCCAGGTAGGTGTGGTGGTGTGCTTTCCCTGTTTTTCCCTTTCTTTCACCCCCCGGCTCCTGCTTGGGCCATGGCAATCACGGCCATCACAACATTGATTGCGATAACTTGTACCTGGACTTTGGGGGATGGCTGGCAACACAGACAAAACACTACCTGGAGTGGGGACCTCGACGTTTTGTTCCCATGAGAATATGACTAAAGGTCAATTGTCTTACTGTATAAATAGTGGGCAGCCCAAGAGGCTTCTGAGCTCTCCTGTATGGCAGTGGGCTGCATGCCAGGATCTCTCCTTTTGTGAGGACGCTCACTTAAAGTTCTACCCCTCAAGGCTGAGAGATTCCTTGCCACAACAGATTCTCAGTAGGTGACTAATAGCATGCTAAAACTTTGAAATCTTAGCTAAGTGATACAAAGGATTGATTGTATATATATAACCCTTTAGACATAAACTGTTGACCAAGTCTGGAACTAGGACAGGATCCAGCCGCACCCAGATTCCTTTCTGAGAAGGAGTTTAGAAAGCAAGGGGGTCCTTTCCTTGTGACTCAACAGGAAGGTCTCCCTAACAAATTGTCTGACCTTGTCCTCTGTTCAGTAAATGATCAAGTGTACATTGGCATTGAATCTTGTAAAATACTGCATTTATTACTAATTGCATTTATTACTGATTTTGTTAAATCTTTGTTTCACCTTAATAAATATTTCCCTACTTCTCTCTTACAAGTGAAGTCAATCCCTCTGCCTGCAACAGTAAGTCTCATGACTACTTTTCTGGAAGACCAGACTCATTTTAGATATTCATTCAAGTGACAGAGAGACTTTGAAGTCCAACTCTAGTTGATGAAGCTTTCTTATGTGATGAGTCACATTTTAGGCACTAACACACTGTTACTAAAGAAATTCAGCCCATAAGGACACATAAGAAGTACAGACACAAACATGTTGGTGGTGCCTTTTTAATTCTTAGCCANGGAAGGTAAAAAGGCAGAGAGAGGAGAGGAATAAAAAAAATAAAAAAGCTACACATCCTTTAGGAAATGCACTTCCTACTAGAAGACAAGAACCTTTCCTCACCTTTCATCACACCTGCAGACAAGGGCATAATTAAACATAAGTGGGCTTACATTTTTTTCTGCTTTATACTCCATTCCTTTGGTTCATGTTACTTTCACCAAAAGAGGTCACTAGCAAGAAGTGGAATCAGCCATCATAATTTTGGCAGGCTGACAGTCAATTTTGTCACCTCCTCCAACCCACCTATCATGTGATGATGTGATGATGATAGTATCACACTCAGGGCTAGTCAGGATCTGGGGAAGGCTCCAGAAAATATGTCTTTAGGATATGGCTTCTATCTTAATTAAGTAATTTTATATTGAGGAATGTGAAAGGAGTAGGAAATATCAGCAGTCTGGTATAATACCAGTCTTTTCCAGCCTATTGCCACAGAAGTGTTCCCATCTGCTTTTTCTTGTAAGCTGAACAAATCATGTTATTTGGATTTGAAATATAAAACTGAATTTGAAAGGAAAAATAGAATCTGCATTTCTTGGAGGCAAAAACAGTGGAGATTACTGTATATTTCCAGATTCCTCTAGACCATAAGACCTATTACTGCCTCAAACAGACTGATTCTGGTATATTTGTGCTAGTGTACAAAGTGTACCATAAGAAAAAACTTATGAATCAGTGCAAAATTAACTATATGAAAACAGTGAAGAATCATCTTTTCAGTAACCTTTTTATTTCTGAAGATACCTCACTGAAGGCTACAGATATACATCTCTTCACAACTGTGATAATAGGTTTAAGGAGACATATTTCCTTTAAAATCATAAAATAATTTTCTTCATCAAGTCATAGCTAGTATCACTTGAGTTTGCAAGAGAAAACAATGAGTAGATATGAAAAATCTGAACTTCAGAACTATTTTCTTCCTAAGGAGAAAAAAGTATTTTTATAAAATCCTGAAAATTGAGGGAGACATACAAATTAGTGCTATGATTTTTGTTAATTCAGAGAAATAGGCAAATTTGTCAACTATTACACTGGACAGAGGAAAAAATATAATAAGCACTAGATGCAACTTCTGCCTGACCACTGCTACAGAGCTCTAAAGAAAGATGTACTACTCTTAGCTGTTGAGATTCTTGAGTCATAGAAAGTGAAGGAAGATGTAAAAAGCATTACATTTTGCATTGCAGGATGAACTGAATGGAAGTGAAACTTGGGCTTTGATCTTTTTAACATGCTACAGCTGATTTAATACAAACATAAAAACTTCAGATGTTATCTACTAATCTGTACATTCAGACAAATGGAGCAGCTGAAGCTGCCTGTTGAGGAATGCAAAGCAGCCTTTGGAATTCACTCTGCACCTATTAAATATGCTGGTAGTCAAATCTGGGCTCACAGGGCTCTCATGTTTTTATAGCAAGTACCGGGCAAAAAAATACCCCCAAAAAAACCAAAAACCAAAACCAAACCAAAGAACAAAACACAAGAACAAAACACCTCAAAGAACAGTTGTGGAGAAAGGGATCTCTTCTCATTAGCAAGTGTTCCAAGTACTTAGAAAAATAATTCATGCTTTCTTGTGTATATTCTTCTGATTTGAGAAGTATTCTTTAATACAGTGTCCTGGTCTCAGTTGGGATAGAATTAATTTTCTTTCTAGTAGCTGCTGTGTTTTGCCTTCAGTATGAGAAGAATGATGCTAACACATATTGTTTTCGTTGTTGTTAAGTAATGTTTATATTAGTCAAGGACTTTTTCAGCTTCCCATGGAAGCTGAGAGGGAAGAGTCAGGAAAAGCTGGACAAAGGAATATTTCATAATATAGACGTCATGCTCAGTATATTAACAGGTTTTAGCCAGGAGACAGGGATCCATGATCACTGCTCAGGAAGGGCTGGGTAACGGATCATTGGGTGGTAAGAGAAGCTTGTGTTGTTTCACTTTGTTTTGTATATTCTTTTACCATTATTCCCCTCTTTTTCTCCTTCTTCTCCCTCACCTACTGGGGGTGGTGATGAGAAGGGCATTGAGAACATAGCTGAACAGTCCTAGTTGCTGGCTGAGGTTAAATGACAACGTTAAATGGGGTGGTGGAAAAGAATCCAACCAATTGTTTTTGCAATGGTAACAAATCAAGTGAACTTGCTGCATTCAGATGACGTCAGTTTCCAAGACATCTCCTGGATTTTGTGGAGAATAAATGCTTGTGCAAGTTTAGAACATAAGATCCAGTCTGCAAGTGCCTTTTAGATTTAAAAAACAAAAATCGAGCAAAGAAAACTGTTATTGAAAATTTGGAAAGCCTATGCATATACCAAATTTTTAAATGGAAAAGCAACATTTCCTCGAAAGAAAAAAATGGGAAAGTGTGTGCATTGTTAATAGATAAAGGATGTAGTCTTCCTCTATCAAGGAAATATGTAAGACGGGCTTGAAATCTCCCTATCCTTTAGGGTTTTACCATAAATACAGCATATAGTAAGCACTGGTCAAAGCCAAAGTAGCTAAGAAGCTAACTGGATACAGGCTATCTGCTTTGCTGCTGTTCTCTTAATCTTCTTATTTAATAGTGCATCATGATATTCAGTTAACTGAAGTGCTTTTAACATGATCAGAGTCTGATAAAAATAACTAAATAGCCACATTTCATAGAAAGGAAATTAAATATTCAAGCAGATTAATCAATTTTCCAGGGTCAGGAGGTAAACTTGTACCTCCATTGGCATCAAAATATTAGGTTTGTTGTGGTATGTTTATTATTTACAAAATCACATCATATGAAGGAGTTTCAAATATTTATTTAATTAATCACAGACTAAACCAATATAACATTCATTATCTGCAGACATCAATAGTTATTAACAGGTTCCCAAAGGCACTTCCCTTTTAATGTCCGCTACCTTCCATTTTCACACCTTTTAATTACAAACTAAAACCAGCATAAACAGTATACTTTAAAAAAAAAAAAAAGTGCATAATTGGTTTTTTAAAACATGAATCTGAATAATTTTTCATAAAATTTTCAAATAGGTATTTTCCTTTAATAAATTCTACATATTATCATTGTATTATACTTTATGCACTTCTCTTCTATTTTTAGTAAACAAAGAACAAAATTACCTATTCTGAAAAAAATTTGAATAATAAAGGATTTATTTTTTATAATAAAACTGTGGATCTCAATAAGGCTAACTCTGCAGGTATAATTTGTGTGTAGAAATTGACAGTTTCCTGCATTAGCTAATTTAATCTACTAAAATTTTACACAGTAGAAGAAAAACTAAATTTTTTTCTAGGATTTTTTCTGAGATTCTTCTCTTATGAGCCAATATAAAATGAGCAAGGAGGTAGAATTTCACATCCAAAAGAAAAGAATCTACCTACTGTCCAGACCTGCATAAACAAATGAAAATACTTTAGGTTTTAATTTATAATTAAGTCATTCAAACACTAAGTTTAAATAGAGATTGAAGCATTAGCAAAAATTGAGCTGATTTTAAAATAAATCAGAACACAGAACCTAATAAAAAGGGAGGTTCCACATTTTCTCTGCATCGAATAACTATGAAATCATGCTGGGCATCAGAGAGGTGGAGGCTATCCAAATTACAAGAAAGAAGTCCAGACAACTGTTATAAGATCAGCCTCACAAGTGTCGGCAGACTTAGAAATTAACTATTTAAAATTGTTGGTTCATTCTTGGAGTTACTCCTGCAGAAGAATGATTAGAAACTGTTCTTGCCAGACAATAGATGCTTTAAAAAGGCAGTCATTGGGACGATTTTAATGCTTCAATATAAATGCTAAAAATGCAATTATGGATATAACTCAAAGCATAGATTTCTACTCTTCTTGATGTCTTCATGACCACTTAAACCCATCAGCACAGTAGCTAAGACTCTGTTCTAAAATAGTATTGTCTGTGAATATATTTAAAAATGAAAGATGAAATTATTTCCATTCTTTAAACTAAGAAGAGTGAAATAAAACCAGGTATAAAGTTCCTACAACAATTCCTGGCAGAAGACCTTTTAGTGTCATTCACTTAAAAAATAAAATAAAATAACTGCAAAGAAATTAAACCTTTTGAGATCTCATGTAGGCTACTGGTTGGCTGGTGCTTATCAATCAATTGATCTGTTGCATTTCCTGGTTAAACTACAGGTATCTTTAAGACTTAAAACTTCAGTGCTAAATATAAACTAAATGCTTAATATCAATTATATATAAGATTAGACATTGATTTATTCCAAACAGAAGGTGTTCATTTTTCTCTGAATTTGTGCAGAATTGACAGGGTAACTGTCAAGGTTAGAATCCTGTCTACAACATAAACCAAAAGTGCTAATGAGAAATTACTAATGAGAAAAAGCTGTCACTGAAACAGACTGTGCACGGAATTTCTTTAAGGCATTAATCAGACTTAAACCCGATTAAATGTTTAATTAGCTTAAGTGCCTCTGGTAAGAATACATGTGCTATATACTTGTTCATGGTAAAAGAGTTATAGAGGCTTCAGAGAGCTGAAGAGGAAAGATGTTTAGAAAAATAAAAGCAGTATTTTCTAGAGCAAAATTATCACCTGAGGAAGCAGATTACAGGAATGAAGTTGTCCCTCCACCACCCAAGGCATCTACAGGCCAGGTATAGTGTTTATTGTTTAATGTAGACTCAGTAATATTGCCTTTTGTTTAGTAAGTATTTACGTAAGCAAATATCAAAGGTTAGATTTTCAAACATACTTATTGAGCATGGAATGAATCTTATTTAACAAAAATCAAATTCATGTTTTAATTTCCCTTCTCCTTCCATCTTTTTTCTTTATGAAGGAAATACAGATTTCCTCCTTTTACGATTGCTTTCCAAATAGAGATAACCTCAAACAGTACAAGCTTATGAGAGATCTTGATCAACATTGCAAATGGAGAATTAGAGATATTGGTACAGGTGCTTTTGATGTGCTGATGTATTTCTCTTCATCTTGTTCCCTGCTGGCAGAAAACGTCAGTACATCCTTTCTGAATATTAGAATGACATACAGGTATATATCAACCTGCTCCCCTATAGCTCTCAGAAAGGCAAAGTAGTTTAGTAGCTTTTTTCAGAAGTATTTTATTTGGCTTGATTTTACTAACATAAACTTCTGAAAAATACTGTAAACTCTATTAATCTACAGTCTGTATTTTTTATTTAGTAGTTCTTTATTGTAAAAGTTCTCATTCTTTTCATTTTAATTATATGGAATATTTTAAAATGAGACAGAAGAATAGATACTCCTTCATTTGTTATCTTTGAATTTTTATCTTTTCCCAATAATATCCTAGATAGTCTTTTGGGTTTCTCCAGCTTGACATTATCAAAACTTTACAAGGAAAAAAATAGCAATAATTTAGGAATTCACCAAATAAGCAGGAAAATGAAATGAGTTCTTTGCAATCAGCCTGAGCTATTAATCTGAATAAGTTATGAAACAAACAATTTAAATTCCAGTATTATAAAGGTAATATAACTAAGCAGCATCTTTTAACACATTCACAGCAGTTGAGCACATACAAAGACTCTGACTTAGCTTCTGTGAGCCTTGATATACATGTATAAGAGTTACATAAATTTTGCAATTTAAAGTAAGACTGAAATAGAAACATAAATGTTTGTAAGACCGAATCATTTCCTAGATCTGATGTTTTTCAGAAGTTCATAGGTTTGTACAAACTCAGGAAAAGGTGTGGTTTAATGCAACCTAACTACAACTCAAATTTGGTTTGCCATTTATTATAAATGTGCAAAAAACCAGTTGCTTGATGAACAGACATATCCATACTGCCATCCACACAAAATGACAAAAATGTCTATGTTTAACAAATTTCATGTACTGCAGATCTGCAGAAAAATTATTGCTAGTGCTTCTGTACATCAGCTTTCTTGGGTCAATAAGCCATTATCATGAAAGAAGAAAAATCCTGAATGTCAATAGCTGACTTCTGTGCAGCCTGGTACCTCACTTGGCAAACTACTGTAAGAAAAAATACATATTTAGATTTCCCTAGAGACATGAATTACTCTTTTCACCAAAATTATTCCATACATCAGGATAACACTCAGATAATATCATCATCAGCCTCCACTATTACAGATACAGTTAAGATGGAGGCAAATGAATGGGTCAAGAATTAATAATTTTCTGCCTGCAAGGAGATACTATCTGAAGAGTAAAGAAGAAATGTATATAGTATCTGGTAACCATAGAGTGCTATTCTTACATTAATGTTTTTACAGTATTAGGAGGAAGCCTGAAACAAACACAATCTTGACGACAGAAAAAAAGAACCTCTAGTATGTACAAAGATTGATTAGACTTTTAATTTCCATATATATAAATAATTAAATTAGATATTTTATATATATATATATATATATGTATCTTAGAACTTCAGTGCCAGATTCTCTGAATAAAAGCAGACAGGAAAAAAACAAGTACTTTCACAGGAAAAGACAAACCCCAGTCTCAGAAACTCAAAGAAAATGAATGTAATTGAGTTTGGAGAGGGAAAGGAAAAAAAAAAAAAAGTGCATGAAGACCTAAAATCTCCCAAAGTCAAGAAATTTTCCATATGATTATACTTTCTAAAATCTTTCTCTATTAATCACCAGGAAAAATCATTCTATCTGGGGTTAAAAATGCTAATGGTCTTGGTTAGCACAATGTTGCTACTTAAGGCTGTGAACGCCTAAGACTCCCCATTCACTTCTCACTCCCTCCTCCAAGCTGAAACAAGCCAAGATTCAAACCAGCAAGTGTGGGAGGAATTTAATTTTTTGCAGTGAAAGCTGACACTGTCTCTGTATTTTGTAAAGGTTGAGATCTGCCATTGTGGTAAGGCAGCGCAAAACAGTCAAGGACAAGAAACACAAACTTGAACATAAGAAGTACCATCTAAATGTGAGGAGGAACTTCTTTACGTTGAGTGCCAAACACTGGAACAGGCTGCCCAGACAGGTGGTGGAGTATCTGTCTCTGGAGATATTCAAAACCCGCTTGGACATGTTCCTGAGCAACCTCCTCTAGGTGGACCTGCTCTCAGAGCAGGGTAGGACTAGATGATGTCCAGAGGTCCCTTCCAACCTCATAGCATTTTGTCTTACCAGGTCTATTAGCCCAGCAGAAGGTTTAGGCAGAAGGACTAATTCAGAGATGTATATTGGCTTGTGAGTGGTAGCACTGAACAAGTCATACTTGACAGCATGAATGAGGCTCTGGAAATATGTAGCAGCAGAACTCCAGGCTGAGTAACAGTGTTTGCACAGCAGATGTGAAGACATCCGTTTTGATTTCAGTATCCAAGTCCCTTTGAGGAGCTATCAGGAAAGTCTTGTCCAAAAACACACAGAGAACACCCAGGAACAAAGTTCAGAGTGCATCAACTTGGTTAAGCAAATTCCTAGGAGAATGTTGCAGACATTAAACCATCTTTTTTGTTCTCAACAATGAGCACCTACAGTTTCTAACCCTGTTTATTTTTTTAAGGGTGAAAATAAAAAACAAGATGAACCTCAGAAAGCAGAGGCCAATAACAAAACAGAATCCATACCAAAGCAACAAGGTCAGTAATAAGCTTTTTATGAGTATTCAAATATTATCTGGAAAAAATACATGTGCACTACATAGGGCTGTAGATAAAATTGTTCTTCTTCTAAATACTCTGCCAGGTGCTGATTTTGGTTTTTCTTTGTGGAATAAATTAAGAACTCTGAATTCCCATGGACCCTGATTTGCTACAGAAATAAGAACACTATCCAACCATAATTAAAGACAATAAGCTTTCAAACACATAGATCCTTTGTTACGTTGTCCACTTTAGTCAGCTAGTCTAAAAATATCCATTTTCTCTTATTGTAAGTAGATTTCTTAGAAAATTTACTTTAAAAGCCTGCATATTTTTAATGTATCTTTTGGGTGTACTTTTCATACTATAAAGACAAGAAAAAACTACCTGATATTCAAATTTTTCATTGAGCAGCCATTCAAACTCTTTCAAAAAAAAAGCAAAGAAAAAAAAATAAAAATTAAAAAAAAAGAAAATATATTAAATTTTTTTGCCATTAATATTCAGAAGACATCCAGGACCAGAACACAGAAACATAGTACTCAGGACGGAAATGCAGTAATACAACTATGTGCCTACGTAGCTGGTTGCTGGCCATGACCATTCTGCCCCAGTCTTCCCCCTCCTCCCAATAGCCCATTTTGTTCATACCAGAGCCAGAATGATTGCTGCAACAGCTACCAAAATAAAGGTTTGGGGTGGGTGAAGCAACAACTATTGCTGGACCATGTCCCCTCTATCTCTCAGCATCAGTAGGGTAGCCCTTTCTTCTTCCCATCCTCTAGTACTAGAGAAAAACACAAAGTCCAGTCTTCCTGTCACCGCACACTTTTCTTTTGGGAGAACAATTTAGGTTCATTTCACTTAAGCAGCAATGCATAGGTTGAGGAATGTCCAGCTTTCTGCGTTGAAAATTATTTAAGGAGAGAAGAGCAACTGGAAAAAAGTCTACAAGAAAACTCCCATAAACCTTACTTGCATTTTGTGTTAAGTATCATGATTCCTTTCCTCATGTAATGAAATTTTAAACAATGTCCATTTAATGCAATTATCTTGTTACATACTGGGTGTAGCACTAAATCAAGGGAAAACAAAATCTGACATGCATTAACTGTAGCAATAAGCCAACAACTGAAAAAAATAAAATATGATGTTTCATGGTTTCTAGCAACATTAAATCACAGATTATCCCATGACAGAATGAAGTACCATTATAAAAAATGTTTTTGCTTCCATCTGATCTAATTTTACAGATTAATGTAATTCATAAATCTAATTTTTTAGGATACTAAATTTTTTTTTTCCTTCAAAAATATAAAATAAGTGGCAGCATAGAAGCACCTACCTCATCAATTGCTTTAGGAAAATATGATAACATAGCAAAGCTCTATGTTTGTTTGGGATTTTTTTCAATCCATAGTTTTCTGGAAAGTACTTCAAGTCTCATTTTCAAGCAGCCAAAAGACAATATCTTTTTTTGCATATGGGTATTAATGAGTTAAACAGATAACAGCTATACAAGCCAGAGAACCTACAAAGGCACCACACCTCAGGAGAAGCTTATGAATTACAGTACCCTGTATATAAGTCCTCACTATCTGAGCTGAATAAGGAGCTCCACTATCTCTGGTCAGAAAAGTGAGGCTGATCTTAAGCAGTTCACAGGAAGGTTGAGATAAAGACTGCTGCAAAAATTGGTGAACTTTGTATCAGACCAAAAATCATGTGGACAGCTGCTTGAAGAAGAAATTACTAATATTTTGGGGTAAACAAAGCACAAGAGACCAGAGAAAGCAATTTGTGCTGTATGTACAAATTTAGACAGAATTATTAGAAGCACAGTCAGGGCTCAACCACACTAGTTAAGGGAGATCAGTTAAATGGAAAAGTTAAAACTAGTCAGATAAGAGCCTTTCTGAGATTTCTCAATAGTTTCTCTGGTATAACTAGAATAAAATAGACCAGTAAAACTTCTAATCACAGTCACATTTTGCAGCTCCATAGTCCTGGAACACAAATCAATAGACTGAGTAGAGTTTATTTTCACCCTTCTCACATCGCCAAAAACAGCTATCACCTTCTCCCTGTCTCATAGCACTTCACAAAGCAGCATGATGTTCCTACCACAGATGAGGACTCAGCAGGAGGCACAATTGGAGCCTGTTTGGTTAAAACTTGTCCACTTGCATCATTCAGCAGCACCTGGTACTTTTGGCTTCTAGATTGGCTACTCATTGCCTCATCTCCACCTCCTCAGTTGCCCTCTCTCTCACTAGCTTACTTTGTGATTAATTCTCTACCATAATTAGTTCACTCAGTAATTAGTTCTCTCTTTGGTTTGTTCCATAATGGATTAATTTTTTAATTTATTCCCTGAATTTCTTTATGTACTTAACAAAGTGTGATTCACCTAATTACACATTCTCTGTGATATTGAATCCAATTGCTAATAGCTTCTTTGTATACTTAGCACCCCCATAACTGACTGGCTATACAAATGCTTCACTTGTTTTACACACTGTTGTTCAATAACTCTGTTGGTAGTTATTCTATTTAGAAGGCCACATCCAACCTCCACCTGCCACCTGGTGTCTGTTATCCTTCTCTGTATTATAATCTTTTTCATCCTCCCAGAAGCTCCTTCCAGTGTGACTCTTTCCAACTCATCCCTTTTCTTTCTCTTTCTCTAAATACTTCTTAGCACCACATTTAAGTACTGTTCTTCTGAAGTCTGTCCTCATCTATTTCTCACTTTCCCCTCTCTAGAAAACTGGCCTGTTTCCAATAGTCTGTTTTTCAGTCTTCCTGTTTCTACTAAATCAACAACTGTCTCAAAGATTTTTTCCAGATTCACGGCCATATTTATGCAGCTTTTACTAAAATCTATACTGACGTCACTTTGGTCTTGGTAGGACCTGAGTGATAAAGACTAAAATTATCATAGTAATTCTATACATACTACAATTGCACCCCTGGATCATAACACAGAACCTCCCATCTGGGAGATTACCATGTTAATTTTCAGTGATATTTAGTATCTTCAGAGCCTAGATGCTTTGAAAAGTACTCAGAGGATAGATATAAGGTTATACACCGACCTGCAAATTAAATGCAAGTGCCATTCTATGTCACACGAGATTTCAGTGCTCTTGACAGAGTCAGGAAATCTATATCCTAAGTAAAAAAGATTAAAAAAAAAAAAAAAAAGACCAGCAACCAAGAATTTTAATCAGCAGCCCTGAACAAGGAGCTGGGGTTCAGCTACTCAAAGGAAGGGCTGCTGAAAAGGAATTTCAGTCCGCTCCAAATTCTCCCAGTGAGTACACTTCTGTTTAGGTACTCAAGGAGCATTTCCCATTAAATGTTTGGCTAAGAAAAGAAAATCAGCAGAAGCTGCTGATAGCTGTCACCCTTCATATATTAACCTAGTTGTTTTACCTCTACTCTTTCATAAGGAAGTATAAAGACTATATCTTTCATGTTCCAATAGAGTTCCCTAACTACCCACATAAAGTCTATACTAGAGAGATGTGGGAGGAAATTCTGTGGCCTTCCTAATTGCTGGGCCACCATTCAGAAAAGAATACAAAAACCTCTGAAGTCTGAGAAGAATACAACGTGGAACCTTGAACTGTCTTAGAAGTTAATTAAAAACACTAACCTTGTAGGAGGAGTAAAGAACTTTGATTTCAGTGTGTACTTATATTACAATATTGTTGAATCTTTAAGAAAGGAAAAGCTAGTTCTCACAAGGGTTATTTGATTCTATCACAAACAAACAAGGCACAGAGCCAAGATTTCCTCTTTGAGGAAAGATTGAATCACTAACTGCTATGTAAACGATGACCATTCCCTCTTCCTGTAGATAGCAGTAAAGCAGATACATTTATTGAGAGTATCAAAAATCCTGTTGCTGTCTGACTCCAGCTAATTTCTGCTAATTAGACAACAACTAACTCAACGTGGACTGCAATCGAATTACAAGCCCCTGAGAAGGAAGACTGGAATTAAATGGAAAATTTCACAGCTAAAATATGCCTTTGGCCTTTTGTGAATCTGACTCTTAAGCTGCTTTACAAAACTTGTCCCCTAGCACCTCAAAATCCAGGGTCAAATGGGAGTTTGTTGTTTGTTTTGTTTTTTTTTTTTTTCCCAAAAGCCACAAATCAAGTACAGCAATTTGATATAATATGCTGCAGCTCAGTGAACCAAACCTGTCAATGCAAAGAGACTTTCAAATCATAATGTTATTCCTTGTCTTCTGATCCTTTTATTTTCCACTGCTGGCACTCAGTCAACAGACAGCTATTATTCCCATAAAATGTATTTTTTAATTATTAGATGTTCAAGAGCTTGCACATGTTTAATCAGCTTGCTTCCATTCCTGCTGATGTGAAGTTTTTTAATTCCTTTCAGATCTTCACTTTTCACGAGTGACAGGGGTAAATGCTAGGAAAGCAAATTGAGGTTCCTTCTACACTTTTTTCTTTCTTCACATGGAAAGTAAATTTTTATAATACTTTGGACCAACTTACTGACTGTTTTACTTCAGTCCCACTGAGTTCTGAGCTGTTCTTCCCCGCACAGAGCACTTGCTCAAAAACTTTTACCTGCGAAGTAACAAAGGTGTGTATTTTGTAATGTCAGAGCTGAAGCTCCTCCCCTAGGTTTCCTGTGTGTTTATTTTTCTTAACATCTTCATGACCCTATAGCCACATCTTTCAAATATTTATGGACATAGCTCAAGAATGCCTCTGGGAGGAAAGGACAATGAGGCAAATTATCAACTATGTCAGAAGTAACCCAGAAAGTTTGTAGACCAGTTCTCTCATTCCCACTCTACTGCTTCAAATGTGAAGACATTCTTAATTCCTGCTGTTTAAGAGAACCTGCCTACTATGTTATTTAGCAGTTGGTAACATTTAAAAGCCTATTTGAGACTTGTAACTATTTTATTGTAAATATTTTGAGATTTTTAATAGTTTCTAAAAAAAAAAAAAAAAAGACAAAAAAAATCACTTAAAAATATGTTTCTAAGGGCTATATGTCACTGACACAGCTAAAAAACAGATTGCTCAAACATTAGCCACTGTCTCCTACTAGCAGGGTCTACTCAGGTCTTTATGCAATGTTTCCCATTTCAAACAATGATGTCTAAGCAGAAATATTTCCATGCAACATTAAAATCACCAGCATTGTTGGTTTTATATTAACTAAAATATTTTTACTATTTGAGCATAAACATCAAGCTACAAAAGGTTTTCAAGTCATTAAATCTATATATTCAACAGAACAAAGATAAGAAATTTCTTTATCTTTGGCTTTTTCTCTCTGTCAGATGAAATATTTGACACAGTTATGATTTAGGAGCAATTCAAAATTTATTAATGATTTGAGATGGATCAAAAGGTTGAATCCTCCTCCTGCTGCTTGCATGGACAGAAGTGGGCTTCCCATAGTAGAAAAGAGTCTGCTTGCTCCAACAACCTCTTCCCTTACTCAGAAGAGCAGGCTGGCAGCTCAGTTCCTCCATCTCCACATTGACCTTCAAAGGGAATAAGAGGAAGCAACTGTTCTAACCAGCCTAGAGAAGTGGCATTAGCCTTTTGCAGCTCTACGGCTTTTGAAGAACACCAGTAACAGCAGGAATAGGATTGGAAAGTAGAACAAACAATGAAATGACTGAATCAACCCAGACTTCTGTTTTTAAAGTACTCACTATGTTAGGAAATAACATTTTATGCTCTGTTGGTGGAAGGTTCATGGTAACTTTCATAGCCACAAGCTAGCACTTATCTCAGTGGATCCATGGGGTTTTAGAGTCCTTTGCTGACATTGCCTATTGACAGAAGTAAAGTCAGTAACACAACTGTGGAGCTAAGCCCATGGCAAAAGTTTGGGAGTCTTTTATCCACAAACATTTGTGTGGACTGAAGGCTTTAAAAGAATCAAAATTACTGTGGCAAAAAATGTCTCCATAGTGTCCTGGCATTGACAAATCAGTCCATACCAACAGCTTCCTCTGTGGAAAAAGGTCTTTAGGACTGGTGCCTACTCCTTTAGAACAGGGTATAGAGTGCTACATTTTTGAAATATGAAAGTGGAGTTGGTCCTGCATTAAACTACATTTATTAATTAGTTTACTACTAACGTCTTAGTTTAAACTAAGGAAAACTTTGCCAGGCCTTCCAATGTTATACTTAGCCCGTGTCATAGTTAAACCCCTTCCAGCAACTAGGACCATGGTAGCCCCTTGCTCACTCCCCAGGCTGGGGTGGGGAAGAGAATCAGAAGAGTAAAAATGAGAATATTTGTGGGTTGAGATAAAGAGTGTTTAATAAGTTAAGCAAAAGCCACACATGCAAGCAAAGCAGAAAAAGAAACTCACTTATGAATTCTCATCAGCAGTCAGGTGTTCAGCATTCTCTAGGAGAACAGGATCATTATATATTCTAGAAACCCATTATTGTACTCTGAATGTCCCCTAAAATGATTACCACATTGCTCTTAAAGGCATTTTGTTGTGTCCGGTCTCATAATTCAGAAGGGTATGAGCTAGAATTAGCCAGTGAAGAGTCACTAAGGTTTTTTAAATGCGACTACATAGGCAACACATAATTTCGTACAGAAAGAAACAATTAAAACTTGACACATATCGGGCAGTCATGTTAGGCTGTGATGTTCGAATCCTAATACAAATAAACCCTGTATTGATCCTGGGGTTTTATGAAGCCTAAAACTTCTGGAAGCTTGAAATATTCATGGGTTTACAATGCTTTCCATCAGTCTGAGTACAGTCAGCATTTAATGACTAAGTCTGGGTTCAGACTTCAGACTGAATACCTTGAGAATATCTAGCAGTCTGAGAAGCCATTATCCTGCTGCAATAGGATGCTTATATGCAAGCATGATATTTTTTTTACTTTGTGGTCTTGGCTTCCCATACATGTCTTTTCAGAGACAGATTGTCCTATTTAGAAGCCTGGTACACTAAACAGTATGTTCATATTGGCATTTTATTTCAGATGAAGAATGCCCTTCTGAAACAAATCTCCCAATTGTCCCCTACTGTGCCCTATTTTTTCACCAGAAAACCTCTAGGAATGCATGACAAATTTTCTTTAGAATGAAACTAAACAAGAAGAAGCACTCCATGAATTAACCTATTCTATTCAAGCTGCTGATGGTTATTTATTTTGGAGGATGGCAATAGACCTAGTTTGAAATACAGCTGCCTCAAACAGACATAACATGGGTGCCAGGTCTTCAGCACTACTTTGTTGTTCTGGTTGTTCTAATCAGGCTGTCTTTTCTACCAGTATAGATGTAACTAGGGGCAATTACTATAACAAAGAAAATTCCCAAAGGGAGGTGATTATAGAAATGTTGAAAGTAGTCTCGCTATCGCTCCCAGTGAGAACTGGAAACTACAAACCATGAATTCAGAATGGAGTAGAAATCACAGCAAATACTGAAAATTGTGGCTCTCACACCTTCTTTTCTACAACATGTCATGTTGACCACACAACCATACGATTTTGTACCAAGAGAAGCACAGTAGCATCATTTGTACAGATCTCCTGGGATAAGGGTTAAATAAAATTTTGACAGGTTAAGGTTCAGTAGCAAGACCCCCAAATAGGTCCAAACCCCCTTTATTTTCTGAACCTGCAACTTCTCTGTAATTTTTTGACAGAGGATGTCTATGAAATTCCTAGGAGAAATAAATTTTATTTCACTATGAAATTGTATTCACTGTGCTAGAAGCCTGAATCCATTTTAAAATGCCTCCCTCCTAGGAAAAAAAACAAACAAACAAAAAAAAAAACCAAACAAACAAACAAACAAAAAAAAAAACAAATAAGGTCTTTTTGACTGCAACTCCCAAAAAAGAATTTTGAAACCCTGTAATCAATTCTTTCATCCTTTTCTGAACCTTCTTGGGGACAGGAATAGTAACAGTCCTCTGCTTCCTCACTTCCTGAACATGACCTGTTCTATAGCTTTGAAATTACCTGACAGATCCCTCAGGTAAGATGAAACAATCCCTAGCGTTATATATTTCCAACAGACTTTTTCTCAAGATAGCACTGCAACACTAACTGCTGCAGAAAGGAAACAATAATCTGCATTTCCATTAAGTGGAAAAGATACTGTTTAACAATTTAAACCATAAATCCAATTGAATGTCAGAGTTTTTAATGGAATTCCTCACAACACTCTTCCCAGTTTACAGGTGATAAGTAATATAAATCCTGCAGACTTCATACTCAATAATGTTAAATTTATTTCAGGGACTACTTGAAATTAACCCCTAAACTTGCTCAGGGAGCACGATTTTCTTTGCCATGTTCCTTGTTTTTGATTCAGTTCCTTTTTGATTCAGTTCCTGACTCTGGTTTGAGCACTTCTGGAATTTTCTTAGTCTACATGTGAAGTATCCACAGATACCTCTGTCTAGGTTTTGTCTCTGATCTTGTTTAAGAAAAAGATTTCTATAAGAATAATAGGGTTCACACAGGGCATTCTCACTTTTTAACCTGCATGCTAAGAAAAAAAAAATCTCTCTGGAAATGCTTTGCTGATCCTGTAATCAATTGTCCATCTAGAAAAAGTCTGAAACTCACCTCAAGAAATACTGTGTCTGTTCTTAAGAGAAGCCTGGAAGAAAATATTATCCCAAATATGAATAAATGGTGGTAGGAGTGCTGTAAACAAATTGACCTGTTGTCCTTCACTAAGTTTTGTTTCAATGCCATTTCAAGCAATCACCTTCCAGCAGAGCAGATTAACAGTTTACTGTTGTGACTGCTTTTACGCCCATGAAATGGATAACTCTCTAAATATGGAGATTAACTATCAGAAAACTAATCTTACACTATCTTTCCAAAATGTTCAAGGTTTGTTTTCCTTTGAACTTTCTTGAATTTAAAATACAGCATACACAACAAGTTCATGATTTATTTGCCATAATATTTTGCTGCCAAGCGTTTTCCTCTATAATCATATTACTTAAACTATTTATGAAGGGTGAGTTTGTTCCTCCTTTATGTGAAGTGTCAGACTGATGCCAGTTTTCAAATTATTTTTCGGCATGAAAATTTGAAATAAAGATATAGGACTAATTGGAAAAGTTAATCATATACGGCCACTTAGATGACAAAAGACTATATCATTGGCATAGGATTTGCTTCAAACTCTACAAATTTCCCACTTAAACTTCTTTTCAAAAGTTACTTGTAACAAAAATGAAGAAACAGATTAGCTGAATTTCTGCATACTCATATACTTAATGATATATTTTAAGCATAATTTACTTAGCAACAAACAGGGATGTCATGGCAGCTGAAGCAACAAGAGATTTAATGCAATTCAAACCCTGGAGTATAAATAATGTCATTAGCACTTGCTATGCATTAGCAAATAAGCTACTCTTCATTTTTCCTCTTGTATTTCACAAGGCATTTCTGGACAGATCTGTCTATCTGTCCTCCACATATTCTTTTATGATAAACACCGAGTAAGGTTCTATCATAGTTCATGTGGCTTGTTGCTGATGAATATAGAAGAGCTCTGTATTGACCACTGTTGAGGCAGGTCCAGATGCATCTAGATTAAAAAACACAAATAAGTTACATATTCTAAACAGTACACTCATCATAAACATGTTCTGTACAGCTAGCACTGAAATAGATTTATGCAGGACATTATTCAAAAGTCAAGTCCCAGAATCAATGTGTGAAGAATGGCAGCCAAACTGTGATTATTATCATAATTCTTTAAAAGTTAGTATTAAAAAATCTAAATTTTTTGTCTTAGAAACAGTACCACTAAAAGAACCTGAGCCCTCAAAAACTGAAAAATCAACTGAACCAGCTAAGACAACTCAACAGGAACAGCACCAGCTCAACAATGGGAAGGAAGATGTTAAGTGAGTAAATTTGAGGTTTCTTTTCCTGACATCCTGACTTAATATTTCTATATGTCAATTTTCAGTTCTTTAGAAGTTCCTCCTGTCCTGTAAGGTTCTGAAGAGCTTTATTTCAATTCTAAGACAACAATATATATGAGAAATTAATTTAGCATGTGCTTTTAACACTGTTCCACAGCTATTATTCCTCTACCTTAGAAAAGAAGTAAGTCCCAGGATGCTTCCCTGAATAGCTGGAACATTTGCCATATCATTTTGACTTAAAAACTTTTTACCCTGCATATTTTTTTGTTGAGTTATACCATTAAATCAGCTTTAGTCTCTGCAATCAGAGGATTAAGACTGTTTCTTCTAGAGAAGAGACAAACAAAATAAACAGTAATGGTCCTTCAGGGGAAAATCTAGGGTCATTCAACCTTTGGAAAAGTCTTAGGTGACTGTTTTCCTAAAATAGAAATAAATATGAAATCTAGAAAACAATAATCTTGGAACAGTCTATATTCATTACAGATGCATAGATTCATGGAACACCTCAGGTTGGAAGGCTGCATCAGAAGGAAATGGGTCCAAATTCCTGATAAGAGCAGTAAACATTTGGAGGTTAGAGTCAGTTCTAAAGTCAGATCAGGTTGCCCAGAATCTTGTTCTGCATAATACATTATATCTGTAAAGATGGCATTTTCACAGTTTCTCTGGGAAATTTGGCCTGTCATTTGATCATCCTTATTATGAAAATTATTATATTACATATAATTACAGTTTCTCTTGTACCATCTTGCTTCTGTTGCCTCTCATCCTTCTGTTGTGTACCTCTAAGAACAGTCTGGATCTGTGTTCTTTATAAAAACCCACTGGGTAGTGGAACACAGCAATTACCTCCATCTTCTCAACTCTTTTCATCTGCTGTCCAAACAAATACAACTTTCTCAGTGTCTCCTCATATACATCCTGTGCTCTGTTCTTCAGCCATCTTAATGACTCTCTGCTAGTGTCACACTATGTGGTTGGTGCCTTTCATGTGAAGGGGAGACTACAGCTGGAATCAGATGCAATTTATAAATGTCAGAAGGAAATAACCACTCACCCTAAATCAGCTAGCTGTGCTTCTTCTAAAACATAGCAAATAGTTCACCTTCATTGCTGCAATAACACACTGTGGATTCATTTAGATTTGTTCTCCACCAGGACCCCAAGATCCTTTCCAAAACTGTTTTCTAGTCAGTCAGCTCCGAGTCTTTACTCTTGCACGGGGTTATTCCATTCCAGTTATGGAAACTTGCATTTACCTTGCCGAGCTTCATGAAATTCCTGCCAGTCTGTCCCTCTCAGCCTGCTGATATCTCTTTGAGTGGAAAATTATGGACACTATCAGTCCAGAACATTGTAGAAAGTCTTCCTGATTGCTGTTGCCTTCTATTATTTTTATTATCATGGTGACACAAAGCAAAATTCTTTCCCTGATTCGGAGTTATTTAATTTGTAGAGAAGATTAGCTATTTCCTCTCCTTTGTCAAGAAAAACTTTGTAGTGCCATGACAAGGAATATTAATGCATATACCTTTATAAAACAATACATGCAATTAAAAATAACTTTGACTAGAATGACAGGAAATGTTATAAATAACTTGGTAATTTGAATGTGAATTAGTAGGTCAACAATGAAAATTGTTGTAGGATATGTTATTAGATTTTTACAGTTCCACTGGCAAATCTTGTAACCATGGTTAACATAATTACAATATGCTTATGAAACAAAGGGGTATGATGTTTATTAGTGGAAGACAAAATGTCTGTTAAAAGGAAATTGAAAATGTTTATGTTAAACATTCTTAGACTTCTTCTGACTCTCTGTCATGTGCATCCAGATATATCTAGTCAGTCTAATTTGAGCAACAGTTTCTAAAAATACAGCAAATCCTTGGTAAATTCTACTGTCAAAACAGCTACCTGCTAATTCTGAAGGAGAGCTCGGAAGGCATGGTGCTGATGTCACTGCATTGGTATGAAACTAAACTAAGCAAATCTATAATACAGCTTCCAGAGCTGGAGAGAGAATAATCTTGATCAAAGTCGCTACCTTATTGAATCAATGTGTTCAAATTTACTCACTAGAATATTTTTAAGGAAATTACTGCCTTTATCACATGAGAAAAACTACATAAATGTGAATGCGTATGGAGTCAAATGCATGTAGTCTTAAAAAATAACAGAAAATGAAACATTCTCAAATAGCTCTCTAGCACTGAGGCCAACTAAAACAATACAAAATGCCTCCTGAAAAAGTGCCATTTGTGAATTATCTTTGCTCAGTGCTAAATTATGGGTATTCCCATACTTTTGACTAGTTGTCCTGGTTTGAGGTAAAACAAACCAATTTTCTGTTCAGTAATTTTACTTTTTTAGCTGGGTCTCTTTGAACTAACTAAACTCTGAAATTAACAGCATATTGTTCAGAAACTGTTCGCTCTTACAATGGTAAGACCTCATTATACCAAGGATACAGAGAGGCCCTTCCTTATTGCTATAACAACCAAGGTCAAGTAATTTCGTCATTTGCCCCGTTGGAGGGTCAGAAAAGCATAGAGGGGTCACACCTGCAGGGAGCAGCAGACAGGGCAGGTGACCCAAAGCAGACCAACAGGGTATTCCTTCCTACCTGCGTCATGCTCAGTATAAAAGCTGAGGGATCAAAGGGTCAATTCTCTTTCTTATATGGACAACATCTGAGGAAGAACCTGTTCACCTGCTTTTCATCCTGATCCAAGCATTCCTGACTCCAGATCCAGAATCCAGCTCCTATTGGTCACCAAGTCCAATATGGGACTTTTCCTTATGCCTGTTGAAGATGTGATTGTCATCCTGAGAGCTTGATATGGATTTGTATATACAGTATGCTTTTTTCCTCCTTTTTAATTTTCTCTTTATTATTTATTATTTCATTATTTATTAATATTTCCATGAAAATAGTTTAGCTTTTTTTCTAAAACTCATAAAACTCTTTATATCTTCCTCTCCTCTCGTTTTCTTAGAGTGGGGAGGGAAGTGCCATCTGTTGTTGTGATTGGTCAATCCAGCCAAACCCATGACACTAATCAAAACTGTATCGACTGTTCACGCAATTCAACAAGATAGTCAACTGAGAGTCCCATTTTTCCAGGAGTTTTCACTGTCAGTGTTTAACAAGATTTGGATAACGTCCAAACAGATATTAGTTACAAGTGGTATCCCTCAAGGGTCTGTATTGGGAGCAATATTATTTAATGTCTTTATTAATGACATAGACAGCAGGATCAAGTTAGCAGACAGATTCACTGGAGAGAAGGGATGTCATACAAAGAGACTTTGGCAGGCTTGAGGAGTGGGCCCATGTGAACCTCATGAAGTTCAGCAAGGCCAAGTGCCCAGAACATCTCACCTTTCATGGAAATTATGTCCATAGAAAAAGTTTCACCTTATCTTCTGTTACTGTGACTGAATTTTTTAAAATGCATCTGTGCATACTCAGATACATAGAGTAAGGAAAAGGGAATAAGGCAGATGCTCTGTTTGAAAGTGCACACTTTTCATTTAAATCAGACCTGCCTCTCTTCATGAGGGGGGAAGTTAGTGAGCTTCCACTTAAGGACTTTAAATTTTAAAATCTTAGGTAATATTGTTCTATGAAGAATTGTACTAATGTAATTAACTTATATGAAATCATTAAGACTATTTGTATGCATGAGAGTTTACAAGACTGTGCAAAAGCTTTGTCCTTCCAGTTCAGCTGCATTAGAGTAGCTTTTTACTCATGGTGCACCACAGCCTGTATTATCTATTAATAGGAAAATAGCTTTTTTAACTTCATCTGAAAGAAAAAAACATTTTTTTCTCTTGCTAAGTGAATGGCAGCCATGACAAAGACTGTATTTACTCCTGAAAATTCCCATAGAAAATATCCACGAGGAAAAAAGAAAAAAAAAACAAACAAACAATTCTGGCTCTCTCTCCCAACACTTCCTCATTTTTAAAATACAGAAGTAAATGGGTAAACAGCAGAGAGACACAGCACTCAGCCACCTGAAGACTGAAAGAATGTCTGAAAGAGTAGACACACAGGAACAGCTGATGTGCCAAGGCACTGAATTACAGTTGAGTGACTAAAACTTTTAATATCTGTTTCCTAATGGCTTAGATAGAATTGCATACAAGTCTGCCCTGCCTGCCAATATATTGTTTCTCCCCTCCATCTTTAATGATAATGTAACAGAATGATAGGTAATTTCCATGAATAGCTATTTCCTGAGCAATAATAATCTCTGGGAGGGAAGGCTAAGACTATGCTGTCTCTTCACAGCAAGAAATGAGGGAACAGAACAACACTCAGAATCTAATTTGCACTCTAATAGAAGACAGTGGAGTCTTATTAGCAAGAAACTGGCATAAAACATTGTTGCAGTTTTAATAATATATTTAGATGGCTTTCTATTGGGGAGGGTTCATAAAAACACATATGTGCATACATAATCCTGCACTTTTTTGAAATGCAGTGCAAGCATTTTATGTGAGATACTGCTTAGAACTTAAACAAATGTGGTGCATCACCAGGGAGCGGCAAAGAGCAGTCCCTGCCTCAGGGCCTGGGGAGCCAACAACATGGCAGACAGGTCAAGGGCCTCCCCAGCTGAGGTCCAGGCCCAGCCCCAAGCAAGATGAGCAGGGCAGACACAGGGGCAGCAACCAACTCCAGCCTAGAGCCCACGTCACCAGGCAAATCTGTGGTGAGAGGACTTTTATCGTACAGCCTTGCACCGACATAGCAACACCACAGAAATGTACAGGAAGGGCACAGAAAACTGTTGTTCTATGAGACAGATCTCTTTTGAGAATAAAAGACACCAATAAATACGCAATATGATGGTTTCTCCTGGAATTAAACTAAAAGAAAACTTTTTTTTAATACAGTGAAAGAAGCATTGGCAATGTTATTTCTCTATAGTGAGATAACCCCGGAAACATGCCTTACCAACAACAAAGTTGAAGGAATGTTTTAGGTACCAGTAGAAAAATTCTTCTGACTTTGACTCCACTTAACAACACCTATAGTTCACTCAAAAAGCAAAAGTCTATATAATACCTTGTTCTGGAAATGGAGTATAGCTATTTGTACACAAAAGAAAATGACATAGCATGCTTTGCGAGAGGACTGTTTGGAACCCAAAACCTAATAAAAAGGAAATTAAAAAAACATAATTTAGATTATCTCAAAGGTGACATACAAGAGACAAATGTGAGATCTTTGTATGGCACTACACTGAAGGCTGGGAACCAACATAGATCCTGTAGCATATGATAGCTGATGAAGAGGAGAACTGTCTAATGTGGTTTTGCATGTAAGAATAGAGGGGAGACTCTGGTGTCAAGGGACAAGACAAAGAATTTGCAGCAAGTCCTCGAAAAAGCAGAGTATGGGATAACAGTAAACAAAACATCTGAGTATAGATCAGAGAAAATGGGATACAAAGAGCCTCTATGACCTCTTCTCTCCTCTGTGTCTTTTAAAAGCCTTTAAGCCTGACTAAAGTTATAAGAGTGTTTCATCTTCCCAGATTACTAAAGTGATTATGATTTACTATTTATACTAAAGCAGTACTCTGAGACACCAGTCAAGGATCATGAACCCTGCTCTGTAAAGTGCTATGTAAAATGACAACCCATATATGCAGACTGCATATACAAGAGTATATGACGAAAAAATACAGTGGGTCACTGGGACTTGGGATGCTTTTAGATTTCACCTCAAGATCTTATGAATTCTGGATTATGTTTAGAGAGGAAAAAAATAAACTATCTGATATGCCACCTTCAGAATCTAGGTATTGTAAAGAAAACATGTTCATATAAGCACTACATAAATTTTAATAAAATATAAAAATTAAACAAAACATATTTAACATTCCCACTCAGGAAACATACTCTTCTTATTTTGCTTTTGCAAATCCAGAAACACAGCTCTCAACATTTTCAAAAAAAGGGAGCTGCAAATGTCACAAACTCCCATATCAGTGCAAGTTGTTTTGGGAAGTTATGGTTATGCTCATAGTTTGCCTTTTTCATAGCCACATCCTATTACCTAGTAAGCTGTATCAGTCTCTTTCAGGCCTACAGTGATTTTTTTCCTCTCTAATTTGGCTAATAGCAAAAAAAAAGGATAACAAAACAAACAAAGATTAAGCAGCAATTTGCTATGTGGTGCATAGCCAGGTTAATAAAGAGAACTCCTGCTGGTAACATGTTCTTAGCGAGTAATGCACTTCATTTAGCTCAATTACTTTGACCAAGAAAATTACCATGCTTATTAGTGCTTGCCATCCACTAGTTGCAACACATCAATTCACCAAGCAGATGCATCTTGGAGAAATTGTGTCCCATCAGAAGAACTAAATCTCAGCACCCTGGTGAAATGGATCCAGTATAAATCCTCTGAAGGGTCTCCAGAAATCCTTAATAGCTGTAGGAACACCAGGGACTCAAAAAGATGGCACTCATGGCACTAAACTCCAATCAGCTCAAGATCAAGTAAAACAAGGCCAACACTGGGTACTTCTGAAAAATCCCA
This sequence comes from Pedionomus torquatus, assembly GCA_013398155.1. NCBI lineage: Eukaryota > Metazoa > Chordata > Aves > Charadriiformes > Pedionomidae > Pedionomus > Pedionomus torquatus. The sequence continues at coordinate 1,030,695 of VZRU01006265.1, forward strand.
GTTTACACATAATTGCAAGAACAATTTATAAAGGACTAATACCTTTCCTTAGTTGTTTCCAGCTAATCAATGCAGTACTTGAAATTGTAAACAGATGGAACACATCCAGCGTATTTTGTAAACCTGACTGAAAAGACATTAATGTATTAAAAAATCAAAATACTTTTCTTAGCACTTATATTGCTTCTGCTTAGATCTTTCTTTCAGAGCTTGGATTTGAATTTCTGCAATGGCTAAATTGAGAACCTGCAAATTAAATAGAAAGGTGATGGTGTGCTGCCTGTACCAAAATGGATTAAACTTGCAGTAATCATTGCTGAGATGTATTTTCCTACAGCCTTTAAATTCAATCCATTCTGCAGGATGTAGTTACCCATGCTATTTAATGCCATTCACTCTGCATGACAATCAAGTAGGTAGCCTGCAGTTTAAAAGGCAGTGAATTCAGAAGTTTTTCCTTGAAGCCTAAATGAAGTGAGGGAAAGGACAGGAATGTCATTCTACATGCTGAAATGCTGCTTTTATTTTTACTTTTTTTCTTTCCTTGCATTATTTTAAATTACATACTTATAATATTTATTTCTGGCTGTATAAATGGGAGAAATTATTTTTTTAGAATATATAAGAAAACAGGGTTATAGTTTATCATACATTGCCACTGATTTATTATTTTAATTAGAAATATTTTGTGTAAATCCTTCATTGACAAAAAATTTTTCTAAGTAAGAAGTTACCTTTCATTTGTGAAGGAAGAAACAATAGTTTATTTTAAAATATTATCTCTGGTATAATCTGTTGAGTCAATTCCAGACTAAAATGCATAGCAATGAGAATTGTGACAGATACACTAGTGTGTACAGTATAACTGCACCAAACAAATGCAAATAAATCAGTGTCTTCATAAATATAAAAGACATAATGATTATTATGATTTTGTAAAGGAAAACTGATTATTACATCACTAGTGTAAGTATTCTTATTTAATCTTTTCCAGTAACTGTAATTAATATACCTCATCTCTAGCTATTTACTCATTTTCCAAATATTAGCTATTAAAGGTGAAAATGTCCCATGTTGTGTAGCAAGAGAGAAAAACAGAGGAATCAATGACAGGCAGAGATACAAGAAGACAAAGGGGTCTGGCCACCCAATCTTATTCAGTGACTTGTATAAATGATACTTGGGAGATGTGTGATGGTCTGTTGTCTATAGGGAACATGCCTACCTTTTTGCTGAATTGGAAAAGAATGTGACAGGAGCCTGCAGAAGGTGAAAGGATGGTCTTAACATAAGTAATTGAAAGTCATCTCAGAGGAATGGATACTTTTTCTTGGCAAGTTTCCATTTTCATATAGGAAAGCTACATGAAATGAGCACCTGCACAAGTGGCTGTATAGCAGTTTACCATTAACAAGGGTAGAATTGCAATGAAGTTGATTGCATCAAGCTAATTTTATACTATTAACATATACTGGCATGAAGTTCAATATAATGTGAAAGTCTGCCAGGATTCCCAACAGTGGTGCAACTTTAGTTGCCAGGCAAGCTGAATCTATGCCACCACTTCTTTCTCTTTTATTTTTACTGTTGCTAGTTGAATCAAAGCTTCCTAGAATGTATATCAGCAAAAAGATTCTTATTCAGCTGCTCGTGCCTCTGCACACTGAAAATTATAAAATTAAATAATATTTTTACTCATCATACAATTATGACTATCTTCCCAAATATTTTTTCCTTTGCCAAAAAATATCTATAGAATTTGATTAATAGAATTTTGAAGTTGACGATATTCAAATAGCCAAAAGGTAAGATAAAAGAGTAGAGACTTTGCATTTTACCCTGTATTCACAGTGGATAGGAAACATTGTACTAAAAGAGATTTATGTTAAGAAAAATTCTTACAATGAGGCTAGTGAAACACTAGAATAAATCCTAAGGAATATTATGGAATAGCCATCATAAGGCATATTTAAGAACAGGTTAGAGAAGAATCTGTGAGGATTGGCCCAGATATACTTCATCGTGCTTTGGGCTGTGGAGACTTGGATCATACAAACATAGAATGGTTTGGGTTGGAAGGGACCTCAAAAATCATTGAGACCTAACCCCATTACCATGGGCAGGAACACCTCCCACTAGACCAAGTTGCTCAAAGACCTATCCAGCCTGGTCTTGGACACTTCCAGGGATGGGGCATCCATGACTTCTTTGAGCAACCTGTTCCTGCCTCACCACCCTGTAAGTGAAAAATTTCTTCCTGATACCTAACCTAAATCTCTCCTCTTTCAGTTTAAAAATGTTTTGCTTCATCCTATTGCTCCACTCCCCAATAAAGAGTCCCTTTCCATGTCTCCTGTAGGCTCCCTTTAGGTATTGGACAACTTCTATAAGGTCTCCCTGGAGCCTTCTCTTCTCCAGGCTGAACAACGTCAACTCTCTCAGCCTGTCTTCAAAGGAGAGGTATTACATCTCCCTGATCAGCTTCGTGGCCATCTGCTGGACCCATTCCAGCAGGTCCATGTCCTTCCTCTGTTGAGGATTCCAAAGATGGACACAATACTCCAGGTGGGGTCTCACCAGAGCAGAGTAGAGGGGCAGAATCACCTCCTTGGACCTGCTGGCCATCCTTCTTTTGATGCAGCCCAGGCTGCGGTTGGTTTTCTGGGTGATCAGCACACATTGCTGGCTCCTGTTGATCTTCCCTTCCATTACAGGATGCCTTGAATTTCTCTACAGTCCTATTTGTGAGATTATATTTTTTTTTAGTATTTGTATGAAAACAAATCAGAAAGTAAAACATCAATGAAATTTAAGTTTTTCAATTTGAGACATTTTATTAGATTTTAATTTTTTTTATTCACTATGGAATATATTACAGTGTTTTCAATTTAGCTTTTTATTCCCTGCATATTAATAAAAAATTTGGAGAAGGATTTGTTTTTTACTTATAAACTCTGTACAGTACTGGATCATACTCTGATTAAGACATTTTTTCCTTAGCCTTAAATTATTATATGCCTATGTAAATAAGTTATGAGTTTGCATTTAAATGTGCTTGAATGTAACAGATGTTATGTGTATATGATAAGAAATATCTTTTAAAATTCCTGATAAGAAGAAGATGCCCCAGACAGATCTAATCATTTACAGATAAGAAAGCCCCAGTGATACAACAGCACCAGGGAAGACCTCCTCACTTATTGTTATATGGTTATTTCTCAGAAAACTATACTTTTGTTCTAAAGTAATTAGTATCAGAAATTATGCTGTCCTTATTTTTTATGTCATAGTAAGTATCCAGTGCAATTAAACAACTTTCTATCACCAGTGACATTAAGGAAGTTATTTTTCAAAGCTAATTGATGCTTTCAACATCCATCCTGCTTCCTTTTGCATAGTTCATACTGCAAAATTACTAATTAGAATAAAGTCTTATTCTCATTTTAATCTGATACCTCAGTGACAGTTCCATGTGCTCAGCATTGAGACAGACTTCTCCTTAGAGAGTAGTCTAAAGAAGATTAGAGGATTCACAGGCTGTTGTGATTGAATAACTAGGAGGATTGTCAAAGAAGCTGCTGTGACAAACATTTGAACTAAATAGAAGGAATCTCATGCAGCCTAGGTGATTACATTTCAGTCTTCACTGCATCAAGAAGTTTCTGCTGAGTCCAGTGCCAGTAGATAACTCTGAAAAATAGTGGCTTCCTTGAACATTGTTGCTTCTATATCCATTTGCTGTATGAATACAATATGATGTCTGGGAGATGCATGATCTCTGCATTTTAGTTCAGGACACTCACTTAGGCCCCAGAGAAACATAATTTCTGTACAAAGGCTCTGAACTAAGGGAAAGTCATGAACTACAATGGAAAGTTTTATTTACATGGTTTCCACATGAAGCTTATTAATGCTTATGTTCTATTCTTGCTTCTCTATATCTAAATATTCTTATATCACTATGTTTTAATTAATGAAATATGGAAGAAAACAGATAGAAGGTCATAAATAACATCTGTTTAAATTCAAATTTCATTGTGAAGAATAACTCAATCCTAAAATAGAATGAAAATAAAAATGTATTTTAGTCTATTGCAAAGAAAAGTTAGTACATTGCCAGTATTTCAAACAATGCAGCAAATAGAGAAAGACATAATCTTCTAGACTGATGTGTCTCTCAAATACTTTCCCTCTTAAAAGAAGAGGTGACGGGGCAGACGAAGATACTTGTTTCAAGACTGCTAATGAAAACTTAAATATAATTAAGAGCTATTTGAAATTCCACGGGCTTTAATGTCAAGAGACTTTTTTTCAAGACTGTAAAATGATATATTTATCTTAGAAACTCACATTAGCACTTTGGTACTAAAGAACCTCTCCTCAGAGAACTCTTCTATTAACTATAAAGGGAGCATAATCAGAGTAGCTAAAGTTAACTTTTTGTAATACCCCTGGTCCTGTACGAAGCAGATGACTCACATTGTTTGTTGTTGTGACATAGAAACATTAGGCTTTCTAGTTCTTTAGGATGTGTGAGCTTAGACTTGGAACTGGGGACAGATTGAGGGTTCTGGTTTCTATAACATTACCCACACAGGGACTGTCAGTACAAATCGACAATTTGTTTTTCAATCAATATCTTTCATGAGGCTTAGAACTATATTTTTTTATCTCACTGAAATCTTTCTTAGCTTTACCATCATGTTTCGTGGACAATTGTATAGTTATGAGTTGTCATATCCTTCTGAAAACTGGTTATTTGAATTAGGGATTCTCCATAAATTATTCAAGACACCAAATTATTTTTTCAAGGCATAGATTGTAAATACAATAATAAATCATAATGTCAGTGATCAATAAAAAGATTTAAAGTTCCATTGCGAGATCAAGAATTGTATTTCCAGGTAGACAGGAGAAAGTTTCTTACTTCTGCAAAAAGAAATGTTAAAACTGAAATCAGCAAAGAGTGGTATGGACTTTTCTCAGGTAGCAGCATACATTTATAAAATACATTTCCTCGGGGATGACTTGGTAGATAAAATATGAATGTGAACTCAAGTATTTGGTGTTCATGGCCAAAAAGCAAGAAAGAGTTAAACTTTAAACTGTGACTTAGAAAAGAGTAAAATGAATTTATTCGAAATAACCTAGTACATTTCTTGATCCCTATTTTCTTTGAACTCCTGACAGAGGAAACTTCAAAGCCACAATACTTAACAGATGTTACATACATTAGCACACTCAACACATTATTTCCATAGCCTGTTCTTTCAAGGCTATGCTATACGTGTCCAAACCTTTTCTCTTGACATGGGGAGAGTTAAGGCACTGTAATTCTATCCTCTAAACAAACTTAAAAACTATGAGTTTAAAAAATAAGGCCTACAACTTAAAAATATGAGAAAACTACATTGCTGTTATTATACTTCTAGTGTTACCTATGTTGCTATTGTTTAACAAAATACATTTGAAGAAATAACAAAACTTCTTGCATGGTATATGAGTTGTGCTCCTGACTTTTCCATTTCCTTAGCCATGTTAAAGTATTACTTCTGCAAAGAATAAATATTTTCACTCTGTAAAGGTCTATATGGTGTTGTAAATAATATAGGCCTATTGTAACATATTGCACAAAGGTCAGAGATAAGCATGCCTAAATAATAATATATCATCTTAGAGACAAATCCTAGCACTCAGCAGAGCTTAGTGTGGGAAACCAAAGGCAAAGCATCTTTCTGCTCAGCTAAGCAGCGTGTTAATAAGGGAGCAGATTTACCTCTGTGCAGATCTGCCCCTTATATGGCACAAACTATTCAGATATGTAACACAGACAGAGATGAACAAGAAATTGATCAATACCACAAGTTTGTCCACCCCCTGAGAGCTTTCATGCATAGAGTAAGACCAAATAGAGCCCGGTGTGAAATTAATAGAGGTGATTATTGTATTATAACTGTGAGGTGAGAGCAAACATAATTATGGATTCAGAATGAGGCATTATCTCTGTAACAGAACATGCTAAAAACATAAGTCAAACTAACCTTTTTCACAGGCACTAGGTCTGAGGAGTAGCAAATCCGAACCAGAAAATATTGTGTATAGTATGATGGGCAAATTAAAATTATTAAATGTGGTCTCTTTAAAGAGAATTACCTTAGCAGGGTCTCTGGCCTGGAAAATGTACACTTGTTCCTTCTGGTTTTCATGTTCAGCTGACAGCTATGTTTTATATATATGAATTTATAAAACATATATTAATAGATTTAATAAAATTTTACCATATAAAGAAGATACACATGGTGAAATAAACATTGCCAAACAAAAAGAGAGGAGAAAAAGAGGAAACCACCTCAAGTCTGCTGGGGACATTATGTCAGGCCAGTCAGGAGGTGCTGAGCCAGATCCTAATTTCCACCAAGAATGCCATGTGTAGCGAAAGGCAGCTGCAAGGCACTGGTGTCATGCCTTCATGACAAAGCACCACCTGATGCAAAAGATGGAGTCAAGTTTATTAAAAGGGATTTAGCCAAGTCTGAATGGGCTTCATTATCCAAGATAGCTTGAAATGCACCTCTACACAATACACACGTTTAAATTAGCAATGTTCAACGTGCAGCTTCTTCCATCTGTATTAATCAGAGTAAATTTAAAGAAAGCATTTCATTACCAAAAAATAATGCAGAAGATAATACAAACCAAATGAGAAGTAGGGCAAGGAAAATCAATTTCTCATCAAAGTGGGGCAAATAGGTTTAAACAAATTCACATAGTTTCTAATCAGTACCAAATAACAACATGTTTCCTCTGGGCTACACTGCAATGATAAAGCACTAAATTCATGATAGAGAAGACTTTAACTTCTATGGGAAAGGTTGTGAAATAACAAGAAAATCTCCACATCTTATCTATTACCCCTGAAAAGCAGACAGAAGGGGCCTTTGGCACAACACTTGTGATAAGTGTATTTTACTATAAGATAGCTAATGCCCCGAGCAAATATAGCAACAGCAAAGAGTAAGAGTTATTTGAAATTCTTTGCATAGAAGCTGAAAACCTAATTGTGACATGTTAGCTCAAAACAAGAAAGGGTTTCATTACATTGCAGATGGCCTGAGCAAAGGGAATATGTGACATAAAAGTAACTGAGATGAGATTACAAAGCATATCAGAACTGTTTGATTAATCTCCTCTCTAGAGACTTTCAAGAAATTGACACTACAGAAGACTTAAATAGGAGGACTGATAAACACATACTTCCAAACTTCTGCTTCTGCTTTTAACAGCTTATCTCCATTTTATCCAATGATTTTATTGCTGAAGGATTTTCCCATCCTTAAATTATACTTCCTTGGACACGGTGATATGTGTTGTGTCTCCAGAAAACTGAGCTTCTCAAAAAGCTACACACATCCCACTCTGACACTCTCCTGTTTTAGTTACAGCTCCTTCTGTTAGGAACTTCAAATAGCTTTAGGTCTGGAGGAGACATGGTGGTTGTTCAAAGATCACTCAGTGTTCTTAATTCTTCCCCTATCCAAGATGCTGTCATACCACTTTCTCTCTACTCATCTTTGGGAAGCTCTTCTCAAGAACCTGCAAATTTCAGGCATGCCTCATTCTGCATGAAGAATTCTGCTGCTTCTGTTGCTGTAGCTTCCACCTCCCCTGACATTTGGGACAGAAAAATTGACAAGAAAGAAAGAACAATTCTCTGCTGTACTGCCTGGATTGGGGATAGCTGGCAGAATTTCAGTACAGGTGTGGCAGTTGTGACATGTGGGAGGAGGTCTCAAGCTGCCCTCCTCCAATCACAGCCATTTCCAGACAGTTCTGACACTGGTGTGTGACACAAGCTGAAAAGTGGTGAGTCTAGAATGAAATCTTATATCTTGGTTTCCACATAGAGGAAGTCCAAACACACGGCCCAGCTGCCAGGTAGGTGGCACTGCAAAACAGCTCTAGCCTGCATAATCAGGTACTAGCAAGTAATTGAAGATGAAATTTCAAAAGAGTCAATTAAGCTTCAGCTAGATTTTCTATTTGACTGTGCAGTATGTATAGATCCTATTAAAAGAATTGGTTTTGATGCAGAATGTGAGAATGCAGGTGTTTGAAAATGAACAGTCCTTGGGTCTGGAGAAATGTTGGGAATACTAGAACATCAGCTTGGTGTTGCTATGACCCTGAGCAAACATGCAATGAGGAACTTCTTAGTGGAAACAGAAGGAGCTTTAGCAGGAACACCAGTGGTTTGCTTTCACATAGTAAAACATGCAATTTTTTACCTCACATTAGCTGATATCCATTGCAAAAATGAGATTAAATCCATTTTCCCAAGATTAGGAAGCATAAAGTAAGTATAGTCTCTCCTCCTCTACCTGCGCATCAGTCTTTAACTCAGCCAAATTTCTGTCATTATTAGAATATTAACATAAAATAATAAGCACATTTTTATGCACAGATAGTAAGAGCATGCCTTGTACCTTAGCAAATGCACAGGATAAGCTCTAGGCCTTACTTGGCCACTTAAAACGTGGTGAAAAGCAGCAGTGGGAAGTCATTACTGTAGTGAGTGGGCTATACAGAGCACAGGGCAAACAACCTCCCTGCCTGAAATATTGTGTAGCCTGCTGTACGTAGCCAGCAATATCAGTTGACATAAGCAGGAAGCAAGAGCAGTTCACTTAGGTGTCCGCTTACAATGAACTAAGTGATCTGAATAAGCACCGTGGCAAATGAGTCAGTGTTAATGTCCAATTTCTGCTCAGAATTAGCACTATTTCTTTCCAGTGCTTTCCAGTATATTAAGCTTTTTTGCTTTTGTTTTAACTAGAACGCAGAAGCCAACACCTTCAGGTTTCCAAACAAATGAGTATGCTGACGCCCAGCTTCAAGAGATTGTCAGAAAAATGCGTGAAAGAGCAACAGTCTACAAGGAAAAGCTGAAAGACCCCGTGCTGTCCTCCCCTGAAGGCAGTCCTACAGCTTGTAAGTGTCCCCAGAAATTCCTGTCCATTTGCTCAGTTTAAAGATGAATATTATTTTATGGGAATAGAATATACTTTCAAGTACAGCATGTTTACCCACTGAAATGGATCACTTTGGGCCCAATGAAATTAACTGGACTACAATACAGCAGGTCTACAATAAACCAGGTCCTTAGGCATGAGCTCCTTTTGAACCACAAATCATGTATTTCAAATAGATCCCAGATATGTTTATTTGAGTGGATGAATCTGAAACGTACAAAGAAACATATATATCTTATGAGTAGATATTAGTCACTCTGAGATTAGATTTACTGTATAAAAGTAAATAACATTTTAGCCATGGCACAAATCTTCCAGACACACTGAGGATTCTAAACACATCCTTTAAATAGAGCAAACTTATCCAAAAAATTAATTAAACATATGCTTTTGACAAAATATGAAACATAAAACAAATACAGTATTTCCCCTCTTTAGAGGAAAGTTTAAATTTTTCTTTCCACAAAGAATTGAGGTGGCGATTTTAGTCTGACATATTTTAGAAGCTCTTTATTGCTTACCTGGCTTTTAATAAGCTGGAAAAAGATAACAAAGTATTATAAACTATAGTACCTGATAAAGAAAATACTTTAGAAAAAAATATAGTTCTTTGTTTATTTACCTCTTTTGCTCTCTTTGTAGAACTTTCAATTATTTATTTCCTAGTTTGCCAGTTTACTGCTGGGACTGTGTATCCTACTCAGAGGTAAAGCCACCAGAATTAATAGGATAAATTTGTGAATAAAATAATCTGGCCCAAAGATGGAAGAACTGGGCTCAGAAGAGGGCCACAAGACTTTTGCAAGTGTAGAAACAAAACCATAGGCTTCCGCTTAGTTTCACCTGCTGTGTCTTGTATATCAGTTCTCAGGAGAGGGCAGAGATCAGCCCATGGCAGAGACTTCTTTTCTTATTTCTATACTAATCACATGCATTATTTGGAATAGTCATGTAAAAAGACATACCCAGTGGCATTAATGAATGCTGAGTTATGAATTACCTTATTTCATGTCAGTATTTTATGGCATTACTTGTGGGCACTATCCAAGGAAACACAGTATGTACATATTGTACTCTGTAATATAAAGTGCCCTGTCCTTGATAAAAAATGTACATGATTATATCAGTGGTGATTTTATTCTTTAATCTGTTTTCTAACACATTCAGTATTACAATGAACTGTAGCTTTAGTCACTGCCAATTCTTTTTAGAAGAGTTTTTAACATGATGAGGCTCTTCTACATGTTAAAACAGGGTGTAGTAATCGAGCCATTATTAAAATGTCACCCTTTGTGCCATTCTGTCTAGCACCATCAAAGAAGCCGCCTCCACCCCCACCAAAAGAAGAAAAAAAAGAAGAAAAGAAAGAGGATGCAGAAGCAAAGCCAGAGGAGGATCATTACTGCAACATGCTGTGCTGCAAATTCAAAAAACCTCCACTGAAAAAATATGTGGAGTATCTGAAGCTACCAGACAGCATAGACTCATACACAGGTAAATGAAAAGCTTTGCAATAGAATGGGGTAAAGGCATATTTAAGTAACCTACTGTTACATGGTACCCATGAGTCCCCATAAGACCCACATTCCAGTTTCAAACCCAGAGACATAGATCCTGCACTAAAGAACATTTATTCCAAACAGGGAAAAGACAGATAAAGTGACAATTGTAAAGATGGTATGCACAAAGATGATATGCAAACCTGCCACAATTAAAAAGCAAATCTTCTGATTCTTGATCTAGAGTTTGTCCCTTTCCTTTGGGCCAAATAAGTCTTTTGTCATTTATAGCATACACCAGGAACATGCAGAATATATTGAATTTCTTCAGATGCATTAAATTCTGTATGCTCTCATAAACTCCTCCTTTTTTCCCCTTTTGTAAATTCTTTGTGTGCCTCCTAGTTCCAAGCTATATCACTTTAGCAGCCTCTGCCATTCAAAAAGGGCAAATGATAGTTTGTTCTGAGCAGAAAAGTTCCCAGAGACTTCAGTAGAATAAATGTATCTAAAAGAATTCTAAGTTCATGTTTGTAAATCCAATGCTTTTTCTTTCAGATCGCCGTTATGTAGCATGGCTCATGCTTGTGACAGTCGCCTATAACTGGAATTGCTGGTTTATTCCCCTTCGCTTTGTGTTTCCGTATCAAACCCCAAGTAACAAAATATATTGGTTTACCATAGATGTCATTTGTGATATCTGCTACCTGTGTGACTTACTGATTTTCCAACCTCGAGTGCAATTTTTAAAAGGTGGAGATATAATTGTAAGTATTGTAAGTGGTATTTCCAGGGTGTAGTTGTCTATTAGAGTACATGATAGAAACTCCCTCTAATCTGACACAGTTTTTCCCACTGTGTCAGATCTATGTAACTTTTGTATTAATCAAAGGATACCTGTGTTCTTCTTCACTAACCTTGCATTATTCTTATTTGGAAGAACAAAACATATTCATAGTCTACATTCTTAAAAAAAAAATTAAAAGCTGTTTTGAAAGTAACAGGTGAGAGCAGTCAGAACAGGCATAGATCTCTTTTGCATCTAGAGTAAATCACAGAATCAGAGTCACAGAATGAATGGGGTTGGAAGGGACCCCTGGAGATCACCTAGTCCAACCCCCCTCCCAAAGCAAGTCCATGTAGAGCAAGTTGCACAGGAACATGTCCAGGTGAGTTTTGAATGTCTCCAGAGATGGAGACTCCACCAACTCTCTGCAAACTGTTCCAGTGTTCTGCCACTTTCAAAGTAACATTATTCCTCAGGCTTAGATGGAACTTCCTATACTCAAGGTTTGTGCACCTCTCTTGTCCTGTCATTGGCACAACTGAAAAAAGACTGTTCCCATCCTCTTGACATCCATCCTTTAAATATTTATAAGCATTGATAAAATGCCCCTTCAGTCTTCTCTTATTAGGACTAAAAAAATCAAAGTCCCTCAGCCTTTCCTGATAAGAGAGATGTTTTAGACCATTAATCATCATTTTAGCCCTTCTCCAGCAGTGCTCTGTCCTTCTTGAACTGGGGAGCCCAGAACTGGACACACTACTCCAGATGAGGCCTCACCAGGGCAGAGTAGAGGGAAACGATAACCTTCCTCAAACCTTCTTGCCACACTCTTCTTGATGCAACCCAGGATGCCATTGGCCTTCTTGGCCACAAGGGCACATTACTGGCTCATGGTCATCCTGTTGTCCACCAGGACTCCCAGGTCTTTTTCCTCAGAGTTGCTCTCTAGCAGACCAGCCTCTGACCCATACTGGTACATGGAGTTATTCCTCCCCAGGTGCAGCACCCTACACTTGCCCTTGTTGGATTTCATTAGGTTCCTCTCTGCCCAACTCTCCTGCCTGTCCAGGTCTCACTGTATGGTGGCACAGCCTTCTGGTGTAACAGCTACCCCTCCGAGTTTTGTATCATCAGCAAAATTGATGAGGGTACACTCCATCCTCTCCTCCAGGTCGTTGATGAATATATTGAAGACAGCTGGATGTAGTACTGACCCCTGGGGAACACCATTTGTTACGGATCTCCAACCAAACTCTGTGCCATTAATCATGACCCTCTGAGCTCTGTCCTTCAGCCATTTCTCAATCCACCCTACTCTTCATTCATCTAACCCACACTTCCTAAATTCTACATATGAGAATACTGTGGAAGACTATGTCCAAAGCCTTGCTGAAGTCAAGGTAGATAATATCCACTGCTTTCCTCTCAACCACACAGCCAGTTCTACCATCGTAGACTGCTTCACTGGAATCTACATACTCATATATGTACGCATGTGTTTGTATGCATGTGTGGAATTTTCAGCTTTCTATTCACCTTGTGCAATAATCATAGTTGAAGACAGTGCATATTCTGCTTGGGATGGACAGGATATGTGTGTCTTGCTACAGATTGTGAGATCGTAGGGGTTTTTTTGCCAAAATCACAACAAATTCCTGTAATTTCAGGATGCTTTGAAAATGTTATGTGAGATGGTTTGTTTTGGGAAAACATTTAGCTTCTTACATTCAATTTTGCTTCTTGCTACTATTTTTGTGTTATTCTTTTATAGAACAATAGAAAATAAAACTCTAAGCAAGTATCTGAAAAAAAGGTAAAGCTTACCCTTCATATATCAAAAGGGCATCTAGAACATTAATTTTTCTTCAAAGTTTTCCCTGCTTTTGATTCTTTAACTTCCTATGGAAGAAAATCTAAAGTGGAAAAAAAAATAAGCTTAAATTACTTCAGTGACATTACTGTGCTCAATAGACAGAAAATTCAGAATTATTTATCCTCAAATGTAATTTGGAACGAGCTTTAGTTCAGTGCTTTTACATAAAATTTTACACATTGCATATACAAGATATTACTGATACCTTTACAAAGGAATCTCAATAAAACTGTGCAAATATAGTTTGGATAGATATTAAATGCAGTGCAATGTAATGTATTTTTCCATGTCAAGCCATTCAATAGCTGGCAATGTTGCCCAAATCCTGCAAAAACTCAAGTTTTATGAACAAGGTTAAAATTCTAGCATAGGAAACTTACCATGTATTTCCCTTGAAGCTGATCATACAATTCATAGATTTTAGTGTGTAAAGAGATCATCTACTGCCTGATCTTCTGCATTTAGTTTAATGCTTAAACTGATGATAGCGAAAAGGTGGTATGGAAATACCCTTAAGATTTTAAAATGCCCCTGTTATAAATACAGAAAGTATAATAGATACATTTCTTTAGATATTTATGAGATACATTTCTTTAGATACTTTAGATACCCTTTCTTATTAAGGTATTAGCATTAGTTCCAATGGAGAGCAATTTAAAAATAAATAGCTAATCATTGCTAATGAATGCAGTGTTGATTATTATAATGTTAATAATGCTAGCAATTTAATGGTAGCTTTCAAAGAGCTAAATTTGTATAACAGCATCAGAAACATTCTTTGCATTTTTCTTGGAACCACTGAAGTCAAATGGAGCTTTTGGCCCTGAAATTGAAGGGGTTTGGTTCAAGCACCAACTGGTAGAGATGTCTTGAGAGGGAAGATCTGTAGGGAAAAAATGTAGCGTGCTTTGCCAGCCGAACAGCCAGACTTGGAAAAAATCAAAGCAAAACCTGATTTTTTCAAGTAGGTCTAATAAAATCTCATGAAATCTAAACTGGTCTAATAAAAGTTCTACTTGTTCCTATGAATATTTCTCTATTCATACTTTTAGACCATCATTAATGTAACTGTCATCATCCCTACTATCACAATAGAATTACTATTATTGTCAAGTAGTAGATGCTCATTCTTGGCATTCTGCTTTTGACTATGCCTTTTTCTTCTTTTATTATCACTTCAGTCAGACAGAGTGGAAATGAAGAAATTCTACCACAGCTCTACAAAGTTTCAGGTAAGCATGTTATTGATGTGAATATCAAAGGTTACGTAGTTAGGTAAGGCTGTAGGATTCCATAGGACATTTTTCATTCACTGAAAATCGTTGTTGGTTTAAGAACATCACCAGAAAGCATTTGCTTGATAGCATGTCAGTGCTCATCAGCTGAAGATTGCCATATTCATAGACAGTGTTTAATTGAAGACCAGAATAATTATATATGCTGTTATAAATATTAATTCTGAGTAATAATAAATACATAAAATAGTATTAATTAAATTCTCTGGTTTAATGTCCAAGGTGATCCCTGCACACAGTGAAAGACAATAGCACAATTTGCCAGAGATTCACTAAGAAAAATAAAACCTCTTGAAGTTATATGATGACTCTATTTGGTTAATTCTCATGTGTGACACTAAACACTCAAACAAGAAAACAGAAAATCAAACTAAGATTTTTGATGCTCATTGCACTTTGCAAAAACAAAGATATATTTGATTTAGGAAAAAATTTAATTTTTTTCCTAAATATTGTTTTGGCCAACAGAGGATAGGTGGTCTATTGAATTCCTAATACACCTCCAGCTTTGTGACATTGAGCCCATATCTTTGAAACTTCAGTTGTTGCCATCTTCTCTTCTGTAAATCCTTTTGCACCTGCCTCATTTCAGAGTTAATTTTGTCTCTGTGGTATTGCTAGTTATATAATTGAGGTTAAGCTATCGAAAAGTGCAGGATACACACTGTGCAGGCAAGCGAGTAGGACAGAGTCAAACTTACAGCAAGAGAACTAAGTGGATATGTATGGTTTTATTTTAAGTTCACACTTGCAGTATGTTTAGTGCTCTTGATTTCTGCAGAAACTAATGAGAGTTGACTGAAACTGGGAGTTGAGTGTTCTTGTCACATGCAAGAAATAGATATAATCTGGGAATTTGACATATTAAGTACTAATTAACTGTTACCGATATTGAAGCACTTCTCACTAAATTTTGTATCCTCTTAGACATATGTCTGAGAGGGGGAGAGAAGCCATAAAAGGCTGTTTGTACTTTATAAGTTTTTGGTTTGGTTTGCTCTTTTCATAGAGTTCAGGTATTAACTGCATCTTACTTGCATGGAATAAAAGGTCAGTGCTGCAGACCAGTTGCTGCTAACACGAGTTATGTCTCCCAGGGTAAAGGCATTTCTGATTACAGTGAGATGAAATCAACAGTTCCACATCCCTCTTTTGTTCCCAAATGCTATCAGTAACAGAGGAAGGCATCACAGGGTCTTTTAAAAGACAAAGTGAAGTTTGCCACAGCTTTCCTTCTCTCCCCAGAATTCTTTGAAAGAATAAAGTAGGCAGATAAAAAAGTAATGATACAGTGATATACTGCAAGGGGATGTTGAAAATCATAGTGATATTGGAAAGTGAAGCACCCAAATATAACACAATATGGTATCAATTAAAAAAAAAAAAAAAAAAAAAAAACACCCCAACACCCCAAACTTGCCATCCTGCCATGAATTATAGAATCATAGAATTGTCTAGGTTGGAAGGGACCTTTGAGATCATCTAGTGCAACCATCAACCTAGCTCTGATGAAAAACAACAACCCATCACTAAGCACTACATCAACCTGTCTTTTGAATACTTCCAGGAATGGTGCCCCAACCATTTCCCTGGGCAGCCCATTCCAACATTTAATAACCCTTTCAGTGTAAAAATTTTTCCTAATATCCAATCTGAACCTCACCTGGTGCAACTTGAGGCCATTTCCTCTTGTCCTATTGCCTGTAACTTGGGAGAAGAAACTGACCCCCACCTCTCTATAACCTCCTTTCAGGTAGTTGTAGAGAGTGGTAAGGTCTCCCCCTCAGCCCCCTCTTCTCCAGGCTGAACATCCCAGCTCCCTCAGCCTCTCCTTACATGGTTTACTCTCCAGACCCTTCACCAGCTTCGTTGCCCTTCTCTGGACCCACTCCACCATCTCAATGGCTTTTTTTGAGCCAAGGAGTGCTGTACACAGTACTCAAGATGGAGCCTCACCAGTGCTGAGCAGAGGAGGACGATCACCTCTTGAGTCCTACTCACCACACTATACCTGATACAGGACAGGATGCCGTTTCCCTTTTTGATTACCTGGCCGCAATGCCAGCTGATGTTCAATCTGCTGTCGACCAACACCCCAGGTCCTTTTCTGCCAGGCAGCTCTCCAGCCACTCTTCCCCAAGCCTGTAGAGCTGCACGGGGTTGTTGTGACCAAAGTGCAGGACCCAACACTTGGCCTTATTGAACCTCATCCCATTGGCCTTGGCCCATTGGTCCCACCTGTCCAGATCTCTCTGCAAAGACTTTCTACCCTCAAGCAGTACTTCCACCTAGTTTAGTGTCACCTGCAAACTTACTGAGAGTGTACTCGATCCCCTCGTCCCAATCATTGATAAAGATGTCAAAGAGACCGAGCCCCAATATCAACCCCTAGAGGACACCACTCGTGACTGGCCACCAAATGGATTTAACTCTATTCACCACCACCTCTGGGCCCAGCGCTCTAACCAGTTTTTGACCCAGTGCAGAGTACTCCCATACAAGCCATGGACAGCCAGTTTCTCAAGGAGGATACTGTGGAGATACTGTGGAGAATCTATTGTTTGGAACACATGATTCCTGGTTGCAAGCCAAGAGCATAAATCATAATGTTCCCCCAGATTGCTTTAGGCAGCCTGATTTTAAAAGCCATATGACTACTACTAAGGTGTGTTTGTGTAGCCACCTCCACTCACCAGCCACATGCCTACCATTTTAGTCATCAGAACTATAATTGAAATAACAGAATGCATAAGTAATCAAACATCTGGGATATTGTTAATAAACCCCATGAAACAGATTAAAATCTCATGGGGACTTGGAAGCACGGCAGACCAAAGCTGCTGGTGTTTTCAAAGACATAATCATGCCTGGTACTACTTTGGAAGTAACAGGCTTAGCATGCTGACTGTTCAGATATTATGTTCAATCATGATTCAATCTAAGTAGGTTTTTGACAGCAAGTAAATGCATTATTATTGTGAAGTTAAATTGACCTCTCTGCTCTTCAACAGCTTGACGTGTTATCAGTATTGCCATTTGAAGTTTTATACTTTTTCTTTGGATTTAATCCAGCATTTAGAGCAAATAGGATGCTAAAGGTAAGATCTGTGTTAGTGATGGATGGCTAACCACACAAAAATGCTTTTATAACCCAACGGAAAGTTGTCTATAATATTTAGGAATATGAAATTTAGAAATTGGAAAATATCTTCTGGGTAAAATACAACGTCAGTAAACAAACTGACAAAAAGTACAGGATATAATCTAGCCAAATGAAGCCCTTATTCTCTTATTTTTCTTCTGACTTCATTATTTCCTACTTTCAAAAGGTCTTTTGTGATGCCAATGTATTTTCCTCTTCTGTTGGTAGTCAGGTGCTTAAAAGCAAAGGAGGGAATTTTAAGGACAATATAAACTATACCCAGCATACTTAACAATCATAAAACCACTTTTGTTATCAA
Source organism: Pedionomus torquatus (assembly GCA_013398155.1). Classification (NCBI taxonomy): domain Eukaryota; kingdom Metazoa; phylum Chordata; class Aves; order Charadriiformes; family Pedionomidae; genus Pedionomus; species Pedionomus torquatus. The sequence goes on from VZRU01006265.1 coordinate 1,048,639, forward strand.
TTCCAAAAACACCTGCTGTTATGCAATGACAGGGCTGAGAAGGGATTAGGCCACAGCCCTCTCTGCATTTCATAGTAACCAGCAGTTGGTACCATGGTCCCTTACCATTCTATGGCCAAACACAAGCAATATATTGGCAAAGAATTGGCTTCATTTAAAGTTGGAGGGAGAAAAAGAACTCTGAGAATAAAAAATCAGGGTACTCTTCACTTAAGTTTTCAACAAAGTTTCAAAATTCTGCAAAACAGAATCAAAACAATATGAAAGAACGAAAAGTTAAACAGTACCTCGTAGTATGCATACAGATATGTACTGAACAAAAACAAAGAAAAAAGCTATATGTGAATATGGAGGGCTACAACTAAGGGTAAACTATTTAACAGAAGGAATTTGATATTTAACAGAAGTAATTCAATATAGCAGCATTCAATATAGTTACTGCAGAGTTATCATCTAGTATGAGGTTGTTGATGCATATGATCACTTATGGAGAATTACTGGAATTTCAGAAAGCGTAAAAAAGGATTTTCGTGTGTGTAATTCTCTTTGATGAAGTTGCCCAAGCAACTACTTATCTTTGAGGAAACAGAAGTCTTTCATCTGCAGCAGTCTGACCTAAACAGCAAAGCTATTTCTACAATCAGATCAATGGGACATTCAACACCCAAACTACTGTTTAACTCAATTTTCATTTTGCTTTGCAGTTCACCTTTTAGTTGAATGTTTAAACAAAGTCAGACTACTGAAAAATCCATTGTTTTCAAGATATGTATGTGAACTAATGTCAGTACTGTTAGGAAAAGATGTGTGGTAAAGTGTTTGGATTACTTAAATTTGTTTTCCATTCAGCATAACACTTTCTTTGAGTTTAATGATCGTTTGGAAGCTATTCTGGACAAAGCATACATATACAGGTATGTGTTTATTTAACTCTTGTAGCATGCAAAAGTTTGCATAAGAATGCATTACATTTGATTTAATAAATTGTCAGTGAAGCACTGGATAGAATATGATACAACTTTAACTGTTCAATTGAAGTTTTTTTTTAAATATCAGTCTTCATATTAATCATTAAAATAATAAATGTAAAGCTTCACTCATATGAAATCTACCTCAGTTCAGCTGGTCTGCTTCAGTCAAAATGTCCACCAAACTGAAGCTTCTGTCAAAATTTAACTGATCAGAAGTGTCAGAACTTTCTTTAATGAAAGACTTAAAGAATAGTTTCTTTAAGTTGCTAATAGTGGTGCCAAATCCCCAGTAGTTATTTACTCGTATTTAGAAAGAGTCACGAGTTTAAGTCTGTGTCAATGTTTTTCTTCAAATATGCTTTCACCATGAATTTGGTGTACACAGAAACTAGACCCTCCAGTGCATTGACTAAACTTGGAATGAGAATCAATTCAGCACAGATCTCAAACAGTGATTGTAACGGTTCCCTGCTGAACTATGTTGTCCCTTCCTCCATTTACTGCAAGAATTTTGGATCCAACTGAAGTAGTCCATGGACATGTGTATGGCAAGTTTCATAGGTCCATCAACAGTCAGTGATGTCGATAAGCCCTGATGAACCCATCTACTGCTCAGCATTATTGTCATGTGCTGTCAGTGCCATCAGCCCAAGCTTATGCTGTGCAATTCATAGAATCATAGAACTATAAAATGGTTCAGGTTGGAAGGGAACTCAAAGATAATTGAGACTCAACCCTCCTGCCATGGGCACGGACACCTCTCACTAGACCAGGTTGCTCAAAGACCCATCCAGCCTGGTCTTTAACATCTCCAGGGGTGGGACATCCACAACTTCTCTGGGCAACCTGTTCCAGTGTCTCACCACCCTTACAGTGAAGAATTTCTTCCGAATATCTAATTCTGTTCTCCAGGATGGACAACCCCAACTCTCTCAGTTTGTCTTCATAGGGGATATGCTCCAGCCAATAGATTTTTTTGTTCCCTGTCCTAGTATAATTCCCATGTGCTGCCACAGGCAGAAATAAGAATCCATTGTTTACTATCTTATTCTATTTCAGAAATTATTGCACTTAAATAATAGACTTGATATTTATACATTACAAATGAGATATTTTATGAGATCTAGAAACTAGTTAAATTTGAAAAGGAGGTTGGAACATCATATTTTTTCAAATTTTCATATAAAACAAATCGTAGAAGTAAAGTAAATAAAACAAATCATAGAAGTTTGAAAGTTCTGCTAAAGTATTTTGGAGATGCTGACCTTCACAAAGCTCATTCTTATATTACCCTCTCCTTTCACTTATTGAAGAGTATTTTGAGGTTTGTTTTGGTTGTGGTTGTGGGTTGGGATTTTTTGTTTAGATTCTTGCTGGTACAAGAGACTTCTCTGAATTTCCACAAGATGAAGAAATTGCTTTTCAGTTTCTGAACCACTGCCTCCCAATCACCTCCAATTTCTAGTATTATTTTAAAAATTATTTTCACCCATCTTGCTTACATTTTTTAGCTTTTTCTGATGTTGAGAACTTTTAAAATTAATTATTTTCCATAATACGTCTATGGAAAGTCAAAAGAGGGCATGCAATGGCACCTGAAGAACCAGCAAGGAAATGCACAATACAGAAGACATTATCTGCCATTAACTTAGTTTATAGACCTAACTTAGTTAAGACTTATCAATTTTTCACAAAACCATGCTTTCAGTTACTATGCACTGTAAAATGCATTGAACTCTAACTGTACCAGATAAACGCATTATGTACCAGCTTCTCTGTGTTTGAGTAAATCCTATACTTTTCCTGTTTATTAATCCCTTGCCAGTATGAATATTTGAATGGAGAGCTAAATCCAGGAGATCTTTCTTTTGATCCTCATGCACTGAACAGAGGATATACTATGAGATCATTATTGTATTAAACAGAAAGCTGCTTGGTGCTTAAGTATACTACAGGTGTTCTTCAAAGAACTGGCATAAGAATGGGGATTAGGAACGATATAACTCCTGCTGTATGCACTAAATCATACTATTTCTAATTTTCTAATCTCAGAAATTTGTTGGCTTTTGTCCACAAGTTTAGAACCTGCATTGAACAGAATTTGGCAAACACATTAACCCTCTAACCTCATTAATATAGTTACACATTTCTGTAAATATTCATAGCCAGTTAAAGAATTGGATTATAAAATTGTCAGGGAAACATAATTTTAAAATTACCTTGTGTCAAATACTGTAGGAAAGATCTTTATTTGACCTTGGACAAACGTAAAAGACAGGTAACTGCCAGCTATTTTTTCACTGTCAACACATGTGGGGAACTATTTGGTGAATGCTTAATCCAAATATTGTTAATCTAAAAAAGCACTAGATTTCATATTAAAAGGAAGGAAAAATGTAAGTTGTTTCACAGAAATCTGTTTACTTTTCTAGGGTCATTCGAACAACTGGATACTTGCTGTTTATGTTGCACATTAATGCATGTGTGTATTACTGGGCTTCAGACTATGAAGGACTTGGCAGCACTAGATGGGTGTATGATGGCAAAGGAAATATGTAAGTCCTCTACTCCTGCAAGAGATTTCTGTTTATTTTGCACATTTCTGCATCCCTCTCCTTTCCCCATGTCTTTTCTGGCAGGGTATGTTCTTATTTAAAAGTGTTTGGATAGTAAACTTTTAGCACCATAACTGCTGATTAGCAGCTTTCATCACTAACACATATTTGGAGGGCAGGTGCAGTGAATAATCAGTTTACCACTTTCAGCTTTTACAGGTTTATGAGTTAGTGCTAAGCACTAACTTAATTAAACATTTAGAAAGCAATAAGGGTCATAAATTAAACTTCCTGATTGCATATGCACAGGGGAACTGTTAGAAGGATTTCAGAACAATGCCTCAAAGGAATAAGAGGCACAGATTTTTTTTCTGCCACACAGAATTGTGCTAGTAAAATGCAATATTTTAGTCCCTCTAAAACCCATGGTGATTGATCTGAAAAAATTCCACCCGCTTTCTCTGATCTTTTAAGGTCATGCATGTGGCAGAGTGTCTCCAGTGGGAATACTGGATACCGGCACACTTTTCCACAAACTCCTTGTGACAGCACTAGGCTGGGTGCCAAGTAAGGGACATCCATTAAGATGATGGAGAGGAAGCAAGAGAAAATAGCAAAGTCATAATATATTTTGTGTGTAGTTATATAAAAACATATCTAGTAGGTTCAGATGTATGACTGTTCATTTCTTTCAAAGGCTGTAATATAGTTAAAGCCACAGAAGCTCAATTTGTTCATTAATTACATTCTTTGAAAAACTACATGTAATATACTACTGCTGTCACAAATTACTCTTTAAATAACATTTCCTATTTCTCTTGGAGACATGCTCCTCTTCCTTGTAATTTTGACAGACTTCATGAGTTTGGTGTGAAGTCACTATATCATAGGGTAAGAAATAGCCTTTGAGAGTAAAACACACTTCATGTAAAGCACCATTGGGTTTTTATAATTAGGGTTCTCTAAAAAAAATGGCATGGCTGAAGTTCCTGCACACCACTAAAATAGAGCTTGAGTACTACTCACATAAAGTGAAGTTATACACAGGTATTTATTTGCAGGATCAAGGCTTCCAGAAATCTGACAAGAAACATACAGAACGAATTTCCATTATAGCTACTTTTGTTAACATCATTCTTAGGAATACTCATACAATAGCTCATGTTGACATTGGTTGGTGAATGTATGACTTCATTCTTTTGCTTTTATCTACCTCATAGTACATTAAACAGTCCCATGCACATGAAACCCCAGAGAGTACCTAGTTTTGAGCTGCATTTCATAAAGTATAGCTTGCCATTCCACTAATAGCAAATGTCTTCTGTATGGGGCAACGATCACTTTAGAGAAACAGGTATGATGTATTGTCTGATTGTCAAATATTTGGGGAATTTTGACAGAGAGGCTCTGTGTGGACATTAGTAATTACTGGAGATACAATCTGAATTTATGAGACAAGATACTTATAGGTATATTCATTTCTTTGGAAACCAGAAATTAAGGACAATCCAGGAAAAATCTGTCAGAAAAAGGAATCAGAACTGCAGTATCTTTATTAAGGCACAGCAGCGCAGATGTGATTTTGTTTCATACAGCAGCCAGTGTTGTCAATATTTGAACAATATTTGAAGCAAAATATGCCACTTGTCTCATTCAGAATGGAAGCACATTCAGAAAGAAGACAAACAGAGCTTCTTAGCTAATTAAAAAATTGCACTGACCCTAAGCAAATGATCTGAACTGATTTAGTGGCATGAATGTTTTATGTAAGATCCCAGCTGGGTCCATANGCAGTTTGGCAAATAGATCAAAATTCTGGTGGTCTCAGATTGCACTGACCCTAAGCAAATGATCTGAACTGATTTAGTGGCATGAATGTTTTATGTAAGATCCCAGCTGGGTCCATAAAGTTTTGCTAGTTATGGCCAAAAACAGTTACTAAAAACTTCTAGCATGTTATTTCTTCTCCTTTCCAGGCTAAAAAGAATACACAGACAGCATTTTCCCTTATCAGTTTGTTTATACTTATGTGTTTCTGAGTGGGCATACTTAATGGTGAACTTAAATTTATAACTAAGAGTTGTACAAAGCACTCAAACCACAAGAAAAATTATCAAAGTAGCTTTTTTTGCAAATTTCTGCGACCTGAATTCTTTTCTAGCTTGTGTCCAAACTCCATTGTGTTCATGCTGGTCTAAAAGATTTGAGATCTTTTGAGTAGCAGACTTCAGTTAAAGCCTGTGACTTGAAAGGTGCAAAACCCAGTCAGCTTTACCCTAGTGAAAACCACCCAAATTAGCTACACAAGATATTTCCAGCTTTAAAACTGCATTCATGAGCTTGGTATAATGAGGCAGGTAGATCTCAGTCTCTCCTAATGCATAAGGACAGTATCCTTGACGCAACACAATAGTGAAGAGCCTACGCAACCACAACAGCAGGATATCATCAAGGTTTCTCAATTATAGCTAAGTGGAAAATTTGAACTATATCTGTTTATTTGCAATCTAATTTAACCATCCAAGTAAGAGATAGGTCTCCCAAATTCCTCAGCAAATTGGACAAATGCTCTAGAAAAGTATTCAAGGCAGGAACATGTCATGAATTGTCTTATGGAAAATACATCCTTTTTCATTCATAAGGGAGACTAAAACTAGGGAGACAAAATTCTCATGCAGCCCCCCAAGGTCAGCATTACATTTACACAAACCAGTCCAATTTGATCATGGTATATTTCTTCTCCTGTTTGCCAGTGATCCACAAGTAGTCTGCAAATTTATCCTGCATTTATTAATTGAGACATATACTTGCATCCTGCTTATGTTTCTCTGTAGCTTGCTGCCTTCCTGCTCTAGGCACAGACTTAGTGGTTATCTAGAAGTCCCAGAAAATGGTCACTGTATGTGTCTTGAGCAACTCTACTTCAATGGTATGTGTTGTCCAATGTTCAGTAAGACTGGCATATCCTAAATGGAATCTGGTGGGAATCAATCAGCTCTACGTTGCATATGCATATGCATAAGAAGTTTATTCCATTAATCCATTCTGAAATGGATTTTTATGAAAAAAAAAAAAAGATATCTCTATTGGTATAATATTACAAAGTATCTTATTTGCAGTGTTTCTGAATGTTTTCATACCTAGGACTTATTTTAGGGAAAAATCTGGTGGTTAATTGCCTGAAGGATAAACATACTTCCTGTGTTGTGCAGAGGGAAAATCCTCCCTCTCTTGTCTCATGTTATTTGCTTCAGCAGTAATTTTACAGCAAGCCAGCAAGCCATATGGTGAGCAAACTCCCTAGTAGGAATCAGAGCTGCTAACACTAGTCTAGTTTTTCTAGCTTTCCTTCAACAAAATTTACACCCTCATTTCTCCCCTTCTTAGGGAAAAAAAAAAAAAAAGCTGCTGCCTTGTTTTTCAACTGTGGAGCTTTTATTTGAGATTTAAAAAAAAACCAACCCAGTGAGTAAATGGAGAAAATACAAAACCTGTGCTCAAGAGATAGTGAATATCCTGTCACTTTGCCAGTAGAAAGTTTCTTTTGAAGTAAAATTGCAGAAGAATTTAATGTATTAGCTACATCTTCAGAAAGAAGTGGGCAGGTCTGAAAACAACCTCTCACATCTTGGATATACAATGCAGCAAAGAATATGACCCCTAAATTCCTTTGAGGAGCTGCTTTCATTCTGTGTAGACATTCCCAGAATGAAGCTTATATTGTCTATCATGGTGGACTTGGCAAGCATAGTATTCAAGGCCACTGGGCGTAAGGCAGTTTGTTAATTACTTTCATTTCCTATAGTAAGTAGCACAGAAGTATTAATTTCTCTACTCTTATATTCATAAATTATACATATTTCTACAGAATTCTCAGTGATGGCAAATTAATATGATATTAATAAACTTCATATGATAATTCCCCTCAGACATGCCGGGGACATCATTTTATGCTTAAATCCTCAATTCTTCCAAGTCAGATCTGAGGATTTTTCTTACAATTGATTTATGCTACAGAAATCTAAGAGAAAGCTGCCACTTACACATATTTTGCTGGAAGCATGCATAGGTGATGATTTTTTTTTGAACCTGAGTGAATATTATAGTGCTTTAATCAAGCTGTTCATTTTGCAACGATAACAAGGAAAAATTATATAATGGCAGATATGCAATGAGTCTTTTGACTTAAGGGCACTGAACAACCAGTCCTGGCTGCTAAAATCTAAAATTAGAAAACTGCAGTATAAGTGATCATTTTTACTGCATTTCATTAATCTGCAACCAAGAAGAAAAGTCACTTTGTAATGAAAAGGAAAAAACAATTCCTTTGTAAAATCTGACATTTTAGGTGAAAGACTTGAAAGCACTTTTGAGTGATTTAAAATAAAACCCATTGGAATTGGTTGCTATTGGGAGTTTATTTTCTCATATTTACACAAAACTGACCCTCCAATTGTATTGTTACATGGGCCATTTAATAACATGAGTGGAATTCATATCCTAATAAGAGAAGAGTTTAAAAGTGGAGGCAACCAAATTAAAATATACACCTGAAGTTTGCAAGAGGATCAGGTGGCCTCAGATTCAGGGTAGGCATGAGAAGGTGCATGCAAGACTGCCTATTTGAAAACAAATATCTCCGAAAGTACTTCTTTGGGTTTTTGGTTGTTTTTTTTTTTATTATTATTATTATTTATTTCAATCTCAATAAAATTCAACAAATAGAAGGAACCTGCATTGCTTCAGAAATTATAGTTATAGATTAAATAATACAACATCTCATTGTATAATTAAAGAAAACAAAATTTGTAATCATTAGTGAAGCTGAAGTCTGATTGTACAGAGACTTAGGAAGTCAGATTCTAAGGGGAGTGCTTTAAAAATGTTTCTATGCCAAATACTTTTTAGCTCAGAAAAGAAAGAAATGAGAGCACATTCATGGCAATGGTTTGAACTAATTGGTCCCCACTACACCATATGGGGGAGGCTGCATTACTAGTGAAGCCATGTTCTGAAACAAAACTTAAGCTTAGAGATGCTAAGGCGCTTTACATAGATTAAAACCAGTTAGTATGGCTATACTCAAAAAAAATTTTTTAAAAAAATAATTTTGTCCAGGTCCAATAGAAAAACACTTCTTGAATGCATTGGGCTTTGTCATGTACAAGGCTATACAAAGAGAGCTCTACAAAAAGAACAAGAGGTCTTTGGCCAAAGAGGTCTCAATTCAGATATGAGAAGTAAGAAACAGCAGAAGGATACAGGAAAGGAGTCAATATAAGCCACATGTTGAATAACAGTCTTAGTGACTGATCATTACTCACTGCTGTATTTGGCTTCTAGATCAAGAGAGTTCTGAGAAAATTCTTGAAGAGCCTTAACAAGGTGGTTTTGTAGCCATTGATGGGCAGCTCTTCCCAAGCATGAGGGAAAGCAGTGAAGAAATCAGACAGAAGGGTGACAGAAGGGGTAGTGGAGGCCAGCCGCTAGGAGAAGTTAATGCAGGAGTCAGCCTTTTAAAGCTCAATAAATTAAGTGGTTTGGAGATGCTGTATTAACTCACAGCTTGTGGAAATGTAACTTCTGTTTGACATAACCCAGGAGGCAGAGCCAATGAAGGATGCTAAGAAGTGGAATGGGAGGAATACCTGTGTGGGTAAAGGGGTAAGAAAATGAGTGGACATGAGAAGGACGACATTGCATTTGTTGTGCGCTCCATAAGGCTTCACACTTGTGTCATTAAGTTAAGCCATGGAAGAGACCTTCAGATAGGTATGCATCTAGTATGTTACAGATAAGCTCTGGGAAGTCTCTAACACAAACACCATAGCGTCTTCACTTGGAACATTCTAGCACTCTAATATCCACCTGGGCAATTTGTTACTTCTTCTGTAATGCTGCTTAGAGTTACTAGAGAACACTAAGTAACTGTTGCATTTCCTATATATTGTTATTTTGCTGTCACTGAGAACATTCAGCTCAATATGATTTACATTACTGTATCATTTGTAAAATCATAACCCTTTATAAGAAGTGCTGAGGTCTTTCTTTTGAACTGAAAAGCATCGCTAAAAGACCCAATACCAGTAGGTATATGCTTCACTTCAACCGCATAAGTACCTGCAGTTAGTAACAAAGTTGCCGTCTGTATCCACAGGTATCTGAGGTGTTACTACTGGGCAGTTCGTACTTTAATCACAATTGGTGGCCTTCCAGAACCACAAACTCTGTTTGAGATAGTTTTTCAACTGCTGAATTTTTTCCTGGGTGTCTTTGTCTTCTCCAGCTTAATTGGTCAGGTAAGTCAAAAAAATAGATACAATATGATAACTAGATACATTCAAATTACTGTAATGTAGTGACTATATGTTCAAGTTAATGGAGTTTAGTTTCAGGAAGAAGTCTAGCTTCCATCTGAATGTTCCTCTATTTAACTGTCAGCCATACTTATTCTTCTGACAAATAGATGTGTTTAACCAGTCCCCAGTTTTGTAGCCCTGTTGCACACAAACTGATTTAAAGCCAAGACTCTGCAGCAAATGGAGGATTCTTGAAAATGTGTGTAATTCCTTTTCTCTTCCTCATAGCCATGGAGACAATTCCCTTGTATAAAAATTCCACCTGTAGGTATGCTATTAATATGTAAAAATTATGGAGTGTCACACTTGATACTACTGCCAATAAAATGCTAATGGAAATCCCAAATCCCATTATTTTTTTTCAAACTAGAATTCTGCTCTCTTCCATAAATTACAATATATTTGTTAACCTGAAAATTAACTGTTTTCTATTTCTCTGTTCTCTTTTTTGGGGGATGGGGAGAGGGAGAATCCCATAGCATGGCAAGTCAATTATATTTCCAAATGAATATAACTGAAATATTTCTGACTTGTAACTATTAAACTTGGGCTTTAGATCCATAGGTTTTTAAACACCTTGCCTACAGAAAAACAAATGCAATGGTTCCTATGTGAGACTGTCTTATGTCTTCTGTAGAATTCATTCCAGACCTTGATTTGTAAATGCATGTTATTTGAAGAACTATTATGAAGAAATAAAGCTGAAAACTGAAATGGAATTTTTATTTTGGATGCAGGATTTGAAAAGTTCAGTCAAATGGTGAAAAACTGCCTATGTCTCTTACTGTTTAGAAATGCAAGAAGAGATAACCATTATGGAACAGACACTTATCTATAGGATTTTCATTCACAAACAAGAATTAACAAAAATAAAGCAAAGTATTTCATATGAAAATTTCTCCTGGAAAAAATATTGAATTCTAGAATACTGGATTAAATTTCAGAGTTTGCATATTTATACTATTTTCCTAAATTGAGATAACTGTCAGTGAAAGCACCATTCCTGAAGAAGATTCTGCAGATTAGTTTTTGTAACCAGTATAGTCATTTGCAGACTCAAATCTTAAATCTTAACACACACAAATAGCTTCATTGCAATTTGTTATAACTCCTTTTTACAAAGAGCCCTTCAAATTACTGAGACATTCCTGGTTTAGCACATTTGCCTTAAAATTGTTATTCCTACTGCAATCAATTTCGTCTCTGTAACATAAAGCAAAATTCAGCCCACTGTCACATTAATCCTTCGTCACTGCAACGTGAAACCATTCTACTAAAACCATGTCTAGATAGTTATGCTTTTGCAGAAAGAGTATCTATGAACATTAACTCATCCACTTTCTAAAATCAAAATTACATTTGTGTTGGAATATTCAATGATGGTTGGTCCTTCACTAAAATCTTCACAGTCACCTTCCAGCTCAATGTGCATTTTGAGTTCTGGTCTCTCAACTATTTAAACTGCAGCAGAATCTTAATTCTAGTGGTATCAGTTGATGTTATTAGACATTTAGCCCAGTTTGCTTCACTTCTGACTTGCGTTGCACACCAAATGCAGAGTAGCTCAATTAAGGATTTGTAAGAAAAGCATTATCTATACTTTTCATCTGTGTCCAGAAAGATGAGACAAGAAGAATAAGCTGAAAGTCACAAATGATTCCTTTAAAATCATAAATATACACTTTCCAACACAACTAGATTAAATCTGTAATGCTTCTGAAAAAGCAAATGAAGCACCTATTCAAAACATGCAGCTGACTATAAATAATCAGTGATTTTGGAAACAAGTGTTTCATTCATTTCATAAATTGTTGACAAGATATTCAAATCAAGGCTGGTTTTGCTGAAATGTGTCGTGACAACCACTGATGTTTGCAGATGAGAGATGTAATTGGAGCAGCTACAGCAGGACAGAACTACTACCGTTCCAGTATGGACAACACTGTCTCCTATATGAACACTTATTCTATTCCAAGAGTTGTCCAAAATCGTGTTCGAACCTGGTATGAATACACATGGGACTCTCAGGGAATGCTGGGTAAGGCTTTCCAATTCCAGTTATGCAGCAACTCCAAGTGAGAGCGGTTGAATAGATACACATATAGGGTGAAATTCACATTTCTCCTTTCCTGAGTTGCATGTGAGAAGTGAAAGGAGGGTATTCACTTTACTTTAGAAAAGAAAAAACTCTTTACTTTAGAGAAGAAAAAGCAATATGAAGATTATTACTTCATAAACTCTATTTATATGATGTTCTGAGTATAACTTTAGACAGGATACGTAACTTAGAGGATAAAAGTATATTAGCAGCTTCCTTACTTGAAATCATAAATCCTAAAACAGCTGCATTATTTTTCTGTACAATGTTCATTTTTATGGACATTCTTTCATTTTTCTTTATATTTTTAACAGGTTTTTTTGTTTTTTTTTTTACAGATGAATCAGAACTGCTGGAGCAGATGCCAACCAAAATGCAATTAGCCATTGCAATTGATGTGAACTTTGCCATTGTCAACAAAGTCGACTTATTCAAAGCAAGTAGTTTTACAGGAGAATGCAGAAATGTGTGGTATTCGCGAGATAGAAACCTTGTACTGTGCATCTTGCAACACTTGTTTCTTAATATGGAAGGCAAAATAAGTCTGTGAAATATTTCAGGCAATGGATGGAGACATGTCAGGATAAAGCCAAGTGCCTGCCTTTGAATTTTTTTGTCAAAGCAGAGGTTATTAAAAAAAAAAAAAAAAGACAAATGAGATTAAGACACATTCATGTCTTTAAGTATTGATGTATTAAAGCTGATCTTATTGTCAGACTTCAAGTGATTTCAGAGTATAACTAATCCCAAGAGTCAGACATAGAAGAATGTGGTTTTTAATACGGCCCACTCTGCCTTGCTGCATCCTGCCTAGCACTGGCCAGTGTTCTGGCAACATAACTTTGATGTAGTGAATGCTTCTCTTTAGTAACATTTTGTGCAAAGGAGCTTTCTCTTTGTTATCGTGATAATTTTCCAGAGATACAACTTAAATATCGTACTTAAAACTGAATTTTTGACAACAAAATGAAGGAGACACTGCATTTTTAAAAGTAGCCTTGACATCCACTAATCTTAACACTAATTTCTTTGTTACGATAAAGGCAAAAAAAAAAAAATCATATGGTATCTCTGTATAAATATTACATTCTGCATGTTTTCTGCCAGATTTGCTAAAGACATGGAATTCAGAGATTCCTACCAACAGTTGACACGATCTGTTTTTTTCTCCCTGGAACAGTAAAATAAAACAAATCAAAACAAAACCAACAAAAACCAAAACACATCAACCAAAACAAACAAAAAAGATCCCTCAAAACAAATAAGGAAACCAAATTCACGTGTTGTTGGATTTTGCTGCCCAGTGTAAGCACTGATAATCACTTGTGATTAATAATAACTGAACTAATAGAGTGATCAATTCTGTTTTAACAGGGGTGTGATACCCAGATGATATATGACATGCTGCTAAGGTTAAAATCCATTGTGTATTTACCAGGTGACTTTGTCTGCAAAAAGGTGAGCTTTGTTTTCTATTTCAAAGAATAATTCTGGTATGTGTTTTAGAAAAAAGAGTTCAGATATCGGTCAACAGTGTCCTTTAAATAAAATTAATCCTGAGTGAATTAGATAGCATGAAAGTAATTAAGATACTTTCTGTAATAATAACAAATGTGCTCTCAAGTTTCAACCTAGAACAAGACAATATGGTTTTCATTACTTATATTATCTAACATAAAATTATAGTAATATGGGAAAGTACTTAACATAAATATGGCTTATCTAATGATACAGCATGACATTTTAATATTGAAAATGGAGCAAGTTTAATTTTTTATACATATATACACACAAACCTATCTTCCAGATCTCAGTCTAAGACGCTTTGTATGTGCTTCATTTATGTACTCAGAAACTAGTAAGTGGAATTATGAAGGAACGTAGAAAATACACTGCACCCCGTACCACTCCTTATAGCAGGATATGACCTCGCTCAACTTTACTCACAGCTTTGAGCCATCTCCAGACTTCCAGATGAGTGCTGTCACACTGTCCCTTAGCAAAGAAGCCTGTCTTCTCTTAGTGTTTTGGCTCAAAGACAGTTTTTTAATAATACAGGTAGATAGCTCAGCTTCTGACCCGCTGAGCTCCGGTGTCTTTTCAGAAGGCATGCAAACTTAGTTGTAGGCAGCTGTTGAATGTAATTAAAGCACAGGGAGGGTGAACTGTCAGTACTGTCACTCTTCTGGCAGTTGACCCACAGTTCATACGGCACCCAGAAGTGGCTATCAGAACCCCTTAACCTGTCTGGTCCAGTATGTTAACTAAGGTCCTGCTTCCTCCAAGAGTTAAGCTTCTGATCCTCCTCCCAAATGCTGAGTTAGTCTCACTGACTCCAAAGCGCAGGAAGTTACATATTTGTGAATGCACGAAAAGATCAGGTGAGTCCCTTCAAAGACCAGTCCCAGAATCACTGTTGGCTAGGAAGGGTGGAAGAACAATTTGATTGTACAATGGACAGCATGAAAGGATCTTAGACTGTGGCTGTGAGTCCCCCCCCCCAACAGAGACGGTAAATGACAGTAACAGATTCAAGATCTTGATGCTATTCAGATACAGACAGTTCTCAACAAGGATGGATTCGGAGAAATGGAAGTATCCATTTATTTCAGCTTGATTCAGAGCTAAAAGGCCTCTCCCTTGTATAGATCTACTATGTCACCAACAACCATAGCAGTCCTATTAATGCTGTAACATGAAGCAGGTAATAAAACCCTGTTAGACTATGTCATCCTTGTGTGTATGTTGGCCTCATCCTTCTTTACAAAGGAGGCTCCAATATGGCTTTGTTGTGGTTGTCTTTTCACTTTCAAAATTAAATTGCTGCTTTGCCTCATTTACTCCAGTGGCACAAATGGAAAAATAGTTATTTGCCTGTCTTACTGAAATGTTGCAGAGACTGCTATGGTGATGTGATGAAGTTCGTTATGTTACTCCAGTGCACCTGCTTTTTATGGTATATAGTGATGTCATGCTTTGAATCCTAGTAGACTCTGTGGAGGAAGATAAATAAATTACCAATGTCTTAAAACATCCAGTGATTTACATAAAAGTATAAAAAATTTTGAATGATTGTTTATTCTTATTTTCCTTTTAAGTTAGATAAGTGATGATTAGAAATAATAGTGTAAAAACTAAAGCCCTTTAGACCATAAAGCATAGGCTTTTTTGCACTTCCTTTTTATTAAATATGCTGCTGAAGTATTTTAGTTTCCACCAGAACAGTGGAAAATGACAGCTACAATCCCACTTATTATTTGGTCTTCTTTTTCCAAGCTGGCCTAGATAGTTTTACTCCTGTTCAATTACTGTCCAATGTCAAAATTATATTTGCCAGAGTCAGTCCTTGCATTTGTGCTCAGTGGTAGGAAAAGTAGCACAAACATTTATTATTTCTCTATAATACTGGTAAACTTAGGTATAAGAAAGGGGAAAGATATTTAAAGAAGAGTTTGTCAAATTATTCTAACAAAAAAACACTGCCCTGCTAAAACATGAGATCCTTATGTATTTGTGTTCCCAGGGGGAGATCGGCAGAGAGATGTACATCATCAAACAGGGTGAAGTCCAAGTCCTTGGAGGCCCTGATGGCACAAAAGTTCTGGTTACACTCAGAGCAGGAGCTGTATTTGGGGAGATCAGGTAGGTCCATTGCTATTTTTACACATTCTTAGAACTGATCAAATAATCAAGGGTGTTAAACTTCTCTGTTGCAAGCATGAAAGCTACCACAGGGGGCGAGAAAGTTGGTAGGATCAACCAAGAGGACACTGAGCAGAGAGATGCAGGTCAGCAAAGGAAAAGCTAAGTGAAGCATCAGAGACTAATCCAGCAAGATTTGAGACCAGTGTTTTGGGCAATGTACACAGATTTCTCCTTCAGCACTTAAAAGATTTAATACATTCTTCCCGTTCTGGAGTCTGCAAGATAGCAGAAGAAAATGCATTTTCTTGCCTGTATAGCAAGATGAGGTGCCCTTAGACAGCAGATGGCAAAAATTACAATTAATTTCCAACAAAGGGGATAAAAAAATCTAAAATAGCAAATAGGATTGTTTCCTTTAGGAGCTGAACTAGGGATTAAGTTGCCAGAAATCAGACATCCACATTTGAAAATATATTTTTTAGAGCAAACAAAACAAGAAAAAGTCTGACAGACCCAATTTTTTGATGTGAATTTGTCTGGAAGAGAAAATTTTTCTCAGGTAGTTACAAATGTTTTTCATATTCTCCATGTGGTTGCTATGCAAAATTCAGTAATTCTTATGTGCCATGTTCCCCAGACAATTAGACAACTAAATGTTAGATTTTAGGCACTGCACCCCCTGCTGAGGTTGGGCAGAGGAAAAGTAATAAAATACACGTGCTGCTGCATGTGATAAACTGGATTCTTGATTTCTTCCAGCAGCCTTCCTGTTATTGCTAATCATCTTGCTGGTAGCTTTAATCTGCCTTTCGAAAAGCGGTAATCAGCTCTGTGCAAGGTTTACATTTATCTTTCACTTGCGTCTCCCTTTGTGGTAAGGGAAATATTCACCTTCATCCACTGACGTGCATACAGAACATGCTTAACCCTCAAGTGGAAAACACCTGATATAACCCGCAGACACAGACTTTTTGCATTGAGTGGCAAAGTGAAATTATATCAGTTCTTTGAGAGAAGGTTATTTGAAACATATTTCTCTGTGTGACAAGATAATACCTGATAATACCTCAAAAAAAAAAAAAAAAAAAA
>VZRU01006265.1:1066903-1104755 GCA_013398155.1 Pedionomus torquatus
AAAGCCTCCAAGAGAAAATGAGCTAAAAAAAAAAAAAAAAAAAAAAAAAAAAAAAAAAATCAGTTGCCACTTTATCACTTTGACAACTTTATACCACTAAATTAAATTTGCTACCATAAGAACTCAGAAGATACCATCTCATACTAGTATTACAGCATTTCAGGCTAACAACTGGAGGAAAAATGAAAGGGAAAAAAAAGCAAATAGCAAATTTTTCTATTTATATATATTACAGTATCAAGAACCACTGCAAGGTAAATGTAGTTAATTTTTAAAAATTGGTCTATCATGTAACTCTCAGGACACTAGCCAAAACAGATTCAGTCGTGGAGTCCATAATGCTGTCCATCATCCTGTTTGAGCAAGGACTGCCTTACTTGTAAAATTCACCTTGCATCATCATCGTAATGAAAAAGCTGATTCTATAGTCCTAGTCTGCTATGGTGAAATGAGCTTTCTCTTAGAAAAGCCTGAAAATGATTGTTCAATGACTTGTTGAGAAGTGATTCATCAGAACTCAAAAGTTGTTCACAATTCTCTTTAGCTGATTTTCTTACTGTGCAAACAGTTTTATTTCATCTGAGGAATTGTACAGAATTGCTTAAAAAGAAGATGATATACTGCATTTTCAGCTTGAGTTCACATATTGATTGCTATGTTGGGTTGGCTTGCAGAAAAAACACTATATGTATGTGTCTGTAAAAATAGCCTTGCACACACAGTTGCATAGGTCTTATAAATCAAATATAATATTTTATCTGTATGATCTAATATTCATAAATATATTCAATATATAAACATAAATATCGAATAATATATTTTATATCTATCTATCTATATAGATAGATAAATATTAAAACAGTTCTTCATATATCCATGATTAATATTTTGGATACATATTAATATATGTTTTAAGGGTTACAGAATATCCTTTATCATACCTTCTAACTTCAGAGATTATTAAATATTGTCTAAAAATATTAACTCTCTGGGAAAAATTTAAGGCATAAATTTTTAGGGTGGATCTCCTTGAATACAGTGATAAAGCAAATTTTGTACTAAGAGCAACATTCAACTTCTCTTAAAGCAAAATGAACAATTTAATTTTTTATTTGTATAACATCTAATTTTTATGTGGATATCCTCCCCATGGCAAACTGTTGCTTCCTAAACTGGTCTAATGCCTTGCTTTGAAAACAAAATAGCTTTCTTTTTCTGGCAGACACATTTGTAACTGTCACCTTGAAAGACCTTCCTAATCCATATCATTCAACTTGCCAACATTCAGACATGAGATGTGGTATGTGAGAAAACTGAAAACCAGAGTCCCACAGAAGTTATGCACTTCGGAAAATTACATTTGCTGGAGAATCATTCATTCATTGTAAATATTTTTTCCAATAATAACAGACTTGCGCTGCTCTACTTCTGAGGTAAATAATTTTCAACAATAAAATGGAGGAAATGCCAAGTTCACACGAGGAGTAAGACAAGCGGCCCTTGCAGCAGGTGCCTCTTGGGAGTAATGTCTTTTACAGCAAAACTTTTCACAGTCCTTAGCATCTACATAGTCCTGAGCAGCAGTGACAATTTGCCTTCCCAAGACAAGAAGACATTTATAAACCCAAATGCAAAGGGCCTTTGCAGACCACCAGGTAGAACAGTTGGGTATGGAAGTGAGCTTTACATGGACTTTAATGGAGAACCACCAGCAAAGAGATTCCTCATTAGAGCAAGTAATGATGTAACTGACAATATTTATTTTCATTCCAGCCTATTAGCTGCAGGTGGAGGAAATCGAAGGACTGCCAACGTGGTGGCTCATGGTTTTGCCAATCTTTTCATTTTGGACAAGAAAACACTCAATGAAATCTTGGTGCACTATCCTGACTCAGAAAAACTTCTTATGAAGAAAGCAAAGTATGTCCTGATAATGGTTTTTAAATCACATTAGCTGCAGAATGGACAATTGTAACTTCTGGACTGTCTTGTGTTCCTTTTTTGGAAGGGCAACAGATGTAAACACATTTGTTTTTAGAGGTCAGATCTACCTGGTAGTATTCAGCAGATGCTCTAGTCTTGGCAGGAATTCCAAGGTTTGTGTAAATGTGCTAAGTAGAATGAAGCCCAGAATGTAGTTGCTTTCTCCATTGTATTGAAGGTAACAAATAGGAGATAGAGATGCGTATCAGAACTCCTTACACAGTCAAGAAACTGCAGGACAGATGTCAGCTAAGGATTAGGTTTTCAGATGCAACCAAACACCTGCAGTTAATTCTACAGAGATATGCTTCAATGCACCCACATCCAAAATCTTAGGCAGTGGTTAGGACTGGATTTAAAGTCAGGCCTGACAAGATGGAAGTACACAGATCTGAGAGGTGTGTATTTTGTTCAAAGGGATTCTGAAACAGTATTTCAAACCCAAACTGCTTTTCCTCTGCCTTTTAGCTGTTACTTGCTAGGATCACCATTTCCCTGGCCTTTAAAGGGCAAAATATTGTCAAATTTGTCATAAAATTATCAAAAAATGAGTACCTTACTACCTTTAAAAAGATGGAAATAAATGAAACAGTTTGTTGTCATTAGTATACTTCAGCACTCTTAGTGTTCTCAGCTGTTGCCTTGCATTGGGATCAAAGGTTGGAAAGTTGCTCCCAGATTTGAAATTCCACCAGCGAAGACTAAACATAGCACAGGAGTGACATCTTTAGTGGAACTGCTAGCAGATGGTTGTATTCAGCATGTTTCAACATGTATCAAGTGACAGCATCGTGAGAATCATGTCCCTGAGGAACAAGAAACCTAGACATAGAATAGGCTGATTGTCCACTTTCCAAAACCAGCATTAACAGGTTGAAAGATGGAACAAATCCACTAACTAGTGGTCCCCAGCATTTACCCTACCTATCTTCAGCTTCTTTGTGAAGAGTTGTGTGGCCACCATTACTTGTTTTACCTGCCTCTCTGTCCCACACTACCTTCTGCTGCTTTCTTGCCTGCCATATCCTTTAATGCCAAGGCATTAAATTCTGCTACCTCCAGACAGTCTTTCTCAACTGCAGAAGCTTAATGATCATCCGTCCTTCTTATCTGCACTCCCATTTGAGCCCAATGGCCTCTCTAGATATCAAATTAAATATAGGATATTCTGTTTAATTTTGAAGATAGGCAGTACCTGCCCTGTGCTGGAGGCCATGTATTCTGATCACTTGTCTAGGCATCCACTAATTCTTCCAGAACTCCTGTGTCCTATGCACAGTCATCCATGTCTCTAGAAAAACAAAGCACCAACAGGCAATTTGTGCACTGACAGAGATTGCAGTTACGTTCAATTTTGGAATCAACTTATTCATTGCTCTACCCTCGAAGGTTTATGTTAGAGTCCTCTGTGGGATTGCATTGGTCTTTCTACACCTTTAAAGGGCTCCTTGAAATAAACTCAAAAGAGTTATTCAAGTGAGAAATTTATTGTTCTGTCACATGCCTGATAGTCACTATATGGTCTTCACATAATAAACCCATGCAAGTTGCTAAAGTGCACTTTTAAATTAATGAAAATAAAACTTAATAAAAGTTAAATCTTCACTTCTGAAATTCCCAGAATTACAAAAAACAAAACACTGGAGAAAATTATAGAAATATGGAACTTACTGTACTTCAGTGTGCAAGTATTGTACTCATTCATAAAAAGTCAGGGCTTTTGCAAAGAGAAAAGTTGCCTTGAAAACTCTTACAGTAACTTAATAGAAACTGAAATTATGGGAACCTTCTGCTTTTCACTGGTTCCATCTGTCTTAGAACTGTCATCTAATCTTTCCCTTGTCATTCACACTTCTTCTTATGGTTGCAAATCAGTACAGCTATGAAAGAGTGTGAAAATCTAGTCTGCCACGTGATTGGCAGGAGTTTTTATACCTTCAGGGTATCTTCTTCTACTGAAGAAGACCAAAAATAAGTACCACCATCTAACCTGAGCTATGAGAGATAAGCCAAGCTGAGCTGGTTTGGTAAACTATTACTTCCACAAGCATCAGCTGGACTCCAAATTGAGCACTAAATGCTGTCTGAATTTCCATCCAGAAGGCCAGGTAAGAGACTTCCACCTTAGGTCTGAGGCATACATCCCTCTCCACACTATATCCCACCTTATAAAATTCTCATCTGCTTTACGACACCTTAAGTTGAGCCTGCACTTGTTTGTTCTCCACAGTATAGGTAAACAATTGGCTGCCCAAGGCTTAGACAGGCAAACTCGTTTCTGGTTTTGGCTGGGCCCAAAGAGTTGTGGTGAATGGAGTTGAATCCAGGTGGCAGCTGGTCTGGGGCCTGCACTTGGGTTGCAACAACCCCATGCAGTCCTACAGGCTTGATGAAGAATGGCTGGAAAGCTGCCTGGCAGAAAAGAACCTGGGGGTGTCGATCAACTGTGTGCTGAACATGGGCCAGCAGTGTGCCCAGGTGGCCAAAAAGACCAACTTCATCGTGGTTTGTATGGGAAAGTGTGGTAAGCAGGATCAGGGAAGTGATTCTACCTTTGTACTCGGCCCTGATGAGACTGCACCTTGAGTGCTGTGTTCAGTTTTGGTGCCTTCACTAAAAGAAAGACATTGAGGTGCTGGAGCGGGTCAACAGAAAGGCAATGAAGCTGTGGTGAAGGGTCTAGAAATCAAGCCTTCTGAGGAGCAGCCAACGGAACTAGGGTTGTTCAGCCTGGACAAAAGGAAGTTGAGGGAAAACCTTATTTTTCTCTAAAACTACCTGAAAGGAGGTTGTAGAAAAGTGGGCGTCAGTCTCTTCTCCCAGGTAACAGGACAAGAGGAAATGGTGTCAAGTGGCACCAGGGGAGGTTCAGACTGGATATTAGGAAAAAATTTTACACTGAAACAGTTATCAAAAGTTTGAAGAGGCTGCCCAGGGTAGTGGTTGAGTTGCCATCCCTGGAGGTATTTAAAAGACATGCAGATGTGATGCTGAGGGACATGGATTAGTGACAGGCTTGGCAGTGCTAGGTTTATGGTTGGACTTGATGATCTTAAAGCTCCTTTTAAACCTAAATGATTCTAACTCCAAATTAGAGCAGTAGCCTCCAACTCTAACAAAGCCTAGGATAAAACCCTTACCTTTGCCAGCTTTGCTCTTGCCGAGACAAAAAAAAACCCCAAATCACTGGAGAAGTTGCTGGATTTTCACCCATGAATGTGACATTTTAGCTTTGTGGGAACTGTGTTTAGTTTCACAGCACTGATGCACTTTCTTATTCCTGCTGTTCTCCAGGGTTCTGCTGAAGGAGAAGGGGAAACCTGCTCCCGGACCACCAGTGCAACAACCACGGGGCTTGGCCAGTCTTTTTGGACAGAAACAGGAAACTCCAAAATTATTTAAAGCGATGCTTGGAGGTGGAGGAAAAGAAGGCCTTGCTAGGCTGCTGCAGCTGAAGAGAGAAAGAGACATTCAGGTAATGCCACAGAAAACCGAGTAGATTATTCAAGGAGCTAAAGAGAAAGATACTGGGAAGATACAGAGTAGGTGAAAATGTAGCCTTACTGCAATCAGCAGCAAAAACTTCCAGTAGCTGACATATAACAACTCTGCAAACTCTTAATTCTAAAACTTTGCTCAAATCTTCCTAGACCTGGACTCTATGCAGAGGACAGAAAACAAAAGCAAAGAAAAAACAAAATAAAAAAGCAAGCAAACAAAAATCCTGAAGGATAGTAAATATAAAATAGACTTCACAAAGGCCATCTAACTATCTTATTTTACGTAAACAGTAAATACAGATATATCCTAACATAGCAATCTGATGCAGCTGACTCAAGCACATGGTGAACTTTCCAGTTCAAAGTCAGATCTTGGATTATCACAAATCCTGAAGACAAAATTTAAAGTTTAGCCCACACAGCTAAAAATGATTAAATCTCTCATATGTTGAACTTACAAGAAAACTGTTATTTCAGCTGATGAAAAAGAATTCCCACAGTATACTCTAAGAACTGTTAGTAACAACCTGTTCAGTTCTACATATTTACCCAAAGGTGGCAGAATTCTTTTCTGTCTTTATAACTAAACTAGCAGTGGTTTTATTTATTTTTTTTAAGTTAAATAAAGTACTTTGATTACATAAACGACCGCAACACTATGTTTGGAGCAGAAACATTGCTCAATTTAACTTGCATTTGTGAACTTAAGAGCAAATGGGCTTGGCCAGGGAACTGGGGCACTGGGCAGTATGTCAAGATTTACATAACACTTTTTCTTTCTGTACTAGTGTAAATACATAAAGGAAGGCAAGACTTAAGGAAGCATTGTGTGCCCCAAAACATGCCTGTTTCATCCTGCTATACTAACAAGAAGCAGATACTATCCCTATCCACGAGCTTTCCTAGGTTTTATGTTGACATTCTGATTCTGAAATTGCATTTTTCATTTAGAAACTGATTTTCAGCATCTGATTACAAATTTACATACACCGCATACTGTTAATCAAAGTATCCATGCTGTGCCTTTCCACTGCATATACAGAATAGAAATACTTCCTGAACTTCTTCTGCAGCACGGGAGAACATTTAACTTTCTGTTTCTAGGAAACTCAAGCTGAAGAGAATAAGCCTGAACCAGAGAAGAAGCCTGTGGAGCCCACAGCCTCATCTGCACCCCCTGCACAAAAGGAAGAGCCGAATGCAGATGCCAAGCCTAAATCACCTGCAGTTATGCACAGAGGAACCTCTAATGAGTCTCTGATCATTAGTATGTCTCCATCCCCCAAAGCAGGAGAAGGAGAGATCCTTAAAGTTGAAGCTAAAGAGAAAAAACCGAAATAGATGGTACTTTGGGCTGTGGTCCCATCTATATTGTCTTGCTGAATTCAGAGGGCTAGTGTGACTCTGCTTTTGGATACAAAAGATTAAAAGTAGAGACTACTCAAGAGAAAAATCCACCCCAGCTCCTATTCTTCTCATCCTCCCCTCTGAGACAACTGGACAAATTACTTATATGCTTACCTCTTAATGTTGAGACTGAAGAGAGAACTTCAGCCGTGATAGGAATTAGAACTCAGACTGTATTTCAGGACCACTTGTTTTTCGCTTCATCCATGTTCCCTCTTATTTCTTATTCTGTCCTGTTCCTGCTTCTCTTCTTCCCTCTCCTGTTTATCCTCACTTTCTTATTGCTGTTCCTGTTGATCAGTTTGCTCTCACTTCTTGTATGTGTTTTTTTCTATTTTCTGTTCTGGTTTCCCTTAGTTATCCTTTCTTTAGTTACTGTCCTGCTGTTGCTGAGGTTACTTGTGTTTCTCTCCATCCTTGTCTCCCCTCCCCTTGTACTTCTAATCAGTGACTTGCTTTTGTGATCAGAGTGGCTCAGTGCAGAAAGGTATGATGTTTTAGCCTAGGACACTGGACTATGAAACAAAACCATTGACAAAAGATAAAACCACAGAATACACAAACAGGGATGCAGACTGTAGAACTATCGACAGACTTTTGAAAGCACAAGCACCTGCTCCGGTTGTCTTTGGTGAATAAACACAGCAAAGAATTAACGATTTATTAGCTTCCCAACCTGAAAAGCAAGCAGTTGATACTGGCTAACTTTTCAACAAACCTTAGTATCTAAAACAACCACCTCAAAAGTAAAGGCTATTTTACAAAAAGCAGGACTTACACTTGGTGGCATAGTTTCAGCCAATGGCCCAGTTGTTCACCTCTATTGTAGACCTCAACAGATGGTATAAAGCAAGCTCCGTGTCTAACCAGGGCTGAGTAAACTAAAGGAAACCAGAGCACCAGAGCACCTCTCAGCACAGCTGAGAGGGACAGAGCTGTTGAACAAGGAGCTCCCACATGATCAGCCTTCCGCACTGACTCAACACAGAAAGGGATACAGTATTGAGCCAAAATCTGAAACTGTTTTAAGCTTAATTATCAATTACTTTTTTCTCTTCCACGGGTTTGTATCTCCTTTCTTTCCCAATCCACTATTAGTCCCTACTAGATGAACTGTTTTGGGAACTAAAGCCATTACACAGAGGCCAAGCCAATAAATCGTAGTGGCAGGCTTCTCAGCTCCTTGGCTGACCAGACAACCGAGGCAGGCACCACAACAGGAGTAAACAATTTACTTTGCAGGCTATACGTGATCTGTGGACTATGCCTGTTCTTTAATGTCTTTGAACTTCTCTAACCACAGTCAAAGCTGGCAGCCCAGCCAGAATCACTGAGAGCTTTGCCCAACAAGAAGTAAATGATTGAATTCTGTATGTTGCATGTTCTACACCTCCTCTGACATGACTGAACCCCAAATCTCTTTCAAAAAGAATGTTCTGTTTTATTAGCAGTGAGGTCAAGGTTCAACTACTACATGGGAAGAACTATCTTTATTTGTATGTTATTTGATATGTCAGAAAAAAAGATGTCACAGTAGAGGTAGAAAATGGTAAGATGCATCATAAAGGATTATTCATCTATTGCACATCCTGAGATGTCTCAATATAAACCTCAGATGAAAAATACTGTAGAATTCCTTCAGAAATGAGGCTGTGAATAACGACAATGTATGAATCACCTACACAAATGTTACCAGGTATCTTCAACCATTTTCACTGTTGGTATATTTAAGTTCATCAATCTCAGTGAGATACATTACAAAGTAAGGGCTGAGCCTGCAGCAGCATTACACTGAAGTAACACAGTATCCTACAAACTGCTGATTTGCTTCAGCTCTGAACAGCTCAGGATTGCAGGAAACAGTGTTGGTTCTCTCTGCTAAATTACCAAGTTATATGCAGTTCTCCAGTTCCTTAAACCCAAAACAAAGGGAAGAAATGTCAGTGTTTGTTGAAGATCATGGCCATGCTAATGGTACCACCCACCTAACTTTCTCTGAAATCCTACTCCTCTGCTGTTAGAGTATCTTCCCCTTTCCAGAACTCCTCCATTTTTAGGGATAGGCAGGGGCAGGAAGGGTCCAGGCTTCCAATTTGCAACTATTTACACAGTTTTCACCACAAGCAACAACAGAAGGTCTTTTAAGAGGTATTAAATCCTTTCAGGAACTAATTCTACCCTGTGGATTCCTGACTGGTGAAGTCAAACGAATTACTCTAGAGGACTTAGAAGATGCAACTTCCAGTATCAAATCTCCCTCAGGTTCTGTACAGCATCACACACCACTGCAACACTGTGTCTCTAATATCTGTTTCCCAGTAAAGCATTTCAGGCTTGACTGCACTTGAATGCAAAGAAGCTAAAGGGTTCAGTAAGGCAATGTATTTTGTCCTACTAAAATACTTAAAGAACCAACCTACAAATAACCAAATATCCATGCCTCTATACTGTTCTGAAAACAAACAAAAAAAACCCAACCAACCAAAACTCAGCACACCAGGATAACCTGATAATTATATTAGCATGCTAATTAGAGGGAGAACTCTAATGTGAGCATGAAACAGTCACTGCTAAAAGCATCCAGTTCCAGAATTTTTTCCTAGTAAAAGCCAGTAGGTGATGCTTTATGAAATACACACTGCGCAGTCATAACTACTGAGTGAAAAGGCATTTTTTCCTCTCATCTGATAATACTTGCAATAAATCTGAGCTGTTTAGCTCGTGGAATATTGATCACAGGAACTGCAAAAACAACATTTACCATTACACAGGAAATGCCGAGTACAAAAGCACAATAAAGGAACAGTATAATGAAATTATATTTTTAATGTATAGGTATTATAAATCAGTTAACTTCCTAAGAACTGAAATACATAGGCAAGTAAAAAGTTTTGGTTACAGTTTATTTCTTTGCTGTACATACATATATATTACAAACATTAAATGGCAAAAAAGCATCTGATTATGAAGACTGCTATACATCATTTTTATCACAAGGTGGTGCAAGTGACCCAAAAGCACATTCACTTTACTAAACTTAGGAAAGTATTTTGCCTTGTCATCCTCAAACTAATATGGCTTCTTTTTTTTTTACATGTAAAAAAAAAAACCAAAACAAACAACAACAACAACAAAAAAAACCCACAACAAAAAATGGCAAAACAAAATAATTCCCCTACCCCCGTCTCATGATCTGCTTCATTCCTTTATTCAGATTATTGCTTCAGCCTAACTTGGAAGTTTCTAAATTTTCCAAGAGGCTGTTAGCTGCACGCCTCTTTAAGTTACTCCTGGAAAATGGTTCTCGCCACTGTCAGGTCTGAAGCACTTCCCTTTACACAGAACAGGGCACACTGACAAGTGGGTGTCATCAATATGCTACTTAATTCCCTAAGCTCGGGGAACATCAAAGCACTTTTCCAACATGAGATAATGAATTCTCTACTGCAGAAACTCAGAATTTATGTATACAATACAGACAAAAGGGTTTATGTATTTTATATGCAGCAAAAATTTAGTACAACAATTTTAGCATAAAAATACCTATCAATAAACTTAAATGCATTTAAATGTGCTTCCACAGCAACTTAAAACAGAATTGGTAACAGAACTCAGGTGCAGCTTTCTGTTCGGCTGACAGCTCTGAGCAACTTCAGCAGTATCCTGTACTCCTATCAGTAGCACTCATCCACATCGGTGAATCCAGACAAAGTATTAATACTGCATCCAATTTCCTCTGTACATGGAACATGTAACTGAGAAACAGTTTACTTTTCCAAAATCACACAATATCAATTTGCAGCAGTGTGATTTAGGCTCATTATATATTAGGTTCATATAATTACTCCCCTGATCTTAATATTTGGTGTTGCATATCTGTCATGACACTTCATTGTAATTTACACATGAAGTAGTAACACACTTGCACCACACTGATAAAATGATGACTGTAGGTATATATATACCTACAAACACGTTCATTGGATTTCATAAGACCTTGGCTTAATGTGAAACAAAATCTCTTCCTTAGTATTCCATTACTGAAACTATTGGGATGTCATTCCACCTAGGAAAATAGAGAATAACATACTAATCCATGACTGATAACTAATCAACTGTCTATAAAGTATTTGGCAAGTTTTACAGAACTTAGAAGACAATCTCAATACACGTATCTTTCATCCATCAATGTTAATGCAAATTCAGATTTTTGACAGGATTATACGTTTATGGGGACAAAAAAGCCAAAACCTCAAAAAATGGACAAAACAGCTCCAGTCAGTGAAAAAGTCACATATACCATGACCTGGTGCTATTTTGAGTACTCCAGCATGGTAAATTTAGTGTTAGGTCATTCTGTTCTAACATGTTACAGCTACACTATCCAGAATCAGATTACTCAGATGTCTAACTCTAAACCACTTCAAATGTGAAACTGCAAAATTAATATTGAGGATGAGCATTTTAGAAGTGATAAATGAGACCTTTATATCCATTTATGTTAAGCACACTGACAGGATCAGAAGAGATCCTCAGAAAACAGTATACAACTGGGAGGCAAGAAAGCTTCATCTGTCCACAAAAACAGAACATGATTTACATTTGATGGAAAAGAGAAAGCTCAAACCAAGAAAATAAAACAGAAAGTGACTGCCCTAGAGAAGTACAAGATGATTATAGGATTACAGCTTAAGACTTTCTTACATGTTCCTACAAGGAAGGCAGGTGCAAAACTGTTTTTTTTGCAGGCACTTTTCATTAGTGAGCTCATAAAAAAAAAAAATGATTCAAAATATGACAAATATGACAAAATGAAAAAATGGAAGTAATACTTTCAAGAAGTGTCTTTGCTTGAAAAATGTGCAGTTGTAAATCTGAAAAAAACTTTTTAACTGAAAAGTGAATTCCCACTTCACAAAAAAACCCTTTAAAGATAACAGTTGTGATTTCTACTGGAAAAAAAAAAAATAAAAAAAGAAAAAAACCCAACAAACCCCACAACACCACCAAAAACCAACCACAACAAAACTCCAACCAAAATAAAGTCTGGAGTTCTTGTTTTCCAGCACACAACACACTGAAAGACAATTTACAGTAATAGCCTTAAAGGCCAACAGAATTTTTTTTGAGATGTTAAAGGTTTACCTTGATTCACTGCAGTTATTCCTATACTATCTTAAGAGACTACATACTGTAAGAATTTATACTTTAATGACTTGTTTGGTTCACATTCACACAGCCCTGAATCCCGGGCATTGGACAACAGCACTGAAGTGGCAAATGTGAAATAAATGTGCAAGGAGGGCCTTTATGATCTCTTCTGGCACTTGTTTCATTATTAAGATCCTGTGACA
This sequence comes from Pedionomus torquatus, assembly GCA_013398155.1. Taxonomy (NCBI): domain Eukaryota; kingdom Metazoa; phylum Chordata; class Aves; order Charadriiformes; family Pedionomidae; genus Pedionomus; species Pedionomus torquatus. Next base: position 1,079,148 of record VZRU01006265.1, read on the forward strand.
AAATTGTGTTATGGTGGCTTAAGAGGCACAGAAGACTGAGGGATTCCAGATTCATTCAAGCACATACAAACTTTTATCTGCTTGGCGGAGTTCATTTCAGACTGGTTTTATGATCACCGAGGAACTGCACTCCTTGGTGCTGATCCCCACAAAAGTAACTAAACACTCCCACTGGCCATATTTATCAAACAAGCAACTGTTCCACTTCCAGCTGTTCTCCCCCTTCCTTCTGCATATTCAGCCTCTTTTTTCCCACTCTTACTTTTCAAAAGAAAATGCACCCAAGTAAGCCCTATCTCTCAAATCAGCATCAAATTTTGACACAATTATAATTTTGGCCCTTGAAAAGCACACTTGGCAATGCGATTTGCAGGCAAAAGCTAAGAGACATTACCATACAGAGGAGTGCATATAAATGTATACAGAAGCACCTTGAGAACCCACGCCTGTAGATGCAGCGAGTAAAGCAAGCACCAAGTCTCAGCTCCTCTGCTCCGCCCATTCACTTTGCAGCAGGATTCTTGGGAGGCTGCAGTTTGTAGGTGCTGAAGTAGTTCACCACTTGCTGAGGGACTTCTGCCAGGACACACTGTGCCAGAGCTTCCTTTGGACACTTGTGAAAAAAAGAACACCACGCTTCAGTTTCCACATCAACCGTTAATAGAGATTCAGGTAATAAGCACCTTCTCTATGAGGTCAATTTGAAGTCTGACATTTTTACAGAAATATATACACTGTGCCCTTGTGGAACAGATGGAAGCTTCCCCAACATTTTTACCAACTTGCTCCCATTACCAGGAGCCAGCTGGCTGCCTTGTTCCACTAAAGTAACAGGAGTTGGGTGTGCAAAGCACTGACGTGTCTGAAGATACCTTTTGTCATACAAAATACAGACGCAGTTCAGAAGTCAAACTTTAGCCACATCAACACACTTCCACTACCTGCTGAAGGTGACCTTTCAGGAGTGTGTCTAATCATCTGCACCAAGTCTCACCCACAGTAACTGTACTGCTACACTACAGAGCAAGGTATCACCGCTATTGTGCCCACAAACAATTTCTACTGATTAGAATCTCAAGATTTAGTCTTGAATTTTAACACTGCACTAAAATGTGAGACTGACCCATATTCACGAATGGGCATCCACAATAAAACCCACTTTTCCATAAGAACACAATCACAGTAAGTTCCTCCTCCCAAATGAAAACTAGATGCATCTGTTTAATCGAGGCTGAGGGAGACTCACAGAGGTCATTCCCCTGTAGCAACTTGTCAGAAATGTAGTGCTCAGACCAGAAATGGAATCTTTCCAAACATGAATCAGTTCAGCAAATGGAAATTCTACAGATTCTGAAAGTCTTCTGTCCTTTTTTCTTTTTCAGCGTTTGATAAAGACATTGCAGAATTCAGAGTTCATTTGAGAGACAGCACAAAAGCTTAGGACTATATGTAGGTTGTGCTAGCAAATCCAGCATGCCCCTAAAATGCTTATTAAGCATACCATTAAGATTACTTACGTTTTGGAACTTCCTGAATGGCACAAACTGGACAATGTCTCTGACAGCTGGTTCTCCTGTTGAGGACCTAAGAACTCCATTGTCACCATCAAGAAACTCCATAGCATCAAAGTCTGCTCCTCCAACACCAACAATGATAATGGACATGGGCAATTTTGAAGCATTGACTATGGCAGTTCGAGTTTGATCAAGGTCTGTTATCACACCATCCGTTATGATCAGAAGTATAAAGTATTGCTGTCAAATCAATAAACACTATCTTACGACAAAGAAAAATTAAATGTGTAGGTATATACACTTAAAAAACCCAACGCATGTACAGACTACATACTGTTGTCACTTTGAACATGTTCAATGCACTCAATGATTTCGCAAAAACGTAATTTTTGGTCAGGCTTCTCCTGTACTGTCCAAGGAAATGTATAAGGACAACAATCTTTTAAAACAAGTAACCTTTAGAAAGTCACCTCCCAAAAGCCCAGTGGTATTGTCTCTCTCCTCTCCAAAATTCCCAAACAAACCAATAGCTGAACTATATTCCAAGTATTTCTCCTGTGACAGAAGGCAGTTTATTGAGGTTTTGGACAAATCACACCTGTGAAACTTGTATTTGTTTCCTTTCTGGTCTACCAATACCTTTATGAAATGCTACTCTTTACTTCATTCAGTTATAAACAGCTGAACAAAAGAGTGCTACCAAGGGTAAGGGAACAGGCCTTCATTTTTTAGTGTACCCCTAAAATCCTGAATATAGATTAAAACACATCTTTTTGTGCTAAAAAGAAATCACCATGCCTGTTTTCAAATTCCTTTAAGCATGTTTTCCAAGTGCTTTATGAAGTTAATTACCAAGTCATCTGCAACCACCTTGCAGTATTTCAGTAATTTATTCAAGCACCACTTGGATTGCTTCCAGTATACTGCCAGGACTTCTAAAAGCTGGCATTTTAGCCTCCACTCTGGACTGAAATGTCAAGAAGCAGCTAGAAGTTCAGAAACTATCAAATACTTTTTGAACTTCGGCTTTCTCTCCCTTGGTTCATTTCAGATGATCACTGGGCAGCACAAATTCCAGTTCCAACGGTACTCCCAGTATTCTTAGACATCTTCCTCTTCAGTACTTTGCTTCCCATCTTTCCTTATCTGCCTCCAAAATAATTGGTTTTCCCTTATCTTCTGTGTTCAAGCATCACTTTCTCATTGCTCACCATCACTCCATTCCCCCACTCCAGCAGGAACATCTACAAACCAACTCAACCAGAGAAGGCTACAACCAGCTGCATGATAGCCCATCATACTGGATTTATAACCCTCTTCATATACTGCCCAGATACTGGAATGAAAAACCAAAACCCAACCCAAAATATATGTGATATGCATTAAATGGCAAGGCAAAAGATTTTTTTAAAGATGACTTTCAGGCAGAAAAAAAGTAAATCTCTTGCTAGGCACGCTGCACTCTCCGAAAAAAAAGTACAAGAGCTTTTGCTAAATTTCTCCTCCTTTCTATCTATATACATATCTGTATCTACCTATCTCTCTCTATATATAGATAATGATGACAGTTACTACTGCAATATTATCAAGTCAAAACCTTGTAAAACTCTTGGCATATCAAAATCCACAGCTCTTCCCCAAACTGGTTTCCACAGGTACTTTTAGATGCAAAAATAGCTGATTTAATGTTCCAATTTTACATGATATATGAGACACCAGTATTTGCTATAATAAATTATTTAGAATATATATAGCTTTGGATTTGCTGAACTTGCATGGATTATTATCTAATTTATTTGATACTCAAGACTTGCTCTTCGGAATTCTTAAAGTGGTCAACAACAGACAGCACAGCACACAGTACGGACAGTTAATTACCATCCTTGGTACCTAGGCATGAGGAGATATATTGTCTATTTCTGTGTTACTTTAATTCTTTCTCTCAGCCATCTGATGTAAAACAAGGTATAACTGATTTTTCTCAGCTGCCCTTAAATCACTCCAATATATGAAAAGACTTAAATTAAACTAACATCTGTATAGCACTGCAAGAGCTCTGAAAAGAGCCATATCGTAAAGGTGCCATGTATTTTTAAGTTGGTATTTCAGGTCTCATGAGTTTATTTAGTTAATTTAGGAGAGATGTTGCATACAAAAGCTAACTGATTTTTGCAGATTATCTTGATTTAAGTGTACCAAGCGTCAATTCACAAGGTAAACAACCAGTTGTTGAATCAAGTACACTTAAAAGAGAAAAACAGTATTTATAAACCAGAAGGGAAAGAAAAAAAAGTAGGAAAAACACACATGCTCCCATAAAGAACTTACAGATGCTGCTTGCTGTTGTGTAGCTGCAGCAGCAAATCTTGCCACATGATTTATAATCGGAGAAAAATTTGTTGGCCCATATAACTTCACTTGAGGAAGACAAGCCCGATAGGCATCAACAATGCCTTGGACTCCTAGAGAGCACAAACAGATCACAATGATTTTTTCATATTAGAATTACAATATTTTGAAGCACTTCATCTTCCTAAAACACTGTATGTATCATTTACATACGATGAAAAAAGTAAACACCTCATGAGCAACGGGGGCCTTCAGCTTGACTAATGCTAAAAACACATGCTTAACATGCTTGGTTTTACACAAATAGAAAGGCAAAAAACTGTATGCTGAAGCGTGTGTCACTGAATTACAATCATTCTTTTTGCCTAGCAGCCTATGGTAGTCAATGTGATCAGGGAGGCCACGTTGAACAGGAATTAGCAGCATCCTACTCAAACCAGACAACTCCACACCAGCAGCAGAACGAAGCTGCTTGACAGCATGAGAACTATTCCCAGCTTACCTGTACTGTGCCCCAGCTGTTTAAACCACTTCTTTCACGAATCATTACAGAAAAGAGACCAAATACTATTTTCAGTAACTAAGAAAACAACTGGAAAATTGTCACCTGCTACACAACTGAACTCATAGTTTAATTAGCACAACATGCTTCACGGTTCTCCTCTCAAATGGTTTTTATCCCTTCATCTTAGACATTTTATTCTATGGGTCTGACATTACCTTCTGAGACTTACCATTACAGAATGGGTTTGATGGGTTAAAATTTAATGGGAACTCATGTGACACCTGTCAATATACAGAAGACACAGTCAGGACTGAATGTACAATCTCCTCCTGAAGTAAGTGCTTTTAATTTACATACCCATTACCTGAAAGGAAGGAGGAATTTGTGCACCAAATCCAAAGGCTGGAAACATCTTATCTCTAAAAAAAGCAATTTTGAAGAAAATGAAGTGAGCGCCTTCCTTTAAAAGCTGTCATAGTTCAGTAAGTTTAGCTAATCAGTGCTGCTCTTGGTCATTAAAAATGCTGTTTATTAAGCATTAAGAAACAAAATTAAGTGGCAGCTCCCCCCTTGTAATTGTTGCTAGGACCAAAACCAGTCTTTAACACCAAGCCAGCAAGCATGCGAGCATTTATTTAAATTAATGTTGCTCTTTACATCACAGATGAAAAGCCTCACCTGTCTGCTGTAGACAGAACCTTCTGCTTGTGACTACGTGACTGTGCAGTGATTATGAAGTCTTTTCTAGCTCTATGTTTCATCCCAACTTAATTAAATATATATCAGCTGACATCTTCAACACTGGTTTAAGAAAACTTCCACAAAAACATATGCATATCTAAAAAAATTATTTAAATCTAAAACTTACGTATCATAATCTTGAATCACCAGTCCTACAGACCAAATGGCTGTTAGATATTCATTAACTCCATTAGGGCTGAGGTAATGCAGAGAGTCTGGAGAGCGAGGGTCTCCATTGGAGCCTGTAAAATCTATCCCCACCTGTCAAATGCAGTATTTATTTCAGATTGCTGTTAGAAGTTAAACTACGTTTCTTATTTCTGGCAAAGCAAAAGTGAAAATCATGAAAGTCATAAACAGTACTAACCAGAACATCTACAAATCTAACAGGTACAATACTTAGATGCAGGTTTCTTGAAATAGCAGCACTCTTAAAAACAATGCCACTACAAAACCAGCAGAAGCTCTGCATCTCTCAGAACGGCTGAAATTCCTTTAATCTGTCAGATTTTCACCATGTTTACTTTCAGTTACTGTTCACAGCAGCTTTTCAGTAGCTGTTAAATTAATTTCATCTTCTTTCTTGCCATATACACCCTTCAGAAGTATGACTTGTCAGACACCACAGAAGCCAGAGCCATTTTCTGACCTCAATGGGTCCTCTCTGCTTTGGTGAAGAGGCGTATCACCAGGATGAAGACACATTACTGTTATTTGTGCTGCATTTGGTCTGCAAATTGTGTAACTTAAGGGACCTAACTCATATGATGGCTTCTGTATGCTGCTTTTCATTAAGCAAAGGGTCTTGAAAACCAGCATCAAGGGCAAAAGTGAAATCTATGGTCAGAGGAAGTGGAAAACAAACAAACAAAAAACACCCTTATGAGAAGGAAATTTGAAGTAAATCAGAGAACTGAAAATTTCTCCTTGGTCTCCATCCACACAGCTCAGCTAGTTCCAAACAAACTAGACGTTCAGAACTTTGTGCTCTAAGTAAAGAAAGTATTTCTTTCTAAAAAGACTAGATGGAGTCTGACAAAATGGCTTTGCCTCTCCATGCTACAAAGCAACAACAATGAAAAATATACAATAATCAAATGAAGAGCACAGGCAATTATATACTTCAGTTTGTTCTGAACTTCAAAGGCTACTTTTTATAAATGATTTAACTTACTGTGAAATTCAGCTGACACCCACCCATGATGTAATCAAGGAATGTGCATTCTACTATGATCTAGAAATAGAAGTAAAGATGGAAATTAACTTTTTCTTTTTAATGGGAGAAAAACAATAAACATTACTGCAGCTACTTCTGAAGTTCCAGATTTATCTTTTCCTATGCAAATCACTACTTCTACTCTATAGATAACCCATCCACCTACTGCAGTGAGGACATTTACTGTGTGTGCCATCACACACTCAGCGCATCAGAATCAGACCTTTCACAAAATTACAGGCAAACAACAAAGCAACTCTAAAAGCATTTTAATTTATAATACTCCAAACTATGAGACGTACCAGATTTTAATTCAACATAAACCCGTGAGTTGATAAACCCAAAGATTCAGGAATGGCCTTACAAATTGGTAAACTTCCCTTTGCCATGCAGACAGCATCTTCAAGGGAAAATGAAGGTACAGGAGAGGACTGACACATAATTCAGTGTCAGAAACCAATCAGAAACCTCAAAAATTTACTGTGTCTGGAACTTGCAGACATTTTAAAGTTTCTTATAGTTTGAGGGTGAAGGCGCATTAGATGACAATTGGTATGCTTGAACAAATAAAAACAAAAAGTTAAAAACTAGAATATATTACTGACCTCACAGTGCTTAACGCTCACAATGCCCGAGTTTTTATAGTTTTTCTTTTTCTGTCTTTTCTTTTCATTGATACACTCAAATTCAACCTGCAAACACAAACCAACCCAACCATGAATATCATTTATGCAACAAATTTAGAAGTTCTTTATGTTAGGACTGATACTTTGGGTTTATTTATAAATGCAGCTTATTCCACTATCAAGCAAAACTAAACCTAGCCGGCCCAAAAAATCAGCAAAAAGAAACCCATTATCATGACAGAAAAGCCCTCTTACCAAAAGCTTACAAATACATTTGTTTAGACAACTGTATTTTAAACCAGACAAAGACATTTTGTATCACCTTCCCTCTGAAGAGTCTGCTAACAAACTTCCTTTTGGTAAAGACATGGTGATTCAGGAAAAGCTGTTTACAGCAGCTGTGACAGTAAATCACAAAATAAGAGGTATATATTTAAGCTTTCCAAAACTGTTTGTTGAGGCTTCATTGACTAAATCAATACCTTAACCTCCAAGCCCAATAAACAGCTACCCAGGTTAAGAAGTTCCTGTCAGCATACAGTCATGTATTCCAGCCATGCCTTCTAGGTTAGTGCCAGAAACAGGTTCCACTCATTTGGTTAAGTTTTTAAAAGTGATCTTGCAATTAATCTCAAACAAAAAATGCACTAATGAGGTCATCACCTAAGAAGTCTACATGCCTCTGGTTTATCTTCTTTATGTTTTCAGGGACTTGGTTTTGTACTGAGGTACTTGTTAACAACGGCCACGGGAAGCACAGCACTTACAGTCTTCCAACTACATTTTATAATCCTCCAACCAGAACCCACTAACAGCATGCTTGGGGGAAAGGAACTAAAAGATAAATAAATAATAATAATAATTAAAAAAAAAATTAGCTGTTCTCCAGAGAACTAGAAGACACCCAGTCACTTCAGTCATACAAGATCAGCTTTATCAGCTGCTGAAGATACAGAGTCACACCCATGCTTGCCTCAAACTTGAGAGCTGGGCCCAATCTCCCACAGGTGCAGGTGATGACAGAATTGTGGGAGTAACTAAAGATCACAGAGTATATAAAGTCAAATTCTTACGTGCACTAGAAACATTTTACAGATATTATCAAACTAATCAGATCGCACATGATTAGAGGTTAGTTCCCGTAACAAGCAGAAGAAATCTAGAGCAAGTTACTTTTGTTGTCTCTTATCTTTGCTTCATCTTACTGACAGCAGTAAGTTAGGTATAGCCACAGTTCTCAGGTAAACAACTTCCTAAAGCATTTCCAAAACCAGCACAGGCAGACTATAACTTAATATGCCTTCTCTTTAAATTCAAACGAGACTGTACCTATTATGCTATTAGGGGAGCAATGCAAATACATATTTATATTCTCAAGGAGTCTTTACACAACATGCTTCACACTGCACAGGACTCACTATTACAGCTCTTCCAGAAAATATGTTCTTGAAAATGTGAATATACAAACCTGCTAGGTTTGTTTAATTTAAGACACTGCTCTACCACAACAGCACAACTTTGTTAAAAAGAAAAATGAATTAATAAAAACATTAAAAGATCAAAATCTTCATTTAAACAAGGAGGAAAAAAATATATTATTAAATCCTCCTGCTCCCCACTTTATTTTTTGCATACTTTAGTTACAATAATAATAAGGATCATAGTCAGCATTGAAAACTAAAGTGATACCATCTGGACCCTGAGAAAATAGGAAAAAAAAAGAAAAAAAAACCCAACCATGAAAAACACTTCAGAACTCCAACTAGACAGCATATAAATTACATGCATATGATATAAGTCCTTGTAAACAATATAAAACCTTAAGAGGCATTAAACTGAACCATGCATAATTCAAAGTGAATTCAGAAACAGATGTCTGAAAAAAAAGCGTGGCAGGGTACAAAGCAGCCATCAAAAAAAACCCACTTCAGTCAAGGTTCATTCTTCACATTCAATAGCTGAAATCCAGTGCAAATGCAACACAAAGTTAGAAAACTATAAGCAGGCACTCAATATATCCTGTTTACAGAATTAAATGAAAAGATGGTAAAATATTTTGGTAACACACAAGCCCATGTTAAGGTTGCTATGCCACCTTTCTTCTAAAAGTAAACCTTGTGTATTAAAAGGTCTATAAATTGTTTCCGTTCATAAGAACAAGAAGGGTAATTTCATTTTAAAGAAGAGCCACCTAATATTAACACATTCAGCTGCATTTTTGTGCAGTGGCATAAATGTTGAATTTTCATATTCACAAAAGTATGCACAACAGTTGCTAACTGCCATACTTGCTGCCATAAAAGACTTAGTAAAACCTGCAAAAAATACTACAAATTCTGGCCTTTTAACTGTATTCTCTCTTTTAACGCTCTCCTTTTTTTTTTATTTCTGTATTTTTATGATTAGTGAAATTTATTTGTGCTGATAGTTGGCTTTTAGGTATGTAATATTAAAAACTGTAATCAAGATATTAATCCTAGGAAAGTGGATGCATAATGTGAGTGATGAGACAGCCTCAACTACAGTTGCATCTTTTTAAGGTGTGCCTTAACACAACTTTGATACCAGTCAAGTGACGTCAGTTTTGCTCCAAGAAAGAGTGAAACAGCTTATCAAAAGCATACAGGTAACTATGTAAGACTTACAGGTGCAGACCGAGATGCTTCCTTCAGTTTTGACATTGTAGTTTGAAAACTTCCTATGAGATCGTGAGACCCATCACTATCATAGTCATAGCACTCAACCTACAATGAGGAATTATTCAGTGTTAGTAACTGAAACTGCCGTACAAAAGCAATAAACACGACAGTGTCATTTCTAACTCAGGAAAACTTGGACTTCCAAAACATTCCTAAATCTCTTATAGAATTTTTCTGGTGTTTAGCCCTAGAATCGCATAGAGTTGCATCTCAAAACTACAGATTAAGCTGAAGTAAAACCAGCATACCCAAGTTTCAGACCACATTTTCTACTAAAGCAAAGGAGAGACAAGAACATTAAGCAGTGTCAGGTCCCACATGAGCAGGTAACATCAATTACATTGAACTACATCTTTGAAGTGGGAAGGTGTCAGAAAAAAATACAAATATCTTCTGTAGGATTTTTTACTGTCATCTTGAATAAGTTTTTTGGAGGTATTGAGGAAATTTAATTATCTCTGAGCATCCAGCTAAAAATCAATTATTCCGCAATCATGAGGGTTTTACTAATACTTTCATATTAAATTATTGGTCATCGAGATAATTCAAAAAATTTGAGTATATGAAGGTTCAGCCCTAAATCTAGAAACAAGACTTGAATTTCTTTTTAATATTAGCAAATTTAAACAGTCCCCATGATCCACACCTCACAGATCTGAATGTCAACTAAAAATCCTACTTTGCCTGTATTCAGTGTTTAATGCTAAGTTTTAATATTCAATCAACTTATCTTTTAAGACTCCAACCCACCAAAAAGGCAGAACAAGTGAAAAATTGACTTATTTTCTGTTTGAGAATCTCTCCGTTTGAGTGAACATAATTTTACCACTGTTACTTTAACCTGACAGTATCCTCCATTTCTGCTTTTTAAAAGCTCACTTTATGACAGTGTTCCAACTGCCTTTCTAAGCAAAAAGCTGGCTATTTATCTGTAATAGCATATGCTAATGCCAGCCACTTCTGACATATCAGTTTAGCAACACAGACATGCTAGCTAAATTAAAATAATCAATTCACAGGAAAAAAAACCAATAGTAATAATAATAAATTGAGATTCAAACCAGGAATCCCCATTATTTGGAATCAAAACAAAATTCACATACGACTTTTTTTGAATAGGTACGCTTTAAACTGAATGGGTTATTTTCATCTCCGTATTTCCAGACTTAAAAAAATCATGTTTTATTTAGTAAATTGCTTGGCTACTTCATTTACTAATAACAAAGTAAAAAAGAAAAGCAACTACAACATATACTTGACCTTCTGAGAGGAAGTAACTTTCTGAAAAGTAATACTGAAGTACAAAATACAACGCATAGCTTTCAAGTTAGACATTGTGCAAAACATGCCTCTAATTCAGTTTGAGTGAACGTTTTTGAGTCCACGACGTTTTGAGTGCACTAAAAAATAAAACGCATGCACATGCACTGAACAGCAACTTAAATCTCATACAAGAAGCCACAGTATCAACAGTCTAATGTTCATGTAAATTCTGTCGAATGCCATTAATTAATGCAATCAAACACCCAGCCAAGTGCTTCAGTACCTGGGATTTAAAACAGACGACAGTTCCTAAGCCAATAGTTATGATACCTATTCCCATCTAGCACAGTTTTTTCCTTTTAATGGGATGAAAATTTGTTTTGAATGATGTATTTGACCCATCTAAGCCAACTTTTAAAATAATTTTTATTTTTTTTTAAGACAGAAATATTTCTTTTGTTCCACATATGCTCTCCTGAACATGTGATAGTGTGAGGGAAATATGATAAAATTGCATATATATATTTTCCCCATGAGAACCAGGCATGTTTTCTCCAGATTAAAGGCTCACATTTTCAACACAGAAAAACTGCACTGACTGCAAATACACTCATGTGAAGTACAGCAATAAATCCAGAAGATAATCAACTTGGTTTGTGCACTGCTGGGGATACACAAACTAAGCCATTAAATAGGTGAAAAGCCACTCATTATGGAAAAGCTGATGGTTTTACTTACTATTACAAACGGCCCATTACGTATGCAACTGTGAGCATATAAAAGTATTATTTAATTCTTCAACAACATTATAATACAATTCTGTTTGCATTTTAATGTTTGAAGTGATAGCTCCTGGATTTCTACATTAACACATAATCCTACTGTCTGACTCCAAGGCCGTAACAACTTCAAGCAAAATCTATTTTCCCTGGAAATAAAGTCACCCTTCTGAGGTAAGAGTCCAAAGAACAGACTATTAAAATTATGACAGAGCTGAGAATAACTCCATCCTAATAGATATATTTTAATCAATGGTCTATAGTTTGAGTATGGCTGTTTACTGAAAAAAAAGAAATATATTTAGAGTTTATAGAGATGCAGGAGCTGTCTCAGCGATTTTGGGGAAAAGGGAAGCTGAAAGAAATAAAATTTTAAAAAAGATAGAAGCAGCAAGGGAGGCAGGTTCTGGGTTTGTAAAGTTGTTCATTAGTCTGCTCTATAATTATGTATTCATACATGTGCTTCTAACACCCAGATCCCTGTGGCTGTTAAGCATTTTCCAGGACTGCCTCATGCCATGTGACTAATACCTGTCACATGCAGATTATACTTGCATTTTTCCTTCACAGAGGAAGAACAGCAAGTATAGTGGCTTGTTTCATTTCAGGTTTATTCCAAATGCTAAAATACCAAGTTTCTAACATGTTCATAATAGCTTATATGTGATTTGTTTGGTTGTTTAGCTTCTCCTAAAGGGAACTCCTGAAGAAAAGCATTACTACCTTAAACATAATTTATTCAAGGTAAGATATGAAGGTACAGGAGTTGGAGATCAGTTCTGGGAAACTATCACTTCACAGATTTGGTTGACTTTCTGACAGAAAATTAGTTCCATACGAGAAACATTGCTACATTATGGTATCCACAAGCTACATCCGTTATCTCAGCTAGTATATTAAGTGTATCAGGTAGTATATTAAGATTTCATTAGTGTTACCTGTTGCATCAGTAATGACATATTACAAGATCTGTAAAGCATCTGTAGCCTTTACCGTGCGTGTTTCACTGTACAGTATCTTAACACCATCAATTTTGGCTGATGCAACACTAAAGCTGTTTGATCTAAATAAGAAACTGAATTGAACATTTCACTTATGTTCAACTGTTTTCTCAGACTTTCAAAGACCAACTTTATGAGATAATGCATTATAACTGTAAAATGTATTTTTTTGTTTCCTAAAACATGCATGTATCTTTGTGACTTTCAAATAGGAATAAGAAACCTAATACTTTCAATTCAATTTGAAACAAAAAGAGGCAATAACTAACATAAAACATCTTCCATTTATTACATATTCTATCTTTTTAATGCATACACACATTTCATATATGTTACCTTGATTGACTTATCCATGTCACTGTAACACAGAGAATTGAGAGAGATTTTAAAGGGCCTCCAAACAGGATTCAGGTTGTTTTTAATAACCTGTTTAAAACAAACAGAACAGTATTATTCACAAGAGTGGAAAGTAGTCATCTTAACTAGTCATATCTTCACAAAGTAAGCATTCCTAACATGGAAGTACTATTGTCCAAAGAGACAGTATCTTTTAACTCTGCATTTTTCTAGACTGCACTGCTATCTACTATATCATTCTGCTACTATAGTTAAGAGAAAAAAAAAGTATTTCTTCATTGTTACATAAGTATTGATTATTTTTTAATAAGCACACACATACACACGAACATATGTAAAAGCATGCCTTATCAAAAACCATGGAATAAGATTACATTGGAATTTCTGAATACATAAATGCTTTGGAGATTACAATTCTCTCCATCTTGTATTTGTTCTGAAATGCCACTTATTGACACATGCCCTCAAGAAATTCATGGTATAGTTAAGCAGAAAAGTGCATGAAGATTAAATAAAATAAATAAATAAATAAATAAAGACACCCTACTGCACACAGTCTCTCAAGCTGAACACTAAATAAGTGTTATTTAAGCACAATACTGAAGATTCTTCAGAATTTGTCAACTGGACATTTCTTGTAATATACCCAAACCACCCAATAATGATCTAATAAAACACAAGAAACTACACACTTAACTACTAATACCTAGTAATACTTATACTTCCAGCACTGTAGGAGTGTATTAAAAAAAAAACTCCCTCATTTGAAAATTAAAAAAGAGTAAATAATAATAATATTAAAAGCTTTTTAAAATCCGTAGCAAAGAACTAATCCTTCACCCAGTTCTGGGCAGGAACAGCAAATTCTGGATTTGTTATTGAAATTGAAATGTTTGTTGTTGTGTTTTTTGTTTTTTTTTTTGTTTTGTTTTGTTTTTTTGTTTTTTTTTTTTTTTTGTTTGTTTGTTTTTTTTAAATCTGACACAAAAAGGATTTGTACTTCTTCGAGATTTGAGCTTCAAAATTATGACAGGCACCACTTCAAACATGCACCATAGCTCAGTTGGGACTAGGACCTGAGCTTCCACTACACTGAGACATTTTGAGCCTACTCCTACCCTGTTGTTGCTGTCACAGGACCTTGGCACCTCCTCCAGTGTGGAAGGCTGCTGCTGCTGCTCAAGCACATTTTCCTTCATTCAGCATTACCTTTGTCTTGCCCTTGCTATGCAAGCATTCATTATAATTACTTTAATTAGTAAAGGGTACAGCTAGGTGACACTGACATAAGAACAGCAGAGTCACAGGAATGGCCAAGTTCTAAACTCAGAGTAGCACCAAGACAAATGTTCCTGTGTGAGCATGCAGTACCTTTTCAAAACATTTGCTTTCTTTTGGATTGCAGAAATCTTTGGGATGGGGGCGAGGGGGTGGGAGGGAAAGTGTTTTCCAATTGCATAAACCAGAATCAGAATCCTATCCTATCAGAAAATCAGTGGAAGGTGACTTCCAACTGGTCTGTTTGTCAACTGCCACACCATTCTCTTCTTTTTGTAAGGCACTGTACCTCTAGTGCTGAGACACACTAAAAATCAAAGAACTAGGTTGTTGACTGAAAATATCCTACCTCTGTTCTGTGAACCATCACCCAATTTCCATCTCCAGTCTGCTTGTGGAATTCCAGATAAGGATCTGACTTTCCAAAAAAATCCTGTATTTAAAGAATATGTAATTATCCCAGAAGAGCCTGTGGCATGAATTCCATTAAATGCTAGTTAAAACACACTTAGATTAACGAAAAGCAAAGTACATGTTCAGGGAACAAAAACTTTAGATGAAGAAAAGCAAGTCTGGTTACATTACCGCCTTTGAAAGAGAGGAAGAAAACAGCACATCTGTCAAGTTAGGATAAAAGTTCTGCAGTGTCCACATACTAAACACTGGACAGCTGAAGCGAAAGAATACTCACACTAATAATTACTATGATATATAGTTAGGAAACTATTTCATCCAGCTAAAGAAAGCATCATTAAATCGATGGGGGAAAATAATAACGTTTTTTCTACTATTACTTTTTTTTAAAATTTCCTTTTAAAAGTCTTTCTAAATACAGCCGCAAAATATTTAATGTAACAGATTTACACACTAACTCTAGTTCAGAGAGCTAACAAGTAATAATTTACACAACTAATCAAATCAATGGATGTATCAAAACTGCCTTATCTTTATGATTAAATGTAAAGATTTACATTCAAATGGAAGCGTGTTATCCACAGAATATCCCTGCAACACACTTGAATTATAACATTTCTGAATAAGACATTTCAAAGCAGTCAATGAAGTTACTCTGAAACAATCTTTCTTCAATTTCTTTTGAGCATTAAAAAAAAAATCTTAATTACAGAAAAATTAAGAAAGAACATTTTCATGTTTCTTTTTTTGACAAAATTGTGATTTTACTACTTTATCAAAGAAACAGTAATCACTTAAATACCTTATTGTCCAGTTTCCTTGCTTCTATTTCCAATACAACCACCCTGTTATCCTTCACTTCTTCTGCCGTAATCTAGATGTGGGGGGAGACAAACCAAAGAAAAACTTGTTTGTATTCAGGTACTACATAGTATTTTCGTATTTACAACACTCCTATAACATGTCCCTTAAAAAATATCACATTTGCTCACAAATGAATTTAAAAAATGGGATCAAGGCAAAGAGGACCAATTTGATTTGACATTGGGATTCACTAGATTATGACACTGACCATTAAATATACTACCCAAACTGTGGCACACCGGATATGCTGTAATTATTTTCATGGATGCAATGAGACTTATATATGCAGAAGGTGGGCTGGTCTCCTTCTGGATGACAAAAAACGTATTAGGGGAGAGAAAAAAAAAAAAAAGAGCTTAAAGATACTTTTTACGAGGCTGTAGATTAGACACACTGTATTCAAGCTACTAACTAAAAAAATACCAAACCCACAAAGACATACACAGATAAAAGCTAAAGGGATTTATCATCTTGTCTTACCGTAATACTTCCTTTTCCAGCAGGTCTGCCACTTTTAAGTACTAGTGGTTTTGTCAGAGTTTTGCTAGAAACTATCTGCCAAAACAAAATTAAGTGTGAAGTGTATTGGTGCAATTTATTAGACTATTAAAGGAATTAAATAAGATAGCAAGATAGTTTCATTTTAGGATTTTTTCCTTCATCATGAAGATGACAGCATTAAATTTACTTCCCATTATCTCCTATGAAGGTATGCAGAGTTTGAAGAGCAATATGAAATAAAATGTCCTGTAGTAACTTGATACAAATACGTGGAAAAGATAATACCTTAAGTTCCAATCCCAAATAGTTCTGAAGTTTTTCATACATATTATTCAAACACATGCAAGCCACGTTTTATAAAAAGCTTCAGCAAACAGATTTATAAACACAATGTCTGTCATGCAAATAAACATCTGCCTCCCCTTGCAGTACTTGGTTTTATTTTTTCCTCTTTAGGCAGTGCTTTCTCAGAAGTGTCTACTTACTTTACAGGTCCTTCTTTACTTTAAGAACAATCAATTAATTTTAAATTGATACTGAATTTCATTTCATAATGCCTCTATCTTCATAATGCACTTAAAATAAAATTACTTTAGACACAGGGGAGGAAGAAGCCCAAGAGGACTCTCTGCTTTCAAAAGATCTACTAGAAAGAACAAGTTAAAAAGCAGCTGCCTGATTTTGACACCACCAACAGATTTTGACAGGGCAACGGAACGAAACCAACAGTAAGCAGAACCAGAAGCACTGCTTGCCCTTAGTGGAAAGTAAATTACAAGGTTAACATGACCCTTGTGAACACTCTTACCTTGCTATACACCAATTCTCTCTTTATGGAGCATAAAAATTACAATTTGGATATTAGAGTAAATAAACAGCAATTGCTACTTTGTGCTTATTGCTGTCTCAAACAAGTAGACTGTCAACCTGGACAGTCACCATTTTACAACATACTTCACAGCATCATCTCAAGACCATTTTGCAAGTAAAATATATACACACTGTTCAACTTAAGAGTAGCCCAACTATACAATAACATAGTGACAAATTTAAGATAACAGTACTTAATAATGTCATTAACTTATATTTTCTTAATTCTAAAGGAGATCATCTGCATACTTACTTGTCCCAGTGTACATTCAAATTCTCCTAAGAAATCATCATCACTCAGATCAAATGTTTTGTTATCGATGTCATATATTCCAAATTTAAGCTTCTGAACAAGCTCAAAATAGTAATCAATTAGGAATTTCTTGGCAAACTTTGGGTTCAAGGAATTCTTAACTCTTTCTGTGCGATCAACCTGAAGGTAGAAAGATACCAGTTTATCCAATATTTTACCAGATAAACGAGCACTCAAGAAAAAAAATTCAAAGACTTTCAAAACTTCTTAGTACAAAACATAAACCCATATCTTCCTACAAACCCTTCATCAAATATTAATAACCATATTATATTACAAATCTCACTGCTCTAAGTTAGAGATATTTGCAAACTGTTTTTTCTTTGCTCTGTTTAATGAGTATCTGTTCCTGCAGAGGAAGACCAATATTAAAATGGTATATTGTCAAATACAGGATGAGATCCTAGTTTTGGAGTACTGTATTTATAAAAGCACATTTAACCACTCGGAAGGCTTCTTCTGTTTGTCCAGACACGGCTGCAGAAACAGTGGTAAAAATCAGTATTTATTAGAAAATTATTATTACTGTGCTCCCTGTACAACGATCATAAACAATCTAATGAAAAGTTTTTAGAGGTCTCACATACTCCATTGTTTTAAAAGGCTCAGCAAGTTAGACTGGTTTTAGCAGATTCAAGAGTAGAATCACACTGTACCTCATACCACTGCTGACCACTTGTGTTCTGGAGAAGCACACACAGCGGGTCTGACTTGGAGCCAACATCTTTATCCAAGAGATTTGTGCAGGCAATAGTCAGCTCCACCTTTGTCACACACTGTGCCGCCATTTAGTAAGCTAGAAATGAGCAACACAATTCATTATTTTTAAAAACAGACTAAAAAGCAAACAATGGGATTGTCACAACAATTCTGACTAATCATTAGAATCTGTAGCTTGTGAAGAGAGTTATTTCAGTCTCTATATGTAAATTTTAAGATTCACAACAGATCAACACTACAGAATTACTGTAAGTATTTATATCATATAGGTGTAATGCTTCTTTTCACAATCTGCAGATAAGAAACAGTAAAACATTTCTTACTATGCTCGAGGAACCAAACGGAAAACAGGATACAACACAAAGAAAGCATGAAACTTGAATTGAGATATATTTCTCAAAACAGTCAAAATTTTCTTGCTCAAACTCACCTGAGACTCCTTATTATTACATCCCCAAAAGGGCTTATAACCAAATTTCTTCTCTTAAAGTAATGTTTCCAAAATCACTAGTAAACTGTGCTGGGTTGACCCTGACTGGACACCATGTGCCCACTAAAGATGTTCTGTGACTCCCCTCCTCAGCTGGACAGGGAAGAGAAAAATACAATAAAAGACTTGTGGCTCAAGATAAAGACAGGGAGATCCTTCAGCAATTACCATCATGGGCAAAACAGACTTGACTTGGGGAAATTTGATTTATTGTCAATTAGAAGTCAGAATAATGAGAAATAAAAAAAAAATAAAATCTTAAAACACCTTCTCCTGAACTCAGGCTCAGCTTCACTCCCAAATTCTCTACCTTCATCCCCTGAGCAGTGCAGGGGGAAGGGGAACAGGGGCTGGAACTGGATCATCACATTGTTTCTGCCACTCCTTCCTCCTGAGGGGGAGGGCTCCTCACACTCAGCATAGGGTCAGCATGGGAGAGGGTTCTCCATGAACTTCTTTAACACAAGTCCTTACCCCAAGCTGCAGCTCTTCACAAACTGTTCCAGCATGAGTCCCCTCCAACGGGCTGCAGTCCTTCCAGAACAGACTGCTCTAGCATGAGTCCCCTGCAAGGTCACACATCCTACCAGCAAACCTGATCCTGCATGGGCTCCTCTCTCTGTGGATCCACAGGTCCTGCCAGGAGCCTGCTCCAGCTTGGGCTTCCCATGGGGTCACAGCCTCCTTCAGACCTGTTCACCTGCCTCTGGTGTGGGCAAGAGATCCACAGGCTGCAGCTGGATATCTGGTCCACCATTAACCTCAATGAGCTGCAGGACTACAGCCTACCTCACCATAGCCTTCACCACAGGCTGAACACAATCTCTGCTCCAGCACCTGGAGCATTTCTTCCCCCTCCTTCTTCTGCAGAGCTTTCTCACACTTATCTCTTTTGGCTGCTGCCATTGTTCCCCTTCTTAACAGCCCGGAGGCACTACCACCATTGCTGATGGGCTTGGCCTTGGCCAGCGGCAGGTCCATCTTGGAGCTGGCTGCTGTTGGCTCTATCAGACACAAGGGAAGCTTCCAGTGGATTCTTGAAGAAGCTGCCTCTGTAGATGTCCCTTCTCCTGCTACCAAACTCTTGCCAGGCAAACTCAACACATAAACAGATAACAGCCAGTCAAACCTAAAAGTCTGGTCAGCTTTGTCTACTTAGTCTGTGTGCATGTCCCCTTCTCTTACATCACAAGTATTTCCTCACATAAATGTCAATCCTGTTGCTCTCTCTCCTTCTCCACACATCATCAATTCTCACACTATGTATCTAATATGGGAAATGAGCAGATTTAGCAAAACAAGTACTGTGCAAACATGATCCTTTAACACACAGAGAAAGGAAAAATAAAAAAGCTGCTTTTCTTCCCCAAAATGCAAATGTTCCTGTATAAGACCTAATAATTGCATTCATATTAGATAAAACACAATTTACAGCAAGATCATGCATTTAGCCAAGTGGATGTTATTCAGTGTCAAACCTAGATACAAAAGCTTCCCAAATCCCATAGTGTTCCTTTAATCTCTTTCATTTCCAGTTTTGCAAAATCCAAGATGAAAAATAATGCATGGCATTCTCCTCAGAATCTCCGAGGATATTAGGAATCAGTATTTGTACAATGGGTTGAAAAGGTCTGTAATGCTTCTAATGCATTTCAAGAAATAATGTTGTGTTGCTATTTCACTTGGAAAAAAGACACAATTACCCATAATACTTTAGTACTGACACGTTCTACAGTAAATAGCTGTATATAACCTGATTTTCAATAACATTATAAAAATTAAAAGTTATTGAAATACTAGTGACAGTAAGTCACATCTCATTAACCCAAAACAGTATTTACAGTAGTGAAATTCAGTACATAAACAGCAGAGACTTCTCTTACAACGCTGCCGTCACCACAGAACTTGCAAAGGGCACACAGATGCTCACTTGTACGAAGTCAGAAGCCTTTTAAAGAGTAATAGCTGTTGGAGCTCTGCATATGCTGCACAAACCCTGGTAATCCCATACTGCATACAAGGAAGCATGACTCCACCTCCACCCAATTCTCCTCACATCTGAAAGCGTGTTATTCGAAAACTTCCAAAACAGGTTTGGAAGATGGGTGTTAGTATTCCTAAAGATAAACACTCTCGAGGATCAGAGTCACATGTCAAGAGCATGCTCTTTTTAAAGACTTGACGGAAAACAGAGTCTGGCAAATCACAGTCTCTTCAGGATGGCGGGCATAAGAAATCACATCTGTGCTAGTGCATTACCTCTTGAAATACCATTCTACAACATATTAAAACCTCTGCGTTTTTCAAGCTATCAACTGTTTGTCCTCTGTGTAGGTTACACCATAAAGGGAGGAGACGCACACCAGAATGGAGCTAGATGACAGCTCAACAGTCCTTTTTATTGGAATAGTTTTTATGATCTCAGCAGCATATCAGGCTCTTTAAACAGAAAAAAAAAAAAATCAACCAAAACACTGATAATTCCAGGCAGAAGAAGACTGAAAATTACTATATAAACTGTACAGCAGAACCTGCAACATCCAGACTCTGAACCGCACCAATGTACGATCACAAGGGAGATACTTGTTCCTGATCCTATGCCATGTCTAGGCTGCTCAAGAGCTTGATTAGGTCAACTAAGCATACTGTAAGTCCTTCTGCTTGAGCTGCCATTACCAAAGCCAAACTGCAACTCAAGAACTAGTCTTCTTTTGCAGTTCCATGGATCACAATGTTCTTTGAATTAATGGCTCTATTGAAGACAAACGCCATCCATCAAATAACCCAGTCAATGCCTGCTTTTGAATGGAAAGTGTCAATATGGCATTCTACCTCGAAAGGAATGGGTCTATTATCAGAACAATCTAACAGAGCACTTGAACTGTCACACTGACGTAATCCTGCCAATGCTGCAATACCAGAGGACACTGCAGGCTTGTGCGGATAACCTTCCAGAGTAGTATAAAGATATGCTCATGGTTATAGATGCTTCCCAATCTGACAAGCAGAAATACGTAACTACAAGACTAGAGACTAATGAAGTGAGCACTGCTCTAGCTGGGTTGGTATTGTTTCCTTTAGTTACAAGTCTCAAACCTGTTCTGATAGAAGGTGTTGCTATCATAGTATATTTTCTACTTCCTGTGAACTACTAATGACAGCAGACTAAAAAAATCCATTATTTTATTTATCTTAGAATCCTCTAGCATCAATTATAACTGTATAAACTGTATATGCAAAGACCAGAAAGTGACAACATGCTCCCAGAAAATGCCTTGTCTGCTGCAAGAAGTCAACAATTAAATTATGATAACAGACACTTCATTCCACTGATGGGACTAGTAGTGACACAATTTCTAGTCATCTTGGACCACATGTATGAATATGTATTTAAAAAAAATTCAAGGTAACCCTTCAGTTTGCAAGAAAAAGGACCACCTCACAGGAGCTCAGATTTCATATAAAGTTATAAAGGCTAAGACTGTTTCATAATCTAATATTGTCACCACATCTGAAAGTTACAGGCTCCTCTAGAAATTATACCTTGAAATTGGAATTGTGGCGGCTCTCTCTTTTCAGTCAACACAGCTAACAAAATTCTCAAGTGGCACTAGCTGATATGCTCAAAAGTTGATCAAACAGATGCAGCTTGAAGTAACACATCTCAACTTGCATTGTTCTGTATTTGAAGAATCACACAAAACCTTGAGTGTAAGCTGTACATTCTCATATTCACTATTTAGTGTACACTCACTCATAAATGAACAAGTGAGATTACACTGATAAAATCCTAATGACCACAGAACTACTTTTACTGGGCTTATGCCAAACAAAAACAAAAGCTAGTATTTAAGCAATCTGAGACACATGAGTGTATGAGAAGGGAGACTTTCTTTTCTCTACAGGAAATGAATCATATTCAGGCAGTTCAAATATTTATCTACTGGACTGGTAACACACTGGTGTAACAAGTCAGGCAACTATATAGATAGTTCCTATATATAGAAATCTAACATTAAATTACATTGCCAAAAAACATATGTAGAATTCTATTTAGAAAAAATCCCACTGCCAGATTTTTTCAACAGAATAACATATTCTGTTCATATATTTTTTTAATAGACTGGGAACTGTTGACTTCCAGGACATCTTTTCACATGATGATTTAGAAACAGCCATTTCTAAATATCTTTCCAGTGACCTTTTTATTATTGAATACGGGTGTTCAACCTTTAGGCCTATCTTTAATGCTAAGAGTCATTCTCAGCATCCTCCTGACACAACAGTCTTTCAAGAATTTTCGGTGATGTTTTGAGCCAAGTAAACTATAAAAGGTAATATTGTGGCCTGCACAAGAACATTAAGAAACACACATTTCCTGACTTATAAATTTGTTTTAAGCAGACAGCATTCAACCAGGGGAAAATGGGCTTCCTGCATTAAGTTTTACCAAAACACATTTATGTCAATTACTCTTCACAATTTGAATAGTATCTTAAATTGTGTACTCTTCACTCTAATTTCTGTGTGTAGAACAACTGACTTTACATAATTAATATTATCCAGAATAAAGAAGAACTTGTACCTCACTAAAACTTGCCGTGTTTTATTGAAGAAACAAGATACAAGTGATCACACATTTTAGACTAATTCTTTTTACAGTCCATTTCAAGTCTAGCATGTTGTGGCACTTCACTGTTACAAATACTAGTTCTTAAAAATCAATTTAAGGTAATTTGCCTCACAAGTCTTGGCTTCTCGGCAAAAGGCTAAAAGCGTCAACAGTAGCATTAAAACGTGAAATAAATGGAAATGAAAATCAGGGATTGTTATTGCCATATATAACGGGTTCAAATGCATATACTTTAAGGAACTAAAGCTTCCCTTAAAATAAATAACCTGTCCAACAGTTGATGTGACCATGACAGAAGCACTGCAAAGGTTATCTAAGGGAAACCCAGAGCCTTTATTAGAGAACAAAGTACAATTCTGTATTTAGAAAGTCTAGTAAGAAAAGGCCTTTAAGATTTTAAAAAACAAAGATCAGATGACCTTTTTCATCCTACTCATTTAATAGGGTTTTTTTGCAATAAAGTGATGGTATTTAAAAGTAAATGGAAAAAAATTAGTGGCTTGCAAGCTCAAGCGTGGCTTATACTCCAAGAAACCTGTTTTCCTATTCCACTAAAGTTTGCCCAAGAAACCTCCATAAAAACACTACCCCACAATGATCCAGCATATCATTTCATAACTCAGTATAAACAATACCCCTATTCTAACTGACCATCATAAAATTACATTTTATATAGCCCAAATATATTTCAAACCTTTCTACAGGCAAACCCAGAGCTCTCCAGTCATCTGTGCTTCAATTCTGTATCACAGCAGCTACTTGCATGCTGCATTCACTGTGCTGGGAGGCATCATACATGCTCTGCATATGCATATAGGCAGTGGCTCCAAATGCAGGCCTGCAGCATTTGTGCTGCTTCCTGGAACCACCACATTATTGCACAACTCTAGTCACCTACCACAAGGACTTGCTAATAATCTTCCTGTATGTAAGAAGCACCAGAAGCAAATTACCACCACTAGAACTAATTCAGCTGGCTCCTAACTGTGCCTTGGATAAGACATTGAGTGAACACATATGCTCCATCCAGCTACAGGATGGGAAGGATCTACAGGATACAGTTTTCTTTCAACCACAGAAGAAAGCATGAAGCCAGTGATCCAAATAACAGAGACTCTTTCTTAAACAGAAGGTCAGATCCAGTAACCCAGTCCTAAAATGCCTACATTCAGAATTATTTCAAACACTTAACAATGCCATTTTTAAATCCCTCAGCAACAGCATTTCAGCTAAAGCAGTATTAAAGACAGACCAAGAAACACAGAACAGCAAAGAGCACTATGATTCTACTACCTGCATACTTGTTTCTACAAGCTATACCACAACTTCAAAAGTGCTGCTAGAAGGGGCCATTACTAAGCTTAGCCTAATTGATCCAAGAATAGAAGTAATGTTATTGGCTTTAATAGGAACTACTTCCAACAACTACTAACTCGATCACGTATTATATTGGAAGAGCACCCTTACTTTCACTGAAAAATAAACAGAATTAATAGGGAAGGAAAACACTTATCTAACTGCTTAACTTCATCCCTAAAGATATTTCCTAAAGGAAATCATGTTAATGACAGCACCTGATTTTACACCAGCCTTAAATTCTGGAGAAACATTAACACCTTGGGCATAACGCAAGGCTGTAAAAACATTGTGGTAGAGGACTGCTATCTTAGAATTCTGGCTGATGACATTCAATAATCGCTTAGCTATTCAAGCTGCCAGAAATGTACTTTTGCTTTCAACAGATGAAACCAAAATAATTTAACAGTCATATCTAATGGATTTGTATAGTTTAATCCTGAGATAACACAAACATACTTGTTGCAAAAACAATGCCTTCTTCATAACACTGTAACAGAAAAACAACACCACCTCAGTCTGGTTCTCCTCACTCCTCTGCGTGTCTTTCTTGCTTGCTTTTTTTTTTTTCTTCCCTTCTAATGCTTGTTGGTGCTCTGCATGCCTTTTGAAACATCTTACCTCTATCAATATAAATATACAAAGTTAAAATTCAAAACATCGATTAACAAAAATAATCTGGAATGATGTTTAATTACATTTACTACATAAACTTTTTTGCACTGCTGGAGAAATATCTTTAACTTAAACATATCTTTAACTTTGGGGACATATAGCTCCCAAGGAAACAATTCTAAGTTTCGGAGGCAGGGCGATGCATATTACCTTGAGGGCACTTAATGAACTTTGAAGCTCTCATACTCCAACTTTTCCCTAGCGGAAAAGTAAATTATGACAACATGCGCGTCAGCTAGGGTTTGTCTCACTCGTACCACGCAACTGCAAGGAAGAAAGAAAAACCAACTGCCCGCTCTAGTAGCGGCTCAGGAAGAAAAGTGTACTTTTTTATTCTTTTTTCAAGAAAACCGATGATTTCTTAGAGTCTTCTTTCTGAAGGATGAGGACGTTCTTCAAGCCATATTACAACACAACCGAGACCGGCACCAGAGAGCTAACACA
>VZRU01006266.1:0-10296 GCA_013398155.1 Pedionomus torquatus
GTTCATTTTACCTCAAACCAGGACAACAGGTAGCTATAAATCTTGATAGTCCAGAATGTTTGAGACCAGGTCCTTAAAAACACAAGTAAGTATCTCAGATGAGGGATAAGGGCTCTGTTACTACAGTATGCTCAAGGTACGTTAATTCTAACATTTATGTTTGCTTTCTTCCTTTGAAGAAAGGTAATGCTATTCCCATATTAGCCTTAAGAAAAGAATTACAGCTATAGAATATGGCAGGTATAAGACGCTACGAGCCACTTAGTTCTGGTTTCCTAATCAACCAACATTATCCAGAGCAGCACAGGGCTTTTGTGGCTTACACCCCTGGACCTCTTCCCAGATAAATCAGGGGGCAAGAGAGAAAGGAGAAGTAGGCTCCAGATCTCATCTTAGCCCTGAGCTTTCTCACATCTCCAGCCCTGGAACCAGGAGAAACTCCTGACTTTAGGCAGCTTAGACGTAGCCAAAGTGATTTAAACTAATTGTTTAGTATCACACAGGCAACGTGACAGGCCAGGGAGCTGAGTCTGTACCTGTCCAGAAAAGAAGCACATGCTTGTTAAAATGGCATATAATGTGTGGCAGATCTTTTGGATACTCTGGAACTGACATCTGTAGAGATGCAAGACCATTACAACATCACAGTTCATTTGCCTTTATTTTCCCACAAGGCCCGTATAAAGGAGAGGGGAAGGGAGTGAATGCCATTAGTACAGTGAAACCCCATAAATAAGAATAGATATTGTGAAAACTGCTGAAAGCAAGACTGGTTTAGTTATTGGTTTAACTTATGAATATTCATATGGCCATTATCATAGCTGTTTTCTCCAGCTTCGAAGTCTGAATGTGCAATATCTACACTTTTTAAGCAATACTGACGCTACGTTCAAGCAGCAAACCTCCAAAGCTTTGGCGAGTCTATTTTATCCCCCAAAAATACTTAAAATTCTGTATGTTTTTTTTTAATTTATCTTGGCATCTTGGAATTCAGGCAGAAAATCTAAGATCAGAAATTTCTCATGAGATTTGACTCCGTGGAAACAACCAAAGGGTAGCACTTCCCGCCCTGTTCCCATCCTTCCGCCTCTGATCTCAGTAGAAACTCGAGGAGCACAGCTGACTCCAATATTTATCTGTTTATTTAGAAAGCAATGGAACATTTTGAACCTCAAAACAAAAAGAAGGAGAGTTTGCTCATTTGGATTCCTGCCAAAGATGTGATGAATTCTACTAAACAATTGTTAAGCAGCAATTGTTATAATTTAGGGCATTTGGTCTGTGCCAAACGCTACTCCAGGACGCGTTATTGTAATTTAGGGTGCAAGCAGCCTACCCAAATAGCAGCACAAAACTTGGCTGCTTAAATTATTCAAGCAGTTTTCCCATGGCTTCTCTTTGAACTGAAGGGAAGACACAGCCTCTGTGATACGGTGATTCAGAGTAGAAGGCTAATTTGGGTGCTTTGAATTGTACCCTGGGTGACTGTCTCGTTTCTATTTAAGTTAGTGATGTTGTGAAAGTCTCCCTGTTGCTTACTCTGACCTTTAAATGATAATTAGGACCTGTCCATAAAACATCTAGTAAAACAAGACTCCAACCACACAGACATCTGTTACCGAACTGATCTAATCCAAACTGATTTGCGCTCCCACGTAGACACTGGGGTATATTGACATTTAGTAATAAAGAGTAAAAAAAGCAATTAGGAAAGTTATATTTGGCCTCATGCTGCAGGGAAATGACAAAAATAACCTAAAATTGATGTTTGTGTTAAATAAAACTTCTATTTACTGTTAAGATTTAAATACATAACCCACAAAGTTAATAATTTTTATGTTATCTAGACCAACTATCCCCTGCTTAATGAATGCCTGCTCCTTTCATTATCTTTTTTATAAAATAAAAGTAATTCACCATAGTAAATAGCTACCAATCTTACACACACGTACATAGTTCTCTTTTACCATTCATTCCTTTCCTGTTCACATCTCCATAGTTTAAGGTAGCTTCACCAAGGATCGTAGAATCATCCAAGAATGGTTACAGTTGGAAGGGACCTCAAAGATCATCCAGTTCCAACCCCCCTGCCATGGGCAGGGACACCTCCCACCACACCAGGTTGCTCCAAGCCCCATCCAGCCTGGCCTTGAACCCCTCCAGGGATGGGGCA
The DNA here is from genome assembly GCA_013398155.1 of Pedionomus torquatus. NCBI lineage: Eukaryota > Metazoa > Chordata > Aves > Charadriiformes > Pedionomidae > Pedionomus > Pedionomus torquatus. The sequence continues at coordinate 2,174 of VZRU01006266.1, forward strand.
GCCACAGCTTCTCTGGGCAACCTCTTCCAGTGCCTCACCACCCTCATAGCAAAGAATTTCTTCCTAAGATCTAATCTAAATCTCCCCTCCTTCAACTTAAAACCATTACCCATCATCCTATTGCTCCAGTCTCTGACAAAGAGTCCCTCCCCAGCTCTCCTTTAGGTTCCCTTCAGATACTGGAAGGCTGCTCTAAGGTCTACCTGGAGACCTTATTTCTGCCAGTTCCTCTGGAACATCCCACTGGTCCCAGCCTCAAGAAAGAACATTAACTGCAGAGTTGCTAAGGCTGGTTTTGTACCGCCGTTGCTTCCAAGATATCTCAGAGCCTCACAGAGATGTGGTCAGCTCTTCTTATCTCTTCTGTACCGCACGCAAGACACCTGTGAGCCACTGAGGTCTTTACCCACATGCATCCTCATGCTGGTATTCACACTGTCCAGGGCTTGCTCTTGCTTCTATACACTTTCAAAGAGAAAATGCTCACTCAGATAGCTACAGCAAGCTGAAAAAAATTCACCAGAGTAATTTTGCTGTGAAAAGGCAGTGTTATAATTTTTTAAAATTATTTTTATTAACTTTTTTTTTTTATATGAGGGAAAGTTGCTTCTCATTTTGTTAAGACAAGAAGCAGCGTTACATTCTGACCTTTTCTGGTAATTTTCCTTCTCTATTGTTTTGTTAATTTCTTTAGGTTTTAATATTCTAACATGTTTATTCAAATGTTATTCAAATACCAGGTTAAATGTTATTCAAATATCAGGTTATAAGATCTGTTATTCTAGTGCAATGTTTCGAAGTTATCTCAACAGAATATTCCCTCCATCTAAAGGAAAAAAATATTTTCTCAGAAGTAATTTACTGCAAATTTTTAAATTCTGCCTGATGGACAATTGGTTTTAACTTCTAATTTCTACTAAAAACAAAGGCTGACATTTTCATAAAACAAATCCTGCTTTCCAAGTTTGCTACTGTTAACACTGGGTTTATTATGTTTGCAATTTGACTCTGAATGAAGGAAACGTGCTTTTTGAAAGAGAACAGTAAGGAACCAGCAGGCAGTCCTAGATGAGCATATGCGCTTCTGTTTACCCTGTGACTAGAAAAGGAAGTTTACGTTCACGCAAAAATGAGGCTTAAATAAGTATTTCCTATTGGATTTATACATGTGCACGTGATGGCATAGTTGGAAACCTGAGATTTAGCTGCTACAAAACCAGCTGATGTAGACGGCAAATGTCAGCAAAGGAGATGCAGTTCATTTTCCAACTCATTGGCATAGGAAACAAGTGGCTTAATAGGGTGATAGGCCAACTGATATTTGATTTTTTTTTCCACACAGTCACACAATCTGGTAAAAGTCACATCACTTCCTTGCACGCTAGCCCCGCTGGATTGTTTCCCGTGCCAATGTTCCAGCTGAAGTTGGAAATACCGGAGGATTTCTTTCCCTTTTTGGAAAAGCCAAAGTTAATGGTGGCTGAAACCAGTTTCATCTGGTATTACTTGAACGTTGACATGATGCTTTAAACAGCAAAAGCAATGTAATAGGTTTCGTTGAAGTGCATAAGAAGTTCCTGATAAAAATAACAGAAACCATGTTACTTGCTTAATATATACAGAAGATTCAATTAAAAACCAGGATTAGCAAGAAGACAGACTAGAGCATCCTACAGGCTTTTTTTTTTTTAATTAAACTCTGGTTTTGGGACACGGTAACAAACAGCTTTTAAAAGCATTTAAGGTGATGACCAGGGCTGTACAGAAAGTGAATACACAACTGGGAGCACCTTCATCCCTGGGAGTTCGGTGCTGCTCCCTCGAGCAGCGAAATTTTCTTTCCTTGGCTAATGGAGGTACGACCTCCTTTAGTCATCTTCTCTGAGTGTGACCAGAACTTTGCAAACTTCACAAAACAAAGGGTGACAGTTTGCCAAGCCCATGCTTACAGAGAGGAGACAGTGTCAGTGGTTCTGAGGGCCTGAGCTTGGTTTCTGAACTCAGCATCTTCAGACTACATGTGGCAGAAAACGTTTGTGGAAGCAATCACTTTCATGTTTAGCTCTCTCATCCCACCCAAAGGTGGCCTAAAATGGTTTTGGTCTCGTTTCTAGAAGATCTTTGTCAGCAGAAGGCAAGCTAAAGAGAGTAACCCAAAAGTCTTGAAATTTTGACGTTAAATAACCAGGGATGTAATTGACTTGGCATATGATATTGCGGACCTCAGAAAAACAGATCGAGGACAGGCAAATATAGAACCTAATACTGAAAAGATAATGAAAGGGAGACAGAAATTTCATCCTGACTATCCCACATGAAAACTTCTCAAATTGCATTGCTATTGATGGAAAGAGATGTTTATGGATGTCTATACCATGACCAAAGCTCACATTTTGGTGTGTGGGCTAAGATCTAGGAAAAAATCTGTATTTAGAACAGTATTTGCATGACCACCTTATCAAAATAACCCGATTTTTTTCCTCTTTTTTTTTCCTCTTTTACTAATGCTGTCCACCATTAGGGAATTTTTAAAGTAATGTATTTTTCAAGTACCGTGTATCCAAATGAATATTGCTATCGTAAGAGCTGTGCAGATCCCTGCAAAATGATGTGTGATTGCCTGGATTGAAAACAAAAGTAATAAACCAAACACAAGGTAACAGATATCTTAGGAAACATTGGAAAACACTTGTGGCTTTACATATGGTCAGGATATCTTGGAAAGCGTATTGCAGCTGGAACTGCATTGCTGAGAGCAGCCTGGCCCAAATAAGCCTGAGAGAAACAGTTTTTCCAGAGAGCCTCCCCTCCGTCTGCAGACCTAGTGGATGCCTTTAACCAGTTACAGATCGTTTTCCCTCCTAGGCTATCTACTTGGAGGCGTTTTCCTTCTGCAGTGTTATCAAGACTACATTGCCAGTGGGAGCTGCAGCGAGGAAAAAGAACCGCTGTGTGTTTGCGACGGGGTTTGATGGCACAGCATTAAAAAGCCAGCTCAGGGGCGACAGCAGAGCTCCAAAGCTGCTGACGCTGGTGGAGCTACATTTGCACAAATGCATTTGTAAGAAAGGCAAAGAGCTTGATTACAGTAAATATGGCCTGATTTTGCAGTCATGAGAAACTAGGTCAGGGGGAGCTTCATTTATCACTAGGATGTTTGTGCATCCTCGTTAGACCTTTCCCACGACTCCCCAGCTGTTTCTCCTGTCCGTCCCCGCAGCAAACCCCACTTGCCGCTGCCGTGCAAGATGCAAAGAGGGAAAAGGAGCTGCAGAACTTCTGTGAGAGGACAGACAGCCTGAGCTCTGGGGTGTGCACGTCGTCGGAGAGCTTATGTGCGGACAGACTAAAGGCAGGCAAAGCACAGATATAGAGCTGGTACTCGAGGACCATGGGCATTTCATCCGAAATACACATCTGTGTTTGTTTGCTATAATTTAGCAGCCTGGGTATTCACCCCCACCAAAGTGTCAGGCTGATTTAGTCACCCCTGGTAACAAATTCACAATCAGAATGTACACGGCATCAAGCAAAATCCACTTTGGTTTGTATTACTTTATTGTCTGCACAAGGCCTCCCCCTAAACTATGCCATCCTCATGCTCATGATAGGGTCAAAAGGGCATTATGCACAGAGACAAATTCACCATTAATTATTGAAGTCACTAGGCAAAACCTGAAGAATAACAAGGAGGAGATACTCTGCAGTATTAATATGCGCAGCCATCAAATATACAACTTTAAAAAGAAATAGTTATTAATTTCATTTTAGATAGTGCTTCTTTTCCTAGTCAATTATTATTTCCTCTCCATTTTGAAAGCTAAAAGGAAAAATGAAGTTATCAGATACCTGATTTACAAGTGAACAAGAACGTTCTAGTATTCCTATATCTATCATCATACTTGTGTCCCACTTATTCCTACTGTACGTTCCTTTCTTTGACAAAAATTTACGGTAGACATCACGTAATGTGGATATTTTAGTTACTAATGTATTTTTATAATTTCAAAAGACAGGAAAAGATAAAATCATAATTTCAAGTCTTTTCCATATACCATGGGGAAGGATACCATAAGCTACACAGCCACTAATGCCATCTCATTAAGGTTATAGGTGAAAGGAGAAGCATCTCAAATGTGGTGCGTCTCTCGTCTATCAAACTGGCGCTCTAATTTTTAGATACTTATCCCAGCTGAGAAAATATGTATGCACATGCTCAGCTTCAAAGACAGCAGTAATGATTTGGAATTCATTGAGAGTACTGAGTTACTTAATCTTGGCTAGGGATTTAAGGGGTGTGCGTCTCTCATCTGGTTAGTCCTTTTTTCTGCTCAGCCTTTACCTGTTCACAAAACGCAATCCTGCAGGATGCTGCAGTTATTCTTGTTAGAGGGTTATTATATAAAGATGATGACAGGAAGTGTAGTGATAGGACAAGGGGTAATGGTTTTAAATTGGAAGAGATTTAGATTGGATAATAGGAAAAAATTCTTTATTGTGAGGGTGGTGAGACACTGGAACAGGCTGCCCAGAGAAGCTGTGGCTGCCCCATCCCTGGAGGGGTTCAAGGCCAGGCTGGATGGGGCTTGGAGCAACCTGGTCTGGTGGGAGGTGTCCCTGCCCAGGGCAGGGGGGTTGGAACTGGATGGTCTTTAAGGTCCCTTCTAACTCTAACCATTCTATGATTCTATGACTAGCATTTCCACTATCTCATACAATAGGTTATTATTTTCTGCCTACCTCATTTCTACCTACATTTTCAATTAGGTGCAACATTCTTAACCTCCCACTCCATTACGCTGGTCCATTATTAAGCATCCGTTGCAAAACCCTCACAACGATCACGACGTAACAGCTGCCTTTTGGGATGACCACGAGCTTTTCTTAAATCTCCTAACTTTACTTTGGCTCAGGTAAATCTCATTTAAATGTAAGAATTGAGGGGAAGAGATAAACTCATGAAGTCCATCAGAAACATTGTGCAACACAGTTAAATACAGCGCTGGCAATTCCCTTCTTTCATCTCCTTCAGTTTATCATTATTATTTTCCGATTATGGTTTATTAAGGTTAGACGACTCTATTACCTATTATCTGTCACTTCCTTTAAAGCCACACAGAATTTTACCATCTACTTGGGGAGGTGGGGAGGGGAATTTTAAGCATCAGGCTCAGTATGCTGAACTTTTAATTTTCCAAAGCAGGCAATGGAAAAATTACACAACCTCACTGTTTCCAATTAGTTATGGACTTCTGTTTATTCCTTTACCACAAGCATTTTTGCTTAGTTAGTAGTACAAATTGTTAATCATAAAAATGTGTTATCTATCTCACATGTTCTAAGAATGAAAAAGGAATTGGCTCCTTGCCCTATAGAACTCAAGCAGTACTCACTACTCTGGTTTCAAAACCCTTTTCCAAGGAGTCTAATTGACTGATGACAGAATCACAGAACGTTATGGGGCTGGAAGGGACCTCTGGAGATCATCTAGTCCAACCCAGAGCAGATCTACCCAGAGCTGGGTGCACAGGAAGATGTCCAGGTGGGTTTTGAATGTCTCCAGAGATGGAGACTCCACCACCTCTCTAAGAAGCCTCTTCCAGGGCTCTGCCACCCTCAAAGTAATTCCTCATGTTTAGATGGAACGTCTTATGTTCAAGTTTGTGCCCATGTCCTCTTGTCCTCTCACTGGTCACCACTGAAAAGAGACTGGCCCCATCCTCTTGTTACCTACCTTTTAAGTATTTATAGGTGTTGATCAGTTTCCCCCTCGGTATTCTCTTCTCCCTCACTCTTCCCTCATCAGATAGATGCTCCAGGCCCCTCATCATCTTTGTGGTCCTCTGCTGTACCCTCTCCAGCAGTTCCCTGTCCTTCTGGAACTGCGGAGCCCAGAACTGGACACAGGACTCCAGATGGGGCCTCACCAGGGCAGAGTAGAGGGGGAGAATGACTTTCCTCAACCTGCTGGCCACACTCTTCCTGATGCACCCCAGCATGCCATTGGCTTTCTTGGCTGCAAGGGCACATTGCTGGTTCATGGTCATCCTGCTGTCCACCAGGACTCCCAGGTCTTTTTCCTCAGAGCTGCTCTCCAGCAGGTCAGCCCCCAACCTGTACTGGTGCGGGGGGTTATTCCTCCCCAGGTGCAGCACCTACACTTGCTGATACTGATGACAAAACCCAAAAGATTATGGTGAATCTGTAGAGCACCACTGCCTGTCTTCAACATCTCCTTTTTGGTGAGGCCCTCAAGGAGTGATGCTGTGCACAGCTCAGCCTATAACGAATCGTGCATCCTACCATTCCCTTAGAAATTCATTTCACTACTCTTGGCAGTGAGGTGGTAGCAGATAAAAAAATCTCCTACTATGTACCTTGAGTATGCATCAAAAAAAAATGTTAGTAAATTGTTAGCAATTCAGTACAAACATGAAAATAATGTCAGATTTGGGGGGAAAGGTCTGAGATACAGTTTGTAGAATTTCGTATGTCCAGTCTAAAGCAAAGATGCAGTAACTGTCCCAAATAAAATACAAAATTATTCATATTTAATAAAGTAATGACTACAATAGAGATAACTAAGAGTAATTGTTCTTATTAGTAAGAATAAAATTTTAAATTATAGACATCTGGAATGAGACAAATGTGAGGCAAAGAATAAGAAAATTACACTAGGATTTTAAAGCCACGAAAGGACCCTTCCAAGAGGCCATTAGAGAAGTTCCTGTTTTGCTCTGCAAAACTCTTTCACTTATGTTTCTTCTGTCATATTCCCCAAGCCTCTTAGGCACTCTGCTCCCTTGTCCCTTCTAGAAGTTATTCGCTCACATTCTGGTTCTCTCTGATGTGCTTTTTAGGCTGCCCTGCAAACGTGCAGCACGAGGTTTGGGTTTTTTTCACTTTACGGTTAACAAGTGTCACCAAACATTCAAGATATTCTCTTTTCTCTTCAACTGATATCACACCCCTGAAGCCGCCTAAAACTTGACCCCATTGAGGGTGTCCTGCCTTGGTTCTGGCCCTCAGGTGATGACCTAAGCCTATGTCTCTGGGTGACTTTGCAACCCCCTCAGACAAAGGCAAGGCCATATGTTTCATAAACGACTAATTTAAGATGATTCTGCCAGCAAATGCCATCTTATGACACATGCTTTACACTTCCTAAAAATCTCTATCTGAGGGTCTTTGAAGCTGGTCTCTACATTGGGAGTACTTAACACTTGCGAGTATCTTTGAAAATAAGGTAGGCCTTTTCCAATAATTTTTATTTTTATGGGGTTTTTTTTAATAATGCAGTGTATAAATGGACAAGGTCAAATCTTTCCAGGTGTCTCCTTGGGAATGTACTCTTAGGAAGCAGTGACACAACGCGGCAGTGGTGTGGGTTGGCTGAAAGAACAGTTTCCAACAGAAATGAATCTGCCAGGGGGTTATGTGCCATTTTTAAAAAACGTGGGCTATCAGATAGAAGCGACGGGAATAATAGAATGGAACTTCTCCTTTGCAGTGCTCTGTTGCTAGAGAAAGGCAGAGCCGCCTGTACTCTAAGGGAGCTGTCAGCAAAGCTGCGGGCTGGAGGTCCCAGTATCACTTACAGCAAACTGGCAAGCAGGAGGTCATTGCTGGGGAATGGAGCTCGGGGAGGGAAGAGAAAGGAAAAGGCTTGGGGTGGGGGGAGAGGAGGGGAGAATCAAGCAAGGATCTTTCTTCACCATTCTTTTTTTACAGCTTTTGTGTGTCTGGACTGATTTGTTGTGGGAGAGCTGCTGGAGACCGTATATTTGGCACAGGAGCGGGTAGCTCAAAGCCAAAAGGATGGTGCTATTGCCAGTTTAAACCATGGCTTTTCTTTTCTTTTCTTTTCTTTTTTTTTTTTTTCTTCTCTCTTCCTCCCTGCATCCTTTTCCTTTGAAGGAAGGAGAAGAAAAAAGGGGAAGAAAGGGGCTCACAATGAAAACCAGAGCAGTGGGTTAATGACAGCCCTGCGGGCTTCAGTAGACTGGGGAGATACACGAGGCACTTCCTCTACCATCTGGCGTGCAACGCTGCTGCTGCTGCTCACTACATAACTTCGGAGTGAATAAGCAAACAAGTAAAACCTTTTTTTTTTTTTTTTTTAA
>VZRU01006266.1:26995-66882 GCA_013398155.1 Pedionomus torquatus
AAGAGAAGGCTCTAGGGAGACCTTAGAGCAGCCTTCCAGTGTCTGAAGGGAGCTCCAGGAGAGCTGGAAAGGGACTCTTTGTCAGGAAGTGGAGTGATAGGACAAGAGGTAACAGTTTTAAATTGGAAGAGGGGAGATTTAAATTAGATTTTAGGAAGAAATTCTTTCCTGTGAAGGTGGTGAGGCACTGGAACAGGTTGCCCCGAGAAGCTGTGGCTGCCCCATCCCTGGAGGGGTTCAAGGCCAGGCTGGATGGGGCTTGGAGCAACCTGGTCTGGTGGGAGGTGTCCCTGCCCATGGCAGGGGGGCTGGAGCTTGATGATCTTTAAGGTCCCTTCCAACTCTAACCATTCTATGTTTCTATGAAATGAGTAATGGCAATATCTCAGGACCTTTTTTTGAACTCCAGTTGAGTGTGTGTAGAAGAGGTGCGCTGCTTTCCATGATCAGTGGAAAGACTAAGCAGAAAGGAATTTACTGCAGAGCTAAGAACTACAGCCCTAAAATGGCAGAGGGGCAAGGCGTTTAGGTGAGACAGTGTCAGCACAACTCCTGCCTCGTGTCAGCAAGCAGAAAACTGAGGAAAGTAAGGGACAGCAAGCACAAGCAGGAGACGAGCGAAGGACAGGGGTTGGAAGGAGAGAAGATGAACTTCTTCAGTGCTGTTCAGTGCATGAGCCTGTCCCACTTAAATTTCATCCCATGTTCCCTCTTTGTCAGTTATGAATAAGGCAGCAATCACAGCTGTGGATCAGCACTGGCACAGCTTTTCCCCCACCTTTTTTTGTTGGGTTTTTTTTTTTTTTCCTCTCAAGTAGCCTTGCTCTCTTACTGGAAACCATAATTGCAGCTGCGGACCAAGGGCATGGTGACATAAATGAGCTGGGCTCGATGGGGTTGTGTGTTGTCTGTCAGAGTTTTTTTTTATTATTATTATTTGTTTTTTTGAGGAGCATCTGGTGATTTGTGAATTACCAGCTTTTTCTACCTTCGTGCATCTCAGCCAAAGTGAGAGGAAACAGCAAGTGGGGGCTCGTGTTGAAGACCTGCTGCAGGCCTGAGGGCTAGAGAAGGTGTTGCAGGACTTGGGTAGCTCAGCTTCATGAGCAATTAGAAGGTTTCGGTATGAGGTCTGCTGTTTCTTCCTCAATGCTAGTTAATTTACCCACAGTAGAAGTGAAAGGGATACCAGCACTTAACCGGCTAGTGCAGAAAACGTGCTGCATGCGAGGTAGAAGGGCAGCAAATAATATTAATTAGCTGAAGAGAGGGGTGTGCTGAGAGACCCTATTTTGCCTGGAGAGAAATGAAGAGAATTAGGAGGAAGGGATTTTCCTGTCTTAACTAGAATGGGGTGTGTTGACTGGGTGGTCTGCATGGCTCAGCCACCTGGCGTGCTCAGGAGAGATGTGTGATCTTTGACAAGATTTCACAGGTCCATGGTAGGACTTGGACGCTCAGATCTTCTCTAATAATTAGATCTGAAGTCCTGGTTAATTAAGATACAAGTCTGACTTTAAGTGCCTAGGCAGCTACCTGACTAATGTCAAATAAATGCTTAAGTTACCTACAGACTTCAGTTTTCTGGTTTTCTGAGTTGTAAGATGGGATCTGTAAAATGTGATCATCTACTGAAGGTGCATAGCCATTAAATCATAATTACATTAAAGAGGTGGAATTCTGAATGAAGTTATAATCTCTAACTAGGCAGACTCTGCAAGCTCATTTAATTTCCCAGTGGAATAGCAATAGAATAGACCTTCCCTTCCCCCCTCTCCAGTAATGCACATCATTAAATATGTACTTAGTAGCTGGCAAAACAGACTAAAACTTAAACTAACTTCACTAATAATGGGCTGGAATTCTCATAATGAAAATGCAAGGTACCTTATTTAAATGTTGGCCCCTTGACAGAATCTGCAACACAAGCCTCACAAGGCTGTCACTAATCTTTCTCTAGGTGCCCTGTAGCCAAAAATGTGCTGATGTCTGGCTTTGCGCAGACTGGAGACCTGGGAGATTATATGTTTTGAATAGGATCAAATGACTGGAAGGGGAAGGCACTCTATACTTAGCTGTCTTGTCATACAGACAGAAAAATGTTTTGCATGTGACCTTGTTAACAGCGTGAGTTAACAGCAACATCACAAAGTAGAGGCAGAGCTACCGAAGCTTAGATCATAATTGAGAATCTGTGTTTTTTCTGGTCATCTGCTGAGGTTTGTCTTTTTCCTCCCCCTGCGCTCTCCCATTTAGACTCGGTGACTTTCATTTTCATGCCGAGTCGAGATGAAATGAAGAGGTGAGGGTGAGAAAGTGTAAGACAGCTAGAAGATCCAGTCTCCTGGTCCGGTTCTCCCCCATGTTAGAAAGGCAGTACACCAGTTGGACACAGGATTTCTTTCTCGCCAATACTGTCAAGTCCTCCTTTTCTCCTAACAGTCATTTGTTCTCCTTTCCTACTGCCAAGTCTGTCCTGGCGTACTCCTCGGCCACCATGCCTTCAAGCATCTTTCCAAATTGCTATGACCAGGCTGACTAACTCACTACAAATTAATTCTCCTCTGTTGCAATGCACACCTCTGTCTTCAACTTCACTGGCTCCCATACCTGTGGTCTCATTTGCCCCTTCTCTATTTTAGATAGCCTTTTACATCTTCTCCTCCTGCAGCCTCCACTTCTCTGCGCTGCAGACTTAGAATCATAGAATGGTTTAGGTTGGAAGGGACCTTCAAGATCAGGGAGTTCCAACCCCCCTGCCATGGGCAAGGACATCTCCTATCAGACCAGGTTGATCAAAGTCCCATCCAGCCTGGCCTTGAACCCTTCCAGGGATGGGGCAGCCACAGCTTCTCTGGACAACCTGTTCCAGTGCCTCACCACCCTCACAGCAAAGAATTTCTTTCCAGTATCTAGTCTAAATCTCCCATTTTTTTAGTTTGAAACCATTGCTCCTTGTCCTATTGCTCCATTCCCTGATAAAGAGTCCTTCCTCCTTGTTACAGAATTTTATTTACTGCTCCTTTTCTTTATCAAAGGACGTGATAAGAAGACTTTAGTAGAGAAGAGTGTGTCCTGTTGGAGTCTGCAGATGGTTAATCTCCCTTTCGAACACAATTTTCCCTGTCACTGTCTAAATGGCTTGTGAAATACCTCATAAATGCCCGGTCCCCAGCTCAAGTCAATGGAACTTCTGTTTTTCCCCAGATATTACCCCGCACCTTCTGTTCGTTAGGGTAGACGGAGCTGCTGGCATCACTGTCACCGTACAAAGGCATTCACGCTACCAACCAGCGACTATTTAAATGATGTCTCTCAGCCAGGAGGTGTATGTTCTCTGCCCCGGGGAAACTTCTCTTTCACCTTTATCCAGAAGGAGCGAGTTGTGTGTACCGAAACTTAATTTTCTATGAAAACCTCATTATATTCTGGATCTCAAACAGTGCAACCACCAAAACCATATGGTTTGTAGGAGTCAGCAGCTTTCCCGGGTGAGCTGGTGAGGTGCTGCCAGTAGAAGCTTGTTTGGCCTTAATACCCTTGCTCAAAAGTTCTGTTCCTCTTCTCAGATACATCATTTTATCAAGAGAAGGACCTCAGTCTCTTGTGAGCAAGCAGCCGTAGGAAATGCAGCACCAAAACTTTGTCCCACGTTGCTCTTACAGTTGGAGGCTGATAAAATAACACGGGACCTGTGTCTGAACCACACACGGAGGCAGAAGTGGAAGGAGCAGAGATCAAATAGTATGAAGCAGCGTGATAGTAAAAAGAAAAGCATGTGAAAATACGAGTGCCAGACAGATGGTTTGAGTGGGGAGTGCAACTAATCTATGGGAAATCAGAACAGTCGGATGACTGTTTGAAAATCTTTTAAAGGGGGAAAGCAGCAATTTAACCGGACCAGATAAGAAAAAGCAAAGATAAGCCGCACTAAAACGAGGAAAGAATGGCTTCTTAGACATTATGTAGTGCTACAGCACATCACAAATCAAGCAGCCCACCTTCCTTGAGCACTGTAGAAATCAAAAACTTCTTGGAAAGCCAGGGTGTATATCACCTCCACTGTCATCCTTGGGGGTGAAATAAGAAAATGCTGTCTTTAAGGCTCAGTAGGGATGAACAGATGTCTGTGGACAAGCTTCTTACAGAAACAGGGGCTGGGGGAAAGTGGCTGGCGAACAGGAGGCAGTGATGCAGAAACAAGATGCCATTCTGTTCTTTGGGGACAGGAGGGCTTGCTTTTTGGAGGGGGAATTAAAACTGTTTTCCCTGTTAACTTCTCTCCCGCTGTTCTCAAATAAAATCTGCAAATGTAGAAGTTACGATGGAACTAGAGAAGAGCTGGCAAATATTTAATTTTGCTGTCTCTGCTTACAGGATGTTTCCGCAAATTAAGAAACGTGGGGAAACTATGGGGGGTGGGAGGGGGAAGAGTTGCCTTTCCAGCTCCTGTTCTTGGGCCTGGAGTGGTGTATCTTCCAGCTTGCTTTGAGTGGAAAAGTCCCACCTGAAAGCACGACCAGCTCAGAAGGGCAAGCAGTCGAGCTGGCAGAGCCGCAGACCGTGATTATCCTCAATCACCAGCGACAGGCTCTGAAAATGCAAGCCTGCAAAGCCTTACCGCGGGAGGTGGCTTTCAGAGGAGACCTAGGGGAGGAGGAGGAGGAGGATGGGTGACCACTGGGGTGGGTTTTCTGTACGGGTCTGTTGTAAGATGTGGGCTTTGTGGGTAGGGAACTGACTTTCTTCTATTTCCTTTTTAGCTACTGAAGGCATGAGCTGGTTTACAGGGAAGGTGCTAAGCTTGGGTTTTTTTTTTCTGGAGGGGGGTGGCATGGAGAACAAAGATTCTGTTTGTACCTTAATGCTTTCTGGGGGAAGTCAGCTGGCATGTAGAGCTCTGAGATTCCAGCGTGTGGCAGATCAGAAATGAGCTTGGAGTGCTGGCCGTCAAAAACACAGGCAGAAACCACTTTACGGAAGCGTGAATTATGCATGAGGCACTCGGGAGCTGCTCAGGGCTTATAAGGGTGTTGACATGTCGCAGGTGACCTGTGCGTGGGAGCAGCGGTGGGGTGGTCCAGTGGTCCACCCGTCTCGCTGGGTGGCACAAGGGTTGGTGTTTTCCTGGGCCACGGGAAGACGTGGAGATTGAAAGCAGACCTTGCCTCCCTGTCTCGGGCTGCTCTCAAGAAGATAGTTATACCAGAGCTAAGCAGGGCCCCAAATGTGGGATTTAAAGGAGCAGTCTTCTCTCCAGAAAGCTGCAGACCTCTTTGTACAGCAGCATTAAGCGACTTCAGGCAGGCAGGAGAGGTTTTGAGCTGCTGTGGCACCTTTCCAGGAGCTAATAAGAACTTGAAATAGAGCCCAAGCCCTAAATGCACTTTATTTAGGCTCAGAGTGGCAGCTTTTCTTCCTGCTGTGATTCAACAAGAAAAAGCTTATAGTCCTGTCTTTGAGTTTTTAGCTTTGAAACTGGATGGACTTAGAGGGCCTTCATAGAATGTGTTGGGTTGGAAGAGACCTTTAAAGGTCTTCTAGTGCAGCCCCCCTGCAAGAAGTAGGGACATCTTTAACTAGATCAGATCATTCAGGGGCTGACCTTGAATGTCTGCAGGGATGGGGCCTCCACCACCTCTCTGGGAAGCCTGTTCCAGCGTCTCACCACCCTCACTGTAAAGAACTTCTTCCTAATGTCTAATCTAAACCTGCCCTGCTCTAGTTTAAATCCATTGCCCCTCGTTCTGTCTCTACAAATGTTAGTTAAGAGGTAGGATGAGGGCCAAAGCCTCTTCTCATTCTGGATTTACTTCACCATCAGTGCTGATCTCCAGTACTGAGATTGTTGTGCCTGCTAGTGAGGAGAAAACTGAGATTGTCCCAGTGTTTTTTATGGTTCACCTCTAAACCCAGCCCAGAGAACGTGAATACAGATGGATGATGGGTTAAATAGCTTATTTTGCGTTGAGGGAGGCTCAGAGCGTTTGTTTATTCCTCTGACCTAATAGAGCTAGAGGGATGGTACCATCACTTAGTCTCCTTTATACTTGAAGGTTGGTGACTGCCTGGAAGCCTTGGTGCTGTTGGAAGCAGTAGTCTCTTAGCAAGAGCAGCTCCCAGTGTGGTGGTTGTGACAGAACAGATTGAGCCCTGTGTTTCGTAACTGACTCACCCCTTCCCAGTTTCTCAAGAGTGAACCAGAAGGGAAAGTTTTTCACCATCTGACCCCATTTCGGCTGCTTGAGGCCCAATACATCATAACATAAAGCCAACATTGTACAAATCACTCAGCTGAAGCTCTGATCTTTCTCAGAAACATTTATTTTACTGGTTTATAGCTTTATCTTTTAATTACTCTTTTTTCTCCTTTTGCAAATTATGAAGCAAGGAAGAGTCAAATGGCAGTTGGCCAACAAGGCTGACTTCTCAGGGAAACCATCACAAAATCATGCTATTTTGACATGCTATAGAAGAAATTAAATGGTACTCAACCCAAAAGTTTGTAAGAATGTCTAATTCAGCTCATCAAATACTTATTTACTATCTCTCTAGACTGCTGGTCTGTAACTTGTGATGCACATTATTCTATGGATTCAGAAAAAAAATGATTGAAGATTTAAGATCCTTGTTCCCTTCATGCTTATCCTGATGATAATTAAAATCCTTGGAGTGTGACTTTAATAAACCTTTTTCCCTTCTGTCCAGTAGGGCCCACTCTGCTCCACTATGTGCTAGGAAAGGGCCGGGAGAGAGGAGCTGAGCCTTCCAGGGCCTCTTGGGAGTTCCATGAGGAGCTAGGGGATGATTAGAAACAGGAGAAAGGAGAGATCAGGAACTTTTATGTGTCACTGAGAAAGGACGGAATTTTAGAAGCAGCATGTGTGGAGCTTGAGCCAACAAAAAAAAATAAAAAAGGGTTTAAACTTTTGAAGATTTAGCTTCTGTTCCTAAGCATGATAGAAATAAAGAACTAATGGAGCAATAAAATGTGCTTATTGGAGTTGGCCAGGGTGTGACCACTAATAAAGGACTACTAACAGCAGGATGAGGGTTTTTTCCTCTGCAGGGAGGAGAAATTGAGGAATATAAAATACATGTCATAGTACAGTCACGAGCGTTTAGAAATCATGTGTGTGCGCTTTAGCATCCTTCCGACTCTTGCGTCGGTGAAATATTTCCACAGTCGTGGTGAGGAAGGGAGGAATACAACCTCAGCACGGTGGAGAACAGTGACTTCACTCCCACTCGTGTGTGGCGGTGTTGCTTTTGGGTGTTTTACATCTGCGGGGTCTTCTGACGTGCTGGTGAGCTGTATCTGCTCGGCGCTAATCCTGATAGCTCAGGAGAACTCCCCAAAGGAGCGGGTGCTCCCCATCCTTTGTTGTCCATAACTGTTGCGAAACCTGACCATGGACCTTGCCCTACTTTGCAGCCTAGATACCCACAACATACTATGCCAGGCACTCTACAAGTTAAAAAAAAAAAGAAATGCACCCAAACCCCAGTTACTAGGTTCCAGAAAACTGTAAAGAAAATGTAAATATACAAATACAATCAATGGATGTGTTTGGGACCATTCTCAAATAACAGCTACGAGCTCTGCTCAGCAGTAAATAGTTGTAGAACTGGATTTGAAGGAAAGACCCAAGGAAACCAAATTGCTCAACTGCTGCAAATATCCTGCTCCGTTCCTGTAAGAGGACATAAACCAACAAGTAATAAAAGAAAAAAAAAAAAAAAAAAGAAAAAAAGTTTTATTAACTGTTGGAAGAATTATTTCTATCAGCGTTTCCCAGTAAAATTGAAGTGACTTAATTCCCAAACTTTCTTTCAAAAAAGGCGTTTTTTCAGGCTGCTGGAAGTTGGCCACTAAATGTGTCTGTAACACATTAGGCACTGTTTTTCAAAACACCTTGTGGACTGCTAATTGGGGTTTGCATAATACCGCAAAATTGCAGGCATTCCTTTGAAATAAGTAGGAATGAGAAAACTGCTTTTCTGGGGTAAAAGAAAAGGAATATATTTTTTTTTTCTTTCCTTTTTAACAAAAAGCCCTAACAAAAAATCCTCTGTTTGAATATAATTCTTGTTTGCTTTCTTTTCCTGAAGAAATTAGAATCGTTTGAGGAAAAGCTTCTAGGCAGTTTTGAGTTACACAAGTTCAAGGGGGCCTTGTACATACAGTACTACTGTTCAGGCCAAGAGGTAAACAATTATGAAATGTCTTTGAAATGCAGGGTTGGTGAGGCTTTTCAAGGTTATGTATTTTGTCACTGAACACAACAGTAAGCTGTCGGCAGCAGGAGCGTGCGATACTTACTTCGGCACAGATGTGGAAAGGAAAAAGATAAGGAATTTAAAAGCACAAGGTCCAAATTCTCAGTTATAACAGCCTGTTGTAATTCTGATTTACCCTCTAGGGACCGGGGCAGGATTAAAAAAAAAAAAATAAATATTTTTTTAATTAGAGAAATATGCTTGCATGATCAAAATTCAGATTTATTCTGCTCTTTGGCTAGGGAGCTCATATGCATTTCAGGCCCATCCCTCCTGCAGATCTAGGGCTGCTCTGGGTTTGGCCCTGAAGGTGTTTTTAGGGTAGAATGGGATTAGCCAAGAATGGCACAGAAAAGCATTAGGCTGCTTTCTGTGCCTCTGTCCTTTCTAACCACTGCATCACTCTGAGCTGTGAATCCTTTTCATGGCTTTTGACTTTCCAAAATGTCAGTCCAAGCGAGCTGATTTTGGTTGTTTTCCTACGTGTCCACCAATTTACCGCGACTTGTCATGGGTAGAAGCTCTCAGGAAGGAAAACTGTTTCAGAGCATCGCCAAAGTGCGGCTGGGTGGGTGAGAGAGCCCCTCCTACCTACTGAACTCATGTTTCTCTCCTGAAGTTCTGAAGGTGTAGTTGTAAGATCTCATCGTGCTCCGGGTGATGCGCCCAGTTTGAAAACACGAACTTGATATTTCCAGATCTGCTTCACCTCGCTGCATGATTCTGTGTTTAATGACATACAGCAAAAGGAAAGATGTGCTGGATGCTAACAGAGTTGCAAACTTACACTATATTTACCAAGGAGAGCAGTTTTTATGGTCAGAAGCTCAGTACAGCAAGTAACGCTGTAGCTTGGAGAACAGAGAGGTGTCAGGGAAATGAGAAATTCTTGTTTCAAGTGTCAGGTTTGACAGTAGTTTTGTTTACATCTAATAAATACCTAATGCTTATACCTAAGACATGGTATTTCAGGCTTGTGTAAAGAAGGCGGCGGCTTTTAATGAAAAGTACACGTCCTTCACGCTAATCAATTGCACAAAAATAAGGAAAGAAAATTACCTTTTGTTAGATTGGAAGCACAAGGAGGAGGCAGCAAGGGCAGATTAGCAGGGCTTTGTTCAGCGGTGCTTGAGTATGAAATAAACATCTTTTGACAGGAAGATTACAAAAACTTAAATCATGAAGAGAGAAAAGATGTTGCTAAATGCCAAGTGTGAATTTCCTTTCTTTACCCAGCGTTCTGCTTAAACAGAGATACGTTCCAGGTTCTCGGAGACTTTAATCCCCCCCGAGCTGTTGTAAACTCCATCACCTGCGCAGTGAAGTCTGGTTTACACAGTTTACTGGGTGGGAGAAGCCTTCTCCTGCGGTGCCCCGTGGGCTCCACCATGCTGCTGGTGCTGGGCTGTGGGGTTCCTGCAGAACAGAGGGTGGCAGAAAGGAAGAGTCATAGAGTCACAGAATGTTTAGAGTTGGAAGGGACCTTCAAGATCATCCAGTTCCAACCCCCCTGCCATGGGCAGGGACACCTCCCACCAGACCAGGTTGCTCCAAGCCCCATCCAGCCTGGCCTTGAACCCCTCCAGGGATGGGGCAGCCACAGCTTCTATGGGCAACCTCTTCCAGTGCCTCACCACCCTCACAGCAAAGAATTTTTCTGTGTCTGTGGTGCTGTGAATTTTTAACTTTGTACAATGCTCTTGAAAAGGCAGGCAGGTGAACGGAAGGAATGCAGGAGGCCAGAGGTGGAAAAACATCCTGATGAGGCAAAAAAAAAAAAAAATTCCTTCTCATACTGTGAGGTTTTGTCGCGGAGCCACGAAGTTCAGAAAAGAACGATGGGTGGTGATGGGTATCTACTAAGCGTGGAGTTTCCTTTAGATTGAAAACAAGAGTAGGAAGAGTAAAGCATGTACCTGTCTCTTTCTTTGCGGTGGGGATGAGAATATCATCGTCCTCTCCAGACAATTCTTGTGTGTGTGTGGATGTGAGAATCACAGAAAATAGTCACGGAACGACTCACGACGACTCAAGCTTTCCTTCTGTGTTATTTTCTGTCATCCTGATATGACACTGCAAAGAATGGAATAAGTAATAAAAATATGAGTTAAAGTATTTTTATTCATTTGCTTAAGGTTTCCCTAGAAATGTATCTACTCAGAATTAGAAACAGCAGAGGTGTTGGTGATTGTAATTAACTGGAGGTAAGATGCCAGTACGTCAGCACTTCTTAAAAATTGCCCTTTCTGTCATGGGCTTTCAGAAAGATCTAGAAAAGCAGGAGAATGTAATTGTTTGCTGTCACAAGAGGTGCCTTTGCAAAATTTGTATTGAAATGCAGTTTCCTGTTGCAGGCGTGCCCAGGGTTCAAATATATGCCGTTCTAGTGTTTCTTATTTTAGACCCACTTGATAGAAATTGCAGGGGGGGAGCCCCAAAAGGCAGATAAACCACACACTGAGACCGGTGTCTGCCGAGACCCGCAAGAAGGTTTTCTCTGTTTTTTGGTTTTTCTAGAGCTTTACTTGGTTCCCCTGCAGTTGCTGGGTTTGGCCCGCGCTCGTGTAAATGTGCGCTTCGATAAAAAAATGCAAAGAAGTCTTATCTCAATGTTATTTTGAAGGCATGAAGGTTGTGTATCACGCAAGTCCTGTTTCCGTGATCCTTGACTGGATTTGGAACAAAATTAGGGGTCTGCCCTAGCAGCCTACCTTAGGCATGTGTGGCATAGTCAGAGCCAGAGATGTTAATCTCTGTGCTTGTAGAGAAACATCTGAAAGTAATTTTACTGCCAACCTGAAGATGGGAGGTTGGTTTAGTTTTATCGTAGCCTCTTAAAGTTCCCTACCTAAAAATCTGGTGGAAACTGAACAAAATTACTATGCGATGGACTGTTCCCTCAGTATTTCTAATCCAGCCTAAATGTGATAGAACTTTCTTTGTGACTGCCAAGACCAAAAATGTTGACTTTCCATTAGCCTACTCCACCTAAAAGCAAGAAATTAAAGCAAAACCGTATCGCCAGCAATGGAAGGAAGCTGCTCATGCTAGCACCACTTCTATTAAGCAAGCAGAACATAGAATCATAGAATGGTTAGAGCTGGAAAGGACCTTCAAGATCATCGAGTTCCAACCCCCCTGCCATGGGCAGGGACACCTCCCACCAGACCAGGTTGCTCAAAGCCCTATCAAGCCTGGCCTTAAATACTTCCAGGGATGGGGCAGCCACAACTTCCCTGGGCAACCTGTTCCAGTGTCTCACCACCCTCACAGGAAAGAATTTTTTCCTAATATCCAATCTAAATCTCCCCTCTTCCAATTTAAAACCATTACCCCTTGTCCTGTCCCTACCCTTCCTCATATATCTGTAACACTGAACATCATCTAAGTCATCATAGCATCCCTCATTTAGCTGGAAACTGTCATATCAACTCAAATCGCATTCAATTAAATTTCAAAGATGCTTTTTTAAATTTCCCCGTTTCTGACAATTCTTGTTTTCTCTGTCCCTTGTAGCTGCTGTGCAGGTGCAGTGCAGTCAGAGTATTAGACACTTGACAAGAGTGGTCATTTTGAGATGTAGGTGGTGAATTTGGGAAGACAACAGGAGCCTGTAAATTAGTATTTGCTAATTTCAGATAGCAAAGATTTACAGATTTCGGCTAGCTGACGGAGGATGTTTTCCTGTCTTGTAATGGGTTTGTACAGCCTGAAAGCAACTAGCATACTACTACTTAAGAATGTATAAGGCGGTAGTTAATGAACTGTGGTAAGCTCTAAGTTACTAATTATTCAGATATGGGCACCATACTATGTAGCTCAATGAATTTGACCACAATTATTATATAATTACTGTGGTCGTGACTGGTTTCTGAGTTTTGACTCCACAAAGCGTAGTTGTGTACTGTTGCTGTTTTGGTTGCTAGGGGTTTAGTTTAATTAGTCAAGTTTAAACACAGCCTGCTATGAAAAGCAAATGTTTTAGCGTGTTATGGTTTACTCGAAGTAAGACTGGGAAAGTATGAATGTACAATGAGAAAGCATGGTGCAAACTACAGTGTTCTTGGGTAATATCCAGAAAATAGATTTCTGCTGGAAACCTAGTTAGATGTCTTTTTTTCCCTTGGTGCTGTTGATCTAATAATGTTTAAATCCAGTTAGTTTTTCATTGGCTGGTAACATTCGAAAATACTTCGTCACATCCCTACCACCAAAAATAGGGTGAATCTGATAAAATGTTATGCATTATTCTAAATTACCCTCATCATTTAACAGATACAGGCTGTCCTGGAGTTGTAATCCCTCTAGAAGATTTTGTTCTTGATCACTAGAGGTCAGTGATTCAGCTCCAAGGTGCTTCAGGGTGTTGAACTGTGCGAGTTCCTGCTGTGCACAAGTTCCAGCTGCAGCCAGTGGACACTGAGTCAAGCGAATGCTTCTCCAACCTCCACCGATTTTTGGCTTTGACTGTTGTGGGTGCTGAGACACAGAGCTCGCATGTAACTTGCTTACATTGAAGTGTTTGAAAGAGGGGAATATGTTTCTCTCTCTCTCTTGAAGTTCTGCTGCACTCTGGTGAGGTTAGTTGGTGATGCTCTGCCCTAGAGCCAGCTCAAGGTGGAGAAAACTGGATTTGGCCACTCCAGGAGCACAGACCCAGGAGTGTGTATTTTGTCCTTACCTTTGATGGCATCAGAGCTTAGTATTTTGGTGCCAGTAAAAG
The DNA here is from genome assembly GCA_013398155.1 of Pedionomus torquatus. Lineage (NCBI taxonomy): Eukaryota > Metazoa > Chordata > Aves > Charadriiformes > Pedionomidae > Pedionomus > Pedionomus torquatus. The sequence goes on from VZRU01006266.1 coordinate 39,999, forward strand.
AAAATCTGGACAGGGAAGGCTGAGAAAGGCTGGTGGGACTTGCCAGGCCATGCAGAGAGGTGGAAGCTCTGGGGAGCAGATGGGTGTGTGGAGAAACAGGCTGGGAAAGCTCAGTGGTATGTAGGGGGCTGTGAGTGGGAGTTTTCTCTGCTTCTTGTCCCACTTCTGCCTAAAAGTTTATGAGTTTTTTTTCAAGAATTTTTGGCAAAATAACTAGTTGTAAAGTTTGTGAGATCTATAGATCTGCTTTTTGGCCAATGCTTGTATTTCTTGACTCATGCAACTGTCCTTCCTTCAGTATGGTCTTGAAAGTAAGAGTACAAGAAAGGAAAAGGAAGAACAAAAAGAAGTTTCCTCTCACCAGATTCATGTCTGTCTTGTCTTATACTCTTCTCATGAAGTAATCATTAGCAATTAAAGCATGATTCTGGGCAGTTTCTTGATTCTGGATAAAGCTAAGGAACTTTCTTTGTGCTAAGGAACTGAGGAACATCTCTGCTGTGTTGGGGGGTTATAATTTTTAATTTGGGGGACTGGGGGGCGGAGCTGTTGTTTTGATTTAGTCTGTAATGATTTAACAGTGTAAAACAATTCTAGCTTTCTGCTTTTCTCTTGGTCTCCCTCCTCAGCACAGAGTAGTATTGCAGTATTTTCCCTCTTATTTTGGTCCTGAGGGAAGAACAGTCTTTGTAGCCTGAAGCCTCCAAGAACCGTTTCTTTAATTTTACTTGAAAAATTACAACTCGACAGCTTTTTCATCTTTTTTTTTTCCAAGGATGTGCTATTCTTGATAGGTCCTTTTGGACAGCACGGAGCCTTTAGGAGTGAATTGCTCCCTTCAGTCCCAGCGTGGTCAATGGTGGCAGCAGCTGTTCCCTTTTAGCTCCTGCTGTGGGATTCTGTCCTGATCCGCAGTGCAATCCTCAGGAATCGCAGACAGCGTCATCCTCTGGGACGGCAGAGCCCTCAAAACTCCCGACTAATCTCCCCAAGAAGTTCACCCAATAGTGTGTAAATGGTAGCAGTTGTTTTATGACACGGAGACTTGGCTACAGAGAAGCCAACACAAACCAACTTATTCTTAATTACTTTTTAAAGGAAAGCAGATTTCCTCCGTAGTGATAATCAATGGGGCTTGTGTTTGGAAGCAAGATGGATTATTCAAAATGAAATCAAATCTGCCCAGGGCAGATTTCCAATGGATCTTACTCCTTTTTATGTTTACTTATGCTTTCATAAGTAGTGCCTGAATAATCTTTAGTAAGTGTAAATTAAAGAGCCACTCCTGAAAAAAAAAAAAAAAATCAGCCAGGGTTTAAATTTGCTTTAGGAACAATTTTAATAGCAGTGGTCCAATCTTGTCAGCCAGTACATTTTTCTTGTCTTTTATAGTTTTCCAAACTGTTCAGATTCGGTATCTAAATGCCACTGTAAAGCACTGTCACATGTATTTCTTCCAGAATCTTAATCTTCCTGGTTAGAAGTCAGTGCTGCCTTTGAGTACACAGAGTGATAGAATGGTTTGGGTAGGAAGGGACCTTAAAGGTCATCCAGTTCCAACCCCCAAATACTTGTCAATTAGAAATGCAGGACACTATTTGGGTCTCTAGGGTTTGAGAAGACACTCTTAACAAATCCATTGCAAACATCACCATAATCAAGTTGCACCCACTAAGAAGCTGCACCTGCAGACACAGTTCTTGTACCCACCAAGTTCAGGTCTATCCCATGTGATCTAGACCAGCTCCTGTGGTGAGAGGATGCTTTGGTGAGAGGATGCTACGCCTTTTATGGGTCCAGTGTCTCTAGGGTGTGTGTACAGCCAGGTTGTTTTAGCTCCATGCTGCTTTGCCAGCTTACCATGCCATGGACCAGTGTGCTCCTCCGACTCTGGGACTGGGGTGGGAGGTAGCCCACATTTCCAGTGCCTGCTTCTTCTCCAGGCTTGCAGATGAGAACTGGAGGCAACTCATGGCTTATTCTCTTTCTGGCAGTTTTCAGGCCTGTGGAGCTTAAAGCCAGTTTTGGCACGTAATCCTCAGAAGTGCCTTTTATGAAAATAAACTTTGGGGATTTTTTTTTTTTTTTTTTGAGAAGCACTGAAGCCACGTGAATTGAAAACCTCACGTTACCAACGCTCTGAGTGGAGTGACAGATTGTTCCACCCTGTCCTGGTGGCATTGTCAGATAAGAAAATGGAATTCTTCACTCCTCACGATGTTTCCTTGGCTGCAAAAAGAAATACAAAGTCTTCATAGCTAGAACTGATTCATGTCAATTCTGTAATGACATTTCAAAATTACTGTCTCATGTCCTTTAGGGTGTGGTTTTTTTTTCCTCCTCTGTTAGAACATATTTACAGTAGGTGCTCTTTTAAACTAGAATTTCTAAAAGAATTCAAAGAAAGAAAACAGGGAAATTACCTTGACATTCGGTGACAGCTGTAATATCATGTAAATCTTTACTAATGGAGAACAATTATGGAGGCTCAGAGTCGACTGTAATAGGTTTTTTGCACAAAGGAGGAAGGATGTTGGACCTACTGTGGAGCTGTGAAGAAGTAATTGCATATCATCTTTCGTACCTAACAAACGAGGTATTTTTAAAGATGTCACATTAGCCGTGACACGCTCCAGAACATCGTGTTCTAGGAGCTGGGGTGTTTTGTTTGCATTTACATCTTTTAGAGCAGCCATCTGTACCGCAGCATTTGTGTGCTGCTACGTATTTTGGGTGTACGTGTCCGTTTACCGTTTCCATTTTGTCCAGTTGTTCCGTTACTGGGTACGATGCAGCCTTTTAGGATCCGTCCCGCAAATACTGGCTGCTGTCGGTTGTCTCGCCTCCGCCAAGGTGCGAGTTCTTTTTCAAAGCGACTTCTTTTCTGCTCAGCAATGTGACCCTCCTCAGGACTAATACCTGCCATAGAGGAAAGACATCCTGTTTCTACAGTGGTATTTATACTGAGGTCTGAGAAGCTTTGATGAGATTTAGTAATTTGGGGTTCAAAGCTAGTGAAAGAGAGTTATCCGTAGCTTATGAAGATGGAGTAGATGCTATATGAATGCTCCCCTGCTTCAAGGACGTTATGCCATTTGCTTCTGGCCGTTCTGCTATTTTTCATCTGATTTTTTCAGTTCTATCAGCACTTCCCTTAGTTATGAGTGGTTTTTAGTTAATGCCACTTGTCTCCTGCCTTACAGATTGTGAAAAACTCCAGTAGGGCAGTGTGCATTGACCTGATAGATGGAAAACTTCTATTGCACCTGCAATTAGACTCACCTTTTACTGCATCCAAGTGGAAAATGAAAGTGGCACTAGGACATGGCACTTTTGTTTGTGGACGGGAGCCCAGAACCAGGAGCTGCCCCTCCGTTGATCTGCATTAGGAGAGTTCCCAAACTCGAGTCCAGTCCTGCACCTTCCTCTCCGTGTCCTAGTGATGTTTTATGCCATGGAAACTCAGAACTATCTTGTAGGATCATTTAGTGACCTGAATATAAATACAGAATCTTTTTCCATTTCAACATTAATGTACTTTAAAACAAGTCGCATTTGAGTATAGTGGTGGTTTTCATTTGTTTCTCCGTTGCAATCCTCTGGGTACATCACTTATCTGCCTGCTGTAGGGATGAAGGATACTGAAAAGCAGGAGAACGCTACTCTCCAACATTGTCCTGAAAGGCAAATGTCTCTTGGAGACCAAAACATCTTTGCTTAAACTAAATCTTTTGATTAATAATTGGGTAAAGGACAAGCGACGTTTGATATGAGGGAGTTTGGACTTGATGTTTTAAAAACCTTGGATTCTCAGAAGCCAGTTTCAGCTTCCAACATCGGTTTCCCATCTGTGAAATGGATTTTTATATTTCACAGCTACATGAGAATGAGCTGAGCCTAGATTACATTCATGCCTTGCTTGCGTTAACTGGAAAAGACTGGTATTCTTCCTGTTTCTTGGACTGGCCAGGATCCATCTGACCATTTGTAGAAAGCTTTGAGAAGGAAAGCAACCCTTAGCAGTACGAGTTGAAAAAAAACGCATATTTTGTGTTCTTAATTACTGGTCACATAAAAAAATCTTCAGTCTTTCTTGAAGACATAACAGGGTCACGGCATATGTGTTTTCTTTCAGTTTATCCCCAAACATCTGTTTTCCCAGTGAATAAAAGTATAAACAAGAGTGAGAAAACAGTTTATTTTCCTGACTTTAATGTTTTTGTCGAAGTCTTTCATCTCAGAATTGCAGTGTAAAAGAAAATTTTGGGAAAGGGGCATGTTCCTGAAATATGTGCAGTGTTTAAACCTTTGATTCCCATGACAAAGAATTCACACTGAAATAATTTTGACTGTTGCTCTGGGAGATACCACATCTTAAAAATCTTTAAAAGGTGTCTGTATATTTGTATTTCAGTTTTCTTGGCTTCTCTTCCCATGGCAGGGTTGGTTGTCCAGGCACCTGGCGGCTCAAATGTTATACCAGTCTGATTTAATTCATGGCCACCTTTGCCACTTGTTGCTTTTCCAGTGTAGCCTTTAGAGAAGCTTTGGTTAACTGCCATCCATTAATAGTTTGTCATTAGAATAATTAATGTGTGTGATCTATCCTGTGGTTAAAAAAAAATATACAAACACCAAAAAACCCCAAACAAGAAAAAAGTACTTGGGTTTTACTCCTGGGCAGAAATACCATGTAAATGTTTCTAGTGGTGATGTTCACTTAATCATTGCGGTGCTGATGCCAAGTGATAATTGGCAAACTGGTGTGGCTGAGAGAACCAAATTTGTATCAGGCTGCTTTTGCTATTTTTTTTTTTTTTTCCTGGAAAAGTCAGTTTTCATCAGGGCTGCCACACAAATATTTCCAGCCGTAAAACAGTGGGAGGCAGTTTAGGGGCTGGAATTTTCAGCTAATATAAGAAAGAGTAGAGATGACTCTGCCAAGCTGAGTGAAATAGATGTTGGTTCAGTCCTTTTCTCTCCAGCTGCTACCTTGAATTGTCTTTGACTTCCAGCCTACGATGAGACTAGTGGGCTCATTTTTAGTGGTCCTCCTGTTGCATATCTATTGCATATCATGTCTCACCTCCTTCAGGAGTTTAAGGCATGAATTTTTATCTGTGGGAGTTTAAACAAGCTAATGCGCTGAAAAAATAGCATTCAAAAAACCACTTAATGCATGGGAGACTTCACAGATCAAAGTATGGTGTACGTTTTATGATGGCGTGTTGTCTGGGAGATGCCAAATGCCCAAGTGGAACCTGAGAATGTTTTATTTTTCAGAGTCTTGTAAATTATTGGCGTAAAACTGCCCAGCTGAATAGCTCCGGTTACAAAGCATTGATTCAGCGTCATGTAGCTGAGATGAGGGAGTAGGAGAAGGCACTTTTCTCACAAGATTTGAGTTATTTCTGCCAACATTATGCAGTGGATTTCAGTAGCTGTATCAGTGAGGGGAAAGTGCTGCTCAGAACTTTGTCCCACTGGTGACTGGGTTGTTCTTTAGATACCTCTAGGTGAGAAATATCTGGAAAAGAGGATATATGCATCCTACAAAGCAAGATTTTGCGTGTGCCTCAGCAGTTACAATGAGTGCAAGCAAGAGGCTGTGGGAAAGCTACTGCAAAAATCAAAACACAGATAAAATCTGAGCGATCAGAGGGTGGCGGGGGCTGAGACTTGGAGCACCACGGCCCTTTGCTGAAGGTCTAAGGGCTGCCAGGGCCAAAGAAAACCTTCATGGGCTCAGGGAACACCGGGCGAAGTTGTGGTGTGAAGCGTGTCCCCAAAACGAGCAATTGCAGAACTTCAGGCACGGTCTTTTAGGTGAGAAGAAAGGGTTTTAATAACAGCCCAATTCTTGTCAGGAATTTGGCGGCCTAAAGGTTCAGCAGCTCTCAACAGTTGTTAACACTTAAGCACAACATTTCTGGCCTGTTCCGTTCCTGATGCGGCTGAATCAATATTAAAGTGGCATTTTTTGGCCAGAAAATACAAAGGAGCATCAACAGACAATAAAAAAATTAGTCTGGGGGAAGGAAGAGGAAAGGGACATTGAATTTTTTTGATGTGGACAATATCTCCATCAGGTGGCAAATGGCTACCTGGACCCAGACCACCACTGGAGAAGATGACAACCCACAGACCGGGCTCATGGAATGACGGCCTGAGAAGAGGGGACAGCTTCCTCAAAAGAAATTTGGTGTTGGGGCAGAAAACAAAAAAAAAGACTTAGAGCAGGCAAGGTTTGCAGGGTTCAGGATGTTGTTCTGCTTCCTGCCGAAGCAAAGATGAAAAATAAATTGACATTGCTACCAGAGATAGTCTTGATAGGTTAATCCCAGAAATGAACTCTCTCGAAATCTTCAGCGGAAATGAGATTTGGTGGGATTAAATGCGATGTAGGAAGAATGATTAGTGGGGTCAGTGACCTGGAGAATGTGGATAAACACTGGGAGCAGAACTCTCAGAGAACATGAGGGAAATACAGATTCATGAAAGAAAGTTGTAACTTAAAAATCTCCCAAAGTGCAGCAGGAAGATCCTGTTAAATGTCAAAGCAGGACATTTTTTCCTTTCCAGAAGCAGGAACAGCTGCAGCAGTAAAGAATCTCACAGGCCTGCCCTCAACTCCACCGTCCTCTACTCTCAAACCAGCCCAGAGTCATGACATGGAGTGAAAATCCCCAGAACCAAAGAGGTGGAGCACCTTTTGCAGGTCTCTAGGCCAACCTGCTGCTCCAAGCAGGCTCAGGACATGACACTCATCAGGCTCAGGCTCAGTTTGCTGAGGACATTAGCCAGCCAGGTCTTAGGAACCTTTGAGGATGGAGACTGCACCGCCTCAAGGGACAACCTCTTCTTGAGTTCAAGACAGTTCAAGAAAGAGACAGAGTCTTCCAGCTTGTGTGGGAGGACATAAGAATGCTTCAGACAGCGTCCCAGGCTACTTTAGTGACAAGTAGTCCCCGGTAGGTGTAGGACAATACTAGTCCCTGAAAGTAGATGCTCGAATTCATCTGAAAAGGACACCACTGCTTGGGTGAGGAGAGGTTAAATGTCACCAAGCTAGACTGAATTTCCACAGGTTAGGGAAGGAAGGGAAAAAGGAAAGGATCAAGTGGGTGGAATGTACAACCAAACAGTTAGCAAAGGTGGGAACTGACTGGACCTTCCATGCTATAGCACGTTTTAAGGCAAAAACATAAAGGAGAGGTGAAAGAAGGTGAGGCCTTATGAAAGAGACGGGAAGTGTAGCCTGGGTGATGATTCCCTCTTATGTCAGAGAAGTAACAACAGTTTTTATCAGTGAACTTCCTGCTGTAGTTGGTGATACCCAACAGGTTTATAGAAGCATTGGCCAGGTTTATGTTTGAGAGGACTGGATTTATGTCCTGAAGACAAAGTGAATGAAAGAGTAGAGGCTTAATAAGTGATGGTGGAAAAGATCAGCCAGTCAAAATTATTTCAGTAACTGCTAAAGGGATGAGAAGCCCTTTTTTTTTATGTGAAGCAAAAAACATAACAGTTTTGCTGTTGTGCTACTGTGCTGTTATAAGGCAGGCATGTATGGAGTGATCTGAAGGAGGTATCTGAGAACATAAGGATGGCTGCTCTGGGCAGTTCTCACTCCCCAAAATAGTGAGGGAAATACTTCTCAAGCAGTCTGTGTTACAAGTTAAAGGTTACAAGTCTAACTCTTGATCAACTGAGATGACTGATAGCTTCCTGTATATACCAAAAGCAGTATGGATTCGTGGTAGGGGGACAAATTTCGTATAATAATAGAAAAGCTCTATTAGGAGCTGTGTAGCACAGAATAATAACAATTAAGTTATCTGGAAGTCTCCTCACAAAGAAAATGCCACTGAACAGCAAGAGGAGACATTAGAAACACTGTGCATGAGTACAAGAGGAGACATTAGAAACAAGGTGCAACCTTGCATTTCTGCTGTGTATAAGAGGGTTTAGGCTTTCGAATTAGGGAAAGGAACATCTTTAAGCTGGTTAATTAACGTAGCAGAGGCCTCTGTGGTGTCTACAGTTACAGCAGGAGAACATCTGTCTGCAGCAATTAGGCAGGAACTTCCAAACTGAAGGGCCACTCACAGATGGAGCAGATAGCTTGCCAGGCAGATGATGTAGGGCTGTTTATACAAACCCACTTTTCCTCTTGAAAGCAATAGAATAGCAAACACGTATTGTTGGCAGTGCTTGGGTATAACACTAATTATGATAAATCTGAACTGTTAAGTGCCTGCTATTATGAAAAAAAAAATTACACTGGGAGGGGGAAAAACCCTCAAATTCATTAAGTAGGGTAAGAATTCATGCTAATGTGACAGAAAAACCCAAAGTCTTATTAAAAGTTTATTGTACTGTATAAAATACAAGCATTTGACGAATGGGTAGAGATGAAACTTTCTTGGATGTGCAGAACAGCTTTCAGTGAAATGAATATATTTCTGCTTCCTCTCTTATTTATTACTTTTGTTAAGATTAGAGGATTAAGATTGTTAAAGAATTTCTTCTCAGAATCTATCAAACATGTGAGCCTGTTTTAATCGGGGAATATATTACCCTGCAAGGAGTAGGATATGAAATCTTCTGAAGAAACTTGGGGATACCCTGTGTCGTAGGAGGAGTTTTTCAGTATGTTTATTTTTACTGTATGTAATGTTAATATTTATAGAAAAGTTCTCATAATGCTGTGTGCTCGGCTATTGGGTAGATGACATAGAATTTCATGAGAGCTAAAAGCTGTTCGATTTCAAGAGAAGATATGGTAAGACTTAGCTTGTGCAATCTTGGAGAGAAATAAAAGTAAAAATCGAGGAAAGAAGTTCGAACTGAACAGTGGGGAAAGATGTAGAGTAATTGCCTTTGGTCTCCCCCCGCTCCCTTCAACCCTCTCCTAACATAGTGTGAAGAAAACATATGTACTCTAATGCTGCTATTTCTCTTTCTGATCATGCACATTTTCTGATGCTGGTCAGTTGTGCTCTGGAGGTTGTTGGCAAAGGTGCTTATTTTTCCAATACCTTGTAGCTGTGGAAAATACTCCGTAACAGCCTCTATACTAGTTTAGCTACTTCAGCTTTTCTCCAAGAAACTCATTTTATAGAGAAAGGAAGTCTGATATCCCACCTTTTCCAACTGCTAGACAAGGTATTGCTCAAAGCAATCATTTCCTACACTACCAAGAGCCACGATTTGCTAAAACATAGTTCAGTTTCTTCATCACGTATTTCATCAGATTAGACTGATGAAAAAAAACCCTAAAAACATCGGGGGGGGCATCCCTATCTGTAGGAGAAATATTCTCTAGCCAAAGTTTTCTGAATTCTAGTAGATATTAGTGTATAATACTGTATTTTTCCTTTGTACACATTAGTATGTTGAGGATGGATACAAGGCTTGCTTCTTACTAACAGTTACGTATATTCAATTTTAGAAAGAAAATATTGAGCTCAATTTCTTGCAATTTCTTGTCTGTCTCTTCCACTCCAGATTTTTACCTGTCGGGGGGAAAAGATAATAAATGAATTTTTGATCTAATTTTTGAAAAGTGTATTGGTCTCCGCTGAATTGTCCGTGCAGCCTGAGATGACCACCCTAGGAGTGCGGGGTGTCACTGCTCGTTTTCAGGGGATGGAGTTCTGTGGCTGCTGGATCGAGGTCTTGAACACATGTGATATTTTTCAAGTTGTGATTGCCAGCTGAGCTTCTCATCTGAAATGTCAAGACTCCGTGGTAATATGCAAACAGAATACTGTCTGTATAATTAGAGTAGGACCCTGTTTGCCTCAGGTTGTTTCCACCCACCCCCACCTTCCAACAACTTCTGTTCTTTCACTGACCCCAGTGGTTCCTGCAGCATCTGCAGACTCTGCAGTGTCTGAATGTAGAGGCACCCACTTGGTTTCTGAAGAAGAATTGGGCACAGTGACTGCTGCCTCTGTCTCAAGGGCCTGGGGGACCACTGGCTGGGCTGCTCATCCTGTGGGAGGCTCGGGGCAACCTGTCCCTTTCTTTTTCTTACTCTCAACGCCATCCCAGACCCAGACATTTCCATTTCCAAGAGCCCCAGTGATGATATCAGTTACTGAGATAGGAAAATGAAGTCACAGAGAAGATCCAGCAATGGGAAGGTGACCGGGTCACCTTCAGAACCTCATTCCCCTTTCCGTAGTGTTAAAATTATTTTCCCATTTTGTATTCAAGTGGGAAATTGGTTCAGGAAAATGAGATTTGTGTTCTCAGGTGAAAAAGCACCATGTAGGGAGTAACCACTTGTAGGTACTTCACCAGCCCTTGTGCACGTGAAGTCTCTGCCCAGCAGCCGCCTGCACCCAAGGTTGCTGAGACACCTGGAGATGGGCCAGCAGAGCTCAGAACAACCCCAGGAGCCAACACAAGGACTGAAAGCACCAGCACTTGATACCTGAGATCTAGGAAAAACTGTTCTTTATAGATCTAGGGGAAAAAAAAAACCAACATTTGCTGAACTTTATTTCATACAAACGGAGAGAACAGGATCATCTCATACTGAAACAACAAACTTGAAGTAGGAGGTGACAGATGTGGTAGACTTGCCACAAAAATAAGATGGTACTGGAAGAAGCGATTTCTTTTTCTCTATAACGATCCCTTTGTGCTGCAGTAGATCCTGTTGCCTTCTGGTTAGAGAATTACTCGGCAATTAGGTTGGGGGGGGGCAGTAAAACGGGAAGCTTACTTTAAGGTGAACGGGTATATATGTCCTTCGTTAGGACTTTAGGCAGGCTTCTCTTGGCTGGTAAAATTTTAATCACTGTTTTTCTCTGTGTAGTTGCTACAGGATCTGTGTGTGAATAGCCATGAATCATAGAATCATAGAATGGTTAGAGTTGGAAAGGACCCTGAAGAACATCGTGTTCCAACCCCCCTGCCGTGGGCAGGGACACCTCCCACCACACCAGGTTGCTCAAAGTCTTATCAAGCCTGGCCTTAAATACTTCCAGGGATGGGGCAGCCACAACTTCCCTGGGCAACCTGTTCCAGTGCCTCACCACCCTCACAGGAAAGAATTTTTTCCTAATATCCAATCTAAATCTCCCCTCTCCCAGTTTAAAACCATTATTCCTTGTCCTATCACTACACTTCCTGACAAAGAGTCCCTCTCCTGCTCTCCTGGAGCTCCCTTCAGATCCTGGAAGGCTGCTCTAAGGTCTCCCCGGAGCCTTCTCTTCTCTCTAACAGTTCTATGTCCTTCCTGTGCTGAGGACTCCAGAGCTGGACACAGGACTCCAGGTGAGGTCTCCCAAGTGCAGAGCAGAGGGGCAGAATCACCTCCCTTGCCCTGCTGGTAGGGTCTTACCATTTCAGATTCTTTTTCATGCGTTCTTGATTTTTCTTTGGTAATCATTAGCTACTGAATATACTGTTAAGGTAGGGTCTGAGAAAATACAACTTTTATTATGGATGTCAGTTTAAGATATACTCAGTGTTCATTCAAGCTGATCTGTTTTGAAGAAAAAGGCAATAATCGTACTACTTTTTTGTGTGTTATGCCTTGCAGTTCCCAAAACAAACAAACAAAAAATCTCTGCTTAATATGAATTGCACAAGAGTGTGATGAGTCGAGAAATACTTTTTATATTCCCTCACACGTGCGTGCCAAAGAAGTCTTTGCCAGAGTTATTCCCTATTGGAATTTACAGGGGGTTGTGAAGAGCAAATACTCAAGCGCTGTCTTGCTCTTTCTCCTAAAAAATACTTTATTGATGAGGAGCCTGAGGAGCTGGATTGCTCCAAAAAAGTCTGTTCAATGGATATCTGAGAGAAAATTCCTGGGTTGCTACACTTTAATTTAAAGGTAAATTTTGAGACCAAACAAAATGAGAGTATTGTTTGTACAGTTTATTGTGCCTCTGGGATTTATAAAAACATCTCCAGTAATTTTTGCCTCCACCCAAAAAAGTCTGTTTGTTTGTTGCATTCGAAGCTTCAGATTGCAATTTCCTCCTCGTTCTGAAAGACCTTAGCAATTTTTTGAATTCCCTAAGAACATGTTAAAACACAGGAGACAAAAGCCTCAGCTTCTGTTTTCAGTGCTAGTGGTGGAAAAAGACACCGTTGCAGCGTACACTGGCAGTGAGATAAATTGGCATTTCTCACATAAAATTGTTTGAAATAGTATTTTTGTTGCTGGTTTGGTTTTGCTGGTTTTCTATATTAAGAAAAAAACTTAAAAAAGAAAGTAATGTAGATGGCACAATTGAATATGTTTGCTAGTGGCATTTCTTAAGTGATGAAGTAATGGGAAGACATTAAATTGTGGAATCAGGGAATTGTCAGAGTTGGCAGGGACCTCTCGAGATCACCCAGTCCAACCCCCCTGCCAAAGCAGGATTGCCCAGAGCACAGCACTCAGGGGTGCATCCAGGTGGGGCTTGAAGGTCTCCAGAGAAGGGGACTCCACACCCTCCCTGGGCAGCCTCTGCCAGGGCTCTGCCCACCTCACCAGAAATGGTTTTTTTTCTCATATTTGAATGGAACTTCCTGTGTTCCAGCTTGTTCTAGGTGTAGCTCCAGTGTACTGGTTCCTGAATGTAGACTTCTGGCTTAGGCCAGTTAGCAGATTAATTAGTAGTACAATTTTTGAAGTGTTTGTTCATGTTTCTGTCTATGGTGGCTTTGGAAGATTGTTAAACAAGCACCTATTGATGCAAAAGTTGAGCAGTCAGTTGTTTGCTGTTTGAAAACCAGGTTATTTTCCCTGCTTCTTGTGGAAGGACATTGAGAGTAGGAGGAAGGAGAAAAGTACTTTCCCTACCCTGCTCTGCCCATCCATCTCAGTGTGGGGCCAAGAACCCTCCATGTCTGTTTCCAGGACAAGCCAGGGTGCCCCTCACTTCAGAAACACCTGCCCAAGGGTGGTGTTTGGTGCAGGTCTCTTATGTGTCATTTGTAACTTCAGTGTGAAAGTGCAATCAAAATTAAATACATAATTCAGGGATGAGGGAAGAAGATGGGTCTTTGAGCAACCTGGTGTGGTGGGAGGTGCCCCTGCCCAAGGCAGGGGGGTTGGAACTGGATGATCTTGAAGGTCCCTTCCAACTCTAACCATTCTATGGTTCTATGCTCTTGGCTGATTTGTCTTTGTCTTACTGGAAGGGGCTGTGGTTCCAGTGAGCTACACTTAAACCTCTGCATGTCTTGATAGTCACTCTTCCTTTCAGATATTAAGGGTTTGCAGTTTCTGGAGTAAGGAGCTGAGATAGAAATCATTATTCACCAGAACACGTCAGGCAGAGGGTACCTGGCATGTTTGATGGGCTCAGCGAAGCCACGGTTGCCACCACATCTGCTGGAGAAGAAGCCCCAGCACCAGCTGTTGCTGCCACTGCTCCCAATGCATGCTCAACCATCTCAGCCCAGGGGAAACACAAACCCAAGTTTTGGGGAAATACCAGTCTTTGGCAAGGTCAGGCACCCAATTAGATTTGTTTATCAACAGTTTTACAATTACAGAAATATGCAGATCATTACTTTTATTTGGGCCAGCTCATGCTCACCTCTCAAGAACGCACAAGTACTCTCAAGAACTGGTATTTAGTTGTACTTTAGGCAGTACTTTTTTAATGCAACTAAACTGTAGCGGTGAACTGTAGAGAATAGGCTGGTGTTTGAGTAACATGAGATTATTTCAGAACTTTCTCTTGTGCTACCCTTTTCTAAAGTTGTACATTTTAAATGCGTAGTACATAGCAAAGATGGTCCCGATCTGTGATCTGCAAGAGGCAGCATGTTTGCTAAATTCTCGTCAGGTTAGGGTTCTGGATTTGGTAGTTTGGGTTTTTTTGTTTGTTTGTTGATTTCGTTTGTTTTGTTGTTTGTGGTCTGTTTGTTTGTAGGTTTTTTTGGTTTGTTTGTTTTGGGGTTTTTTAATATATGAAAAATATGGTGTACAAATCAGGAAGAAAACAACATTTTCCAAGCAGTAGAACAGTCAAGCTCAGCTTCCACTCTTTGCAGCTTTATTCCTGTGTCTACCATCAAAGTGAAAAAGGGTCCACTCCAAATAGTTCTTGTCTACATGTGCTGGTTTTATTTTTTTTTTCTGAAAAGAAAAACATTCTTATAAGAAAAAGGACTTTTTGTCAAAGTAATATTTTCTGATGGAGAAATATTACATGATAAAATATGGGCTACCTCGGGATATAGTTATCTTGAATAAGCAAATCATACTAAGGTTATTTTGGACAAAGTTCTCTTGCCTTATTGTTCAATAATTCACTGAGTTATGGAGGTATTTGTATGTTCCGCAGAGAAAGTAAACCAAATTTAAAACCAATGAGGTTTCCAGCTATTTGCCTTAGGTACTGCTTTTGAATACAAAAAAAAAAAGAAAGACTTTATTGCAGTATATGATGTACAAGCATTAATCTCAAAAATTTGTTCCTGCAGTCTCCTGTGTAGCCAAAGCTCTCAATCAGAGCAAAGCTTCAAGTGGCGAGTAAAGTTCTCCCCTGCAAAATCTTACGGGTACCTTCTTGTGCTGCCGAGGGAAGGTTTGGTGCTTCCTTCTCCTCCTCCACCTTTCTGTTGCTCTCTCCCAGCCATGGAGACTCCTGGGGCAGCCCCATCACGAGGAGTAAATGGCCAACACTGCTTGGCTTTCTGCTCCAGCCTCAGGAGAAGGCAGAGGGTAGAGGGAAGGCTGAATTATCACTGAGTCAAAGAGAAGGGGCGGAAGAAGAGTCACACCAGAGTTAGGAATATATATATATATATATATGTATATTGGAGAGGGGAGGTGGAAAACATGCAGAAACCAGTGGAGGATCCTCCCGTGGTTATAGAATCATAGAATAATAGAACGGTTAGAGTTGTAACCCCATAGCAGGGGCTTGGAACTGGATGATCTTTAAGGTCCCTTCCAACCCAAACCATTCTATTATTCTATGATTCTAAGATGCCGTTAAGCAACTGAGGCCCTGCATTAGACAACTCACTGTCTGTCTACACAGGACAAACAAAACACAGAAGTGGAAAATTGAGGCATGGAAAGGAAACAATTTGTTCCATAGGAGTCCAGGAAATGAGCTCAGTGGTTTTGTTTACCATCCCATGTTTTAATTCCAGGAGTCGTCCCCTCAGAAATAAAAATGTTAATCTCAAATTATTGAGCATTTCCCAAAAACAAGCTCCATTTGTTCTATTCCGCTTAGGAATTATCAGCATTTTTCTCTTAATATTTATGTTAATATGTCAATTGTTATTTTACATAAATTAATTAGATATATCAAATATTGATCATAGGCTATGATAGATACGGGTGGATTGTAGTATCAAGCAGTTTCAGCTCGTCTACTAATGATGCCTGAACAGAACATGAGAGTATTGCTCAGGTAACTCATCAACGCAACCCATAAAATCCATATACTTGTAAACAGTGGTTCTTGAGGAAATTGTAGAATAGAAAACTAAAAAAAGATCTTTTAAAAGATCACTTAAGAAATATTATAGGTAGGTGAGAAATAAGAATGCAGAGCAATAAAGCAAACTTGGTGCAATAAATACTCAACAGTTACCAGAAAAAAAATAATTATCTGTTTTTCAACCACGGAACCCTCACTGGCAGATTGAAGGAGTCCAGTTGTGTCCCCACAGTGGGAGCATTTAAAGCATTGATAATGCTCAAATCAGAAATCCATGTAATAGGATAAGATGCGGGTGTTTGAGAGAATTTAGTTTGAAGATGCAAAGGGGTGTCTGAAAGAGCAGCTGTAGCTAGAACTTACTGCAGTGAAGAAGATACAATTTAGAGGTCGGATAACAGTGTCTGGGTGTAACTATAAGTGAATAAAATCGTACCTTTTGGGCACTGGCTATAAAAGTAGGTTGATCTAATGCACTGTGCATAGACAGCTGAACTCTGTACCTCTTTTTTTTGGCATTGGTTTTGGACAAAACACAGATTTTATGTGCTTTTCTTTTTGCACAAAATGAAAGTCATTATATCAAACTACTTAACCTATTTTGGAAATTTGTGTACGTGGAATTGGAAGTGTACAAGTCTTAGAAGTCTGTTATTAAATATGTACTTATTTTAATAATTGGGAGTCTAGCAGAAGACTAGAATCCAAAAAGTCCAATTTAAATAACTAATAATGTGGTTTTGTTGATGCTGTAATTTATTTGGGAGAGAGATGGGAGTCGTATGACAGCAAGATATTATCTTCAGAGTTGCCATGGTAATGCAACCTACTACCTGTTGCTAAGAACATGCTGTAGCTGTTGTTACTACTTTTATTGCAGCTCTTAACGTTTCTGGATCCATCCTTTTGTTTTGAAGGTGTTACTTTATATTGATTTTCATACATGAGAAAACCAGTAAGTTTTGCCGTTTCCCAGCAGGGCTCTAGAGCAATGGCAATGGTAGTAATGGGAGAACCTGATTGTGCTGACGTAGTTCCCATCCTCTAGTGCAGAGCAGTTTACAAGCCGTCTAACCATTCAGGAATGCAAGCATTATTGAGACCCATATTGCCCTATGGGTATTAATATCCGCCAAGTCAGTGATCAGTATATGGAGACAGACCAATGTGAATCCTGTATTTGGGACATGGCAATCCCAGGCTGGATACAGGTTGGGTGGAGAATGGCTGGACAACAGCCCTGAGGAGAAGAACTTGGGCAAGAAGCTCAACATGAGCTGGCAGTGCACTCTGCCAGCCCAGAAAGCCACCCACATCCTGGGCTGCATCAGAAGAAGCGTGACCAGCAGGTCATGGGAGGTGCTTCTCCCCCTCTACTCTGCTCTCACAAGAGCCCACCAGGAATACTGTGTCCAGCTCTGGAGACCTCAGCACAGGAAGGACATGGACCTGTTGGAAAGGGTCCAGCAGAGAGCCACTGAAGTTATCAGGGGGGTGGAGCACCTTGGCTGTAAGGTCAGGCTGAGAGAGTTGGGGCTGTTCTGCCTGGAGAAGAAAAGATTTTGGGTAGACCCTACAGCAGCCTTTCATTATCTGAAGGGAGCTCCAGGAGAGATGGCAAGGGACTCTTTTATCAGGGGGGGGGAGCACCTTGGCTGTAAGGTCAGGCTGAGAGAGTTGGGGCTGTTCTGCCTGGAGAAGAAAAGATTTTGGGTAGACCCTACAGCAGCCTTTCATTATCTGAAGGGAGCTCCAGGAGAGATGGCAAGGGACTCTTTTATCAGGGAGTGGAGGGATAGGACAAGAGGTAATGGTTTTAAGCTAAAAGAAGGGAGATTTAAATTAGATACTAGAAAGAAATTCTTTCCCGTGAGGGTGGTGAGGCACTGGAAACAGGTTGCCCAGAGAAGCTGTGGCTGCCTCATCCCTGGAGGGGTTCAAGGCCAGGCTGGATGGGGCTTGGAGCAACCTGGTCTGGTGGGAGGTGTCCCTGCCCATGGCAGGGGGGTTGGAACTGGATGATCTTGAAGGTCCCTTCCAACGTGCACCCTTCTATGATTCTGTGATTCTATGAAAAGACTTAAGCCCCAACAATAATGCAATATAAAGACTTCATAAATACAGGCAGGTGATCCTTAGTGCTAGACATGGAAATATCCCAGTTACTAGGAAGATCCTGTGCCGGAGACCTTTTTGACTGCCCAGAACCCTGCTGAGCAGCAGCATGAGATGAGCCTCAGGTCAGCCAAAGTGCTGCCATTCAGGACCTACAGCCGCAGTGAGACTCTCTAGATACCATCAGTTGTTTGCTACCGCTTGCCTGCAGCTTATAGTACTCACGAGAATGGCAATTATAAATTAATTACTGGAAAAAAAGAGCAGAATCTCATCTCCTCCAAGCTACCTGTTCTCTCAGGCTTTCATTTTCATCTTTTTTACTAGTGGGTTCAGACCCCTAGATAGTAGGTGCTGGCTCGTTACAATATAGCTCAAGAAAATATGGTTGTCTAAGCTAGTTCTTTCAGGTATGGAGGTGGCAATAGATGACTTCTGTCTTCTGCACTTATAGCGCGGTATTTATACAAGTCTCCATGCTTTTCTGTCGCATTCTTTTTTCCAAGACTTGTGTCCTGCTTTTAGTCCTGTAACTTTCTGTTCTTTGTTGCCAGATACCTACTTTCATATATCTTTTCTTTTTGCAAATGAAAGCCTTTGGCCGAAATTTGCAAAATTCAGAGTCATAGATTTGTCTAGGTTGGAAGGGACCTTTCAAACCATCTACTCCAACCATCAACCTAACTCTGATAAAACCCATTACTGAGCACTATGTCAACCTGTCTTTTAAGTAGCTCCAGGGATGGTGCCTCAGCCGCTTCCCTGGGCAGCCCATTCCAATGATTAACAACCCTTTGTATAAACATTTTTCCTGATATCCAATCTGAACCTCCCCTGGTGCAACTTGAAGCCATTTCCTTGCCTGTGACTTGGGAGAAGAGACCCACATCCCTCTGACTACACCCTCCTTTCAGGGAGTTTTAGAGAGCCAGAAGGTCTCCCCTCAGCCTTCTCCAGGCTGAACACCCCCAGCTCCCTCAGCCTCTCCTCGTAAGACTTATTCTCCAAACACCTCACCGGCTCCATTGCCCTTTTCTGGACCTGCTCTAGCACCTCCATGTCTTTTTAGTGGTGAGGGGCCCAAAACTGGACACAGCATTTGAGGTGGGCTTCACCAGTGCTGAGTAGAGGGGGACGATGACCTCCTGAGTCCTACTCACCATGCTTTTCGTGGTACAAGCCAGGATGCTGTTGGCCTTCTTGGCCACCTGGGTACAGTTGACCGACACTAGCCATGCCAGTCGTGCCAGCAACACCAATACCAGTCGTGCCAGCAGGCTGCTATATCTGAATTTCTCATGTCTACAAAATGAAACGTTTGTACGAGGATAAGCAGTCTGTCATTCGCCCGTGTTCTTATGCTCCCTTTCTGTCTTTGTGCCCTGTGGTCTAGTGCTTTCTGTAAACTTTCATGTAAACTTTTGTATTTTCGGCTAGAAAATCCCGATAGTGGAGTAATTGTCACACAGTGGTATCGAGGAGCTAGTTCTTTCTTTTTATAGAGTGAAGCAATGCAATTACTATGGCGTAACGAGTGTTGGGGTTTTTTTTTAACCTTTTTGTGGATTAATACACTGTACAAACACACACAGTGTGCATTGGAGGCTCTGCCCACATTAGCATGAGCTGCAGGTGTAGGTGTCTATGATATTAATTACAAAAATAAATAGAAACGGGGATGGTCGTTGTGAAAAGCATACTTAGGGAGAAGAGGTTTGATGTGGTCTCAGCTGTCTCAATACGGTGCTTACAGACAAGGTTTCAGATTCTTCCCCCCCTATATTCCCTATATATTCCCTCCCACATTCTATACTGTGCTTATTACAGGCAACACATAATTAAGGAATAGAGGTGTCTTAGGCTCAATCTGGAGTCAAGAGTCAGAAACACGCAACTCTGAAAGGCAATGGAGTCTCTTCAGGTGTTAGTCACTGGGTGGAGTTACCTACACCTCTCCACTGACTCTCTCCTACTAGTACGTGAAATATCTCTGACCTTAAGGCAATAATTTGTGAGCCATTATCAAACTCTGAAACAATTGAACATGTTTCCAGTGCAATATCACACATAGACATTTTGGAAAGCCACCTTTTTTAGAGTATGAAGGATATCCTACTCCATCTGACCCTTTTTTTCAGTCTATGTAGTTTTGCAGGCTCCTCATTTGCTCCTGCAAGAACAAGACAGGTGTGTGAGGAGGGCAATGTGAGTTCTGCTTCAGTATCTGAATTTTGGATGACTGCTGTTGCCTGGTTCTCCGTGGTATTTTTCTCGCCTTCTTGGATTTCAGTGGTCTGCAAGCGCCTGTTTCCAAAGTCTGCGTCTTGTAGTAGCTTTGCCTCGAGACCTTTCAGGTCAGAATATTTTCTGCAGTTTTACTGATGTGATCTGATGCAGTTTAAGGGAGGATTTCAGGAGCATCTGTGAAATACTCCGTTTACGTTCCCTCTAGGTGTTCGTTTCTCAGAAGGCACTAGCTGTTCAAGGCATTCCTGTGGGACCTTATCTCTTCCTCTGGCCAGGCATCACTGCAAAAGCGAACTTACCAGGAGACTTTTAGTGTCAAGGAAGGTTTTATGAAGAGGTTTTCATCTTGCATTTCTTGCATTTTCCTGATTGGCACAAGCAGTGGTGATAATATGGTTTGAGAGGTTAAGATAACAACAGTGGTATGGATTTTGGTCAGTAGGAGAGGGCAGAAATTACAGTTGACTGGTACAGTCCAGTGGTGTCACAAGTTTTATGTTGAGCAGGAGATCCATCATTCACTCCAAAACACAGTTCTGTTAGAAAACAGAGGACGAGTGGAATGTTTCTTCTGCAGCTGTTGGAGACGAAAATTGGAATAGTTGAAATTCAAGTAGCTGACTGGTAAAACCAAAAAAAAAAAAACTACAAAAAACATTTACAGGTCAGGACCACTGCATGGGGAATTGAGTGGCTTTCTCTGTAAAAAACACCATCTACAAAACCCAATTATAGTTCCTACACCATCATTTTATCCCCTTTTTGTAAGAAGGGAGTACCAGCAGCTGTTGTCCTTTGCAGAGCATTCTGGAATGAAGCTGCAGAATGCATTGGATGAAATCGCTACTTAAAAGCTCAGTGGGACTATTACCAAAAAATTGGAGACCCCTACATCATGTGGCACAGAAAAAACTCATGTTTGGAAATGTGTGTAAGAAGAAAATTCGGTTCTTACACACAGATGAAGTGAGGTGGCTGCCCCAGTTTCTCCTACTGGAAAGAGAGTTGTACCATCTCTACTACCTCTGATACCAGTCGTTGTGGCTTTTCTGAGGAAGCATTCACTGAAAATCATATGCAGATGAGGAAATCTGCATAAAATGGTTTCTGCAGACCAAAATTTACAACGATAATCTTTCTAACACCAAGGCAACAGAATGAAAAGAATCCGAACAAGCACAAATCACCGTGAAACAAGCATTGGAGATGCCTTCAAATCAAAAATAATTCCAGTAGTTCTGCTGCTTGTTTTTAACCTGACTTTTCGTCTGGGTTTGCTCCTTCTACACAGCAACGCTTCCCTCTTTTAGAACGCTTTCCACCCGAACCAGAATGATGTTCAAAACAGTAACAACTCACCTGCCTTCATCTCAGAAGTCCCAAGCCTTTTCCTAAATGGAAGAGTGAAGGAGCCAGGGGCTCCACAGACTCTACAAGAAGCCTAATTACTGCCACTCGCTTTTCCACAGAAAGTTCTCAGCCGCTGCAGTATGTGTCCTAAAGCAGTCAGCCTAGTTATTTGGACGAAAATTGTAGAAAAGCTTAACAAGAATAAATACTTGTAAGCTCTTGTGAATTTGCTGTGGTATTCCTGAGCTGTGTACTTAGTAAAGTCAATAATTTAGTGGCTGGTCCTAACTCCTGCTGCATGAAGCTGCTCTTGTTGTTTTGTCACAGCTATGGCCCTGTTCTCTCCCCGTATTTGTTGTGCTTTCTCAGTGAAATTGAATCCCACGTCATTTCAGGCAAAGTCTGGGAGAAGTTGTTTTCCTCGGTGCAGATGGGCTCTTTCCTCCAGATGTGTCAGGCAGCTCAGAGCTGCCTCAGGCTTTCCTTAACCCTTCTGCCCGTCTTGAAATCACAGCCTCAGTAGCACCGTGCTTCTTGCCCCGTTCCCAATTTGCCCGTGACCACAAATTGTTGTGCGTGTCAGTCATATCACGGGCTGCACAGGCTCCTGTTTCCTAATGGAGGTTTGGTTTTCGGTTTGCCTGGCTTCCTTTTCTTGACTGTTTGTTTTAACAAGGACGAAGGAAAATTCACTTGCAAAGCGAAATTCATGTGCGTGTAAAATTCATCCCCTGGGACACATCCTCCCTGGAAGCTCTTGTGGCGACTTGGCCCTGGTGAGGCTGCAGCCCTTCGTGTTGGCGGCTGCAAATGTCCCAGCCCAGCATCTTCAGCCCCGAAGCAGCCAAAGGGAACCAGTACCTTTGCTGTTTCCCTTCACCCTGCTTTGTTTCGCTTGGGAACACAATGGGCTGTCAAAATTTCCTGCCCTCGTTTCCACAGAATCCTTCCTTTTGCTCCAAAAAAGGATTATTTATCTAAAACCGCTAATTGCATAAATTGTCAGAACAATTGTTGAACTTGATTTTAAGGTGGAGAGCAAAGAGGTGTAAAGGTCTGGTGGTCTGATGGAAGTCGAACCTCCAAGTCCTCTATCAAAGCAAAAAAGAGAGTCTGGTGCGTTGCCATGAACAGAAATTAAAAATCACGTGTGGTGTTCATCTGGATCTGCAGTCCCTGATGTTGGGATCTCTGGAGAGTGCACTTAGAGGTAATTAAAAGTAATAGGGAAGAATATAAATGTTTTCCAAATAAGCGAGCCAAGAAAAAATGGAGGAAGGCAGGTGTGGTTGATTTAACCCACCACCACTTCCTAACTAATCTTTCCCTAATGATGTAGAAAGAGACTAGGTGGCACCTGGCAAAGCGTTTTGAAATAACAGATTCATGAGGTAGAGCTACTTGATAACATCTTTGACTCATCAGAAACTTGCCTTTCCTGAGGGTAAAGTTAATAATCCTCGAATATAAGGATTTTAGTGGCTTTGACTTAAGCCAGCGGGGTTGCAGATTAATTCTGCATATAGATTCCTATAGTGCTAGAAACAGGCCAAACTTTTATTATCTATAAAAATGCGAGACACAAATAGCCGATCAGAACCGTCAGTAGTTTTCCATTGCTTCAGGTCCTCAGCTTTGCTAGTTAAGTAAAACTCACTCACGTTTTCTCAGTTTGAAGAACATAGAGCTGGTAAGGAGTTTATCGATCGTCATGCATAGTCCTTAAGCATTTCAGGTCATCTTTCTGTGTATATAACGCCCACGCCATCAACTGCTTCAACTGTTTTCAGCCCCTCCTTCAGAATGATGTTCTTCTAATGACCTGAATAGTTCTTTTCCCACTCAGCTCCTTACTAACGGTGGGCATTACTCCAGGGTGATCTTACGAAATGGCTCTTTAGTGCCTTGATCATCTTCCCAAAGGTCCTTCTGTCCACTTTTTCCAGGGGGAATTCAGCTTTCTCAGACGTGGTATTTCAGAGGAACTTACAACCGAGTGCTTTCACTGATGGCATCCATACCTCTCTTGCTTTCTCTCTCTTTACTGGAGTTACCTTGCCTGAAGAGCGTACATATGTATCTGAGCGTACATGCTTAGTTCTCTAGTGGACATCAGCAGCACCATGAGAGGAAGCTGGACTACCAATAAAACGGAGGTGGAAAGTTCAGGTAGCTGGGCCATGGAGCAATTGGGGCAGAAAAGGTGCCAGTAACAGTGAACTTTATTTAAAACATCCACGGTTGTATATACCTGCTATCTCCCAGCTTTGTGTTACCACCGAGTCTCACTAGTGCTCTCCTAATTCTGTGTCAAAATTATTAATAAAAAATGTGAAGACCGTTCCCAGTATGAGGGATTGTCTGCAGATCATGCAGTAATCATTGCCAAGCAAAAGTTGGGGGTTTTTATCTTCTTACTTTTAATCTTCTCCAATTTCAATTCTTGTACTGATCTCTTGCCTTCTCTTATGTGTATAACAAAGTCTGAATCGTTGAAATTCACTACAGCATCGATATTATTTTTCCCCTCTTGTCTAACAGCTACTTTATTTGAGGTAATTAAATATCAAGTTTTATCTTGTATGGTCTGCATTTGGCAAGCCCACGTTGTGTTTTCTTCCATCTTCCAGTTGTCTGTCAACATTTAGTGTTCTCTTTGTCAAAATTTGGGGTCCTGCTATTGAGATCAGAGTTAGGCAATTTTTTGGATGCTGTATGATTTTGTTATTCTGTAGTTCTGTGGTAGCTCTCTTCATCTAAGGCATATTTTATATCTGGAAGCAAAATCAGCCTTTCTGTGTTTATAGTATCGTACGTCTTGGCTTTTTCTCAGGTTTTTGGAGTTTGAATTTCTCTCCTTTTTTTCCCCCAAAATATCTGTTGCTTTCGTCACGTGTTTATCGGTGGGTTAATGCAGAGGATTGTTTGCGTGTTCCTGCCGATTCGTTGCTGCGTGCAGAAAAACCAAAGCCTCGAGCCGGGCACGCTCTGAATTTACACCCGTTCTTCATTCGCCGATGCTTGTGTTAGTGACAGGCTGAAGCCTGTCTGATTTTGGGGGNTGTGCTTGCCGTTCCGACTCTTTTTTGGCCCGAGTCAGCCAATCTGATGGGGTTACCCGTGGCGAAGAGCAGCGGCTTTCAAGCCCGGGTGCCGCCTTCACCAGCTCTGACTCAACTGGGGCTGATGAATCTCGCTCCTCGGGCTCTTTGCTCCACCCGTCTGCCCTCCAACCCAAGGATCGCAGCAGGGAAGAGGTTTTTCCCACCTCCATTGTCGCAAGTCATGCACAATTTTGGGGGTTTTTAAGCCGCTGATGAAGGTAGAGCCACGGTGTCATCATACCTGGGAAGGGCAGAGGCTGAAGAGCAGGCAGAGGTTTGCACCTCCAACCCCTGCGAGCAGGAGGAGGGGTAAGTGGCGTCAACAGCAGCTCCAGTGGTTTTGGGCCGGTTCCGCAGAGCCAGCGGGTTCAGGGGACACGGGTTTTGTCGCTGGGAAGAAGAAAAGCCAAGCCGGAATCGGGGCGAGAGAGAAAATAGAGTTATGTTTGTAATCAGAAGTGACTTGTTTGCAATATTCTTCATTTGAGTGCGCGCTCTCCGATGTCTTTCGTACCTCTAAGGACCCCTAGAGGGCACGGAAGTTTTTCTCCATCTCGAATATTTAACTTAATGGTTCTACTTGGCTTCCTTCCCCGAAACATAATTATAAGCACATTTGAAGTGAGCATTAGATAGAAAAAAATAACAGCGTCTAACTAGGTCCTTCCTTGTTGCTGCGAGATGTTTTCTTGTTTTCAAACACAAGCGGTAGAAGCGAGCACGAGCAGCCAAATTCTTAAATTATTTTTGTTTTGATTGGTCAGATGCTATATTCATAACCCAGGGGGAGCACAATTCAAACTAACTAATAATTCCTAATTTTATTGCCAACTTTGGGAGGGCCGGTGCAGTGCGAGCTGGCTGAGGAAGCGCGGTGGGTTGTGCTTTCGGCACTGCAGCCCCCATTTCTGCGGAGGGGGGAATCGGTTTCGCGAAGAACTAGAGTGCTCCAACCCGAACCTCTAAATACTCCATACTTTAGCTGATTTAAGACTTTTTAATATTTTGGTCTTGTTATTTGCCTGCAAAAAAATGATGACATTACGGTACACGATATTTAAGGTTATGGAAATGTGAAAATGATGTGTGCTTCCCGCTACTTCTATCTCAGTAGGAGTTTTTGTAGCTTTTACTCGGTCTGAGTAGCATTTTTCTCCTTAAATCAGTTTTTCCCGTTTCATGAATATCCCATGGTAAGTCAGGTACACAGCGATGCTAATTCCAAGTATTGTGTTGTCGCTTTGTGATCTTTACATAGAGTGCTTAGTGGTTTAGTGATGGTTTTTATTAGAGTCAAGTTGATGGTTGGACTAGATGATCTTAAAGGTCCCTTCCAACCTAGAGAGTTCTATGATTCTGTGACCCTAAAGCTGTGGAGTAAGGCTTATCTGAGAACATCAGGTTTCGCTCACATAAAGCAGCTCCACCATTTGAGGAGAAGGATGATGTTTTCCAGAGGGCTCAAAGAGCAGAAGGTAAAAGAGAGACAAACGATCGAACAGACAAGCAAAAACAAAAATAAAAAAAAATCTTAAAAAATCTTTAAAAAGCATGTTTTCTTTGGAGATTTGTTTTCATCAAGTCATGATTTGGAGATCAGTCACAAGAGGTTTGGACTGTGAGCTTAATCCAAGTTTGAGGCTTCTGTCTGTGTGTGATGCCGTGACAGTCAGAATCCAATTTTGCCTTGTCTGGGCAAAAAGCTAGACCTCTCCACTGCCCCCGAAGCCGTGAGAGTCAAGTTATTGGGCATGGAGATGTTCAGTGTATAAACAGAGGGGGGGGGTTGTGCCTTGGTTCTGATAAGAGGATCAGCTGTACTACTTTGCCCCGTTACCCAGGGATGTCATGGGAGATGATTTTTTTGGACCTTGGTTTTCCCACTGGAGGAGCGTAACGTCATCGCTTTTGAATAGCAAATAGATCTAGATCTAAACAGCAGAGAGAAAAGCAGCTGCCCCTTCTAACGTCTCCGGGGATTTTGTGTTTTGCAGGAGATGCACGGGTGAGAGGTCAGACAGGGGTTCTCTCCGAGCGCCGCGGCTCCTACCCGTTTATAGACTTCCGTCTTCTTAACAGTAAGTGCAACTCTTCCCTTCAGGTCTGTGTTTAAAAAATATAAAAAGAAAAACCTGTACTGGAAGTATACAAACCAGAGGGTGTGATTTCGTACATTCCCAGAGTTCAGCAGGCTTCATGCAGTCAGCATTAATAATTCTATTATTTCCAGCCGGTGTTTGGCTGTGAAATGTTTTGATGGTGTGACCGCTCTCCGTGATGCTGAGCGTGTCAGGTGAATGCGGTGGTGCCGTGGGGAGCGCTGGCGGGGAGCATGGGGTGCTTCAGAATTAAAAAAGATAAACCTCTGTGTCCTTTAGCCTCTTAGCCAACAGTTGGAACAGATTTATGTGAGGCTGTTATCCGGTCATATAGAATTGGCACAGAAGGGGAGCATGTGACAGCACTGACCAGTGGTTTACAATAACATTAATTTTTCCAACAATTAGAACCCAATCCAAAGCCCCATGGAGTCTTCTCATTGACGTCAATGGATTTTGGGTCAGGCCAGCAGTGAACATCTGTTAAAAATAATCTTAACCTCATTTTGATTGAAGTTACTTTGCCACTGTTGTAAATAAAGGG
>VZRU01006266.1:67242-94442 GCA_013398155.1 Pedionomus torquatus
TAGCTTTCAGCCTGGATGCTGGGTTAATTCGAGTCTTCAAGGCACAGGGACATCTCCACGTGTCCTTGTGTTCTGCCCAGACCGCTGCATGTAACCTTTGAAACGTAAGTTATTCACTGTCTTCAACAAAACAGACTGAAACTCCGAGAGTTCGTTTAGTGATGACACTTTTAAGCTTCTAGCGATTATGCTTTTCATTAAAAAGCAATTATCAAACCAAAGTTTTACGTCTCCTTACGCACAGCTTTCCCAAGTGCCTGGGGAAGGGGAGGGGAGCAAGGTGGCAGGGATGGGGAGGGGAAGAATCGTAGCCTCAGAGGGGGAGCCCTGGCTGGGAGCTGGGGGAAAAGAGGGGCTAAGAGGAAGGGGAGGACTTAATTTCTGTGATTCTATGACTCGGGCACTGGTTGGCTGCATTCACCCCAGCTGGCAAAAGTTACTACTGCCTGGCAAAGTGCTTGTTTTCAGTCTTGCTGATAAACGGTATTTTTAAGGTCATAAGTCCATCAAGAGTGCTGGCGATGGCTAAGGTAGGAAGACAGGGCTAAGATGAGTCCAGCAGTGTTCCCAGGACAAATGGAATAACGTACTGGTTGAACAGAGCTCTCAGGATAATTCAGTCATGGCTTGCCAGTGAGAAAGGTGAAGAAAAACAGTTGAAGCTTGCTGGGAATATTACTCTTGATGCCCTTTGAAAGACAGAAAACACTTCTTTTTGTTCCTTTGCCAGGAAGTAAAGAGATTTTTATGTTACCTGTTCATATACATAGAATCACAGAGTGGTTAGAGTTGGAAGGGACCTTCAAGATCATCCAGTTCCAGCGCCCCTGCTACGGGAAGGGACATCTCCCACCAGACCAGGTTGCTCCAAGCCCCATCCAGCCTGGCCTTGAACCCCTCCAGGGATGGGGCAGCCACAGCTTCTCTGGGCATCTGTCTCTTCAACCCATTTCTGCTGTGCATACCATAAAAACAGCAAAACCCATGGTGTGCTTCACATCCTATCCAAAAGAAACCTATGTAAACGTCACTGCTGCAAACTTTTTTTGGAAAAAGGCCTAACTATTACTTACAGTAAAATTTTGGCACTGTGTTACATGAGTTTTGGGGTAATAACTGACAGGCAGCAACCGTATAGTGAAAGCTTTCATATTAAAGGGGGGGAATGAGGCAGAGACAATTTTATGGTAAGTAAAATACCAGAACCAGAAGGTATAAAGAAATGCAGCTTCGGCATTACTCCAGCTGTTTACTAATTCAGGCAAACTGAGCTTAAATAGTGATTGTTCCCTCCACCACCTAAATCATTATTCCGAATAACAGTACCGCCCTTGTTTTAAAGCGAGGGAAAACACTGAAGCTCGTTCTTGAACAGAGCTGACATTCATTTTGAAAATTGACATTAAAAAAAAATAATCCAGGGCATTGCTTTTTAATGTCATTCTAAAGGTTACTTAAATGTAACTTTTTCAACATACTTAGAGATTCAGTCAAACTAGTGGATTTTTCCCAAGTGTGGCTACTAAGAGTTAACAGCCAGTAGACCGTATCTTTTGTTTTTTCTGGAGTCCTGTGTAACTTAAGACACCGTTAAGTCTTTTTGGATAGGAAAACTTCCTGCACTCTGAAAACGGGATCTTCTGTAGCCCTAATCAAAGCCAACTGGATTAAGGTTGGCTTCTTGCTCTTTGAGCTAACGTCTGTGATGCCCTCTACGCATTCCTCCGGTGCCTCTTCTGCAATACATAGAAACTTAGGGGGTGTTAATTCACCTTCTCCGTGCCAGGCTGCCAGGACTGTGAGGATTTTGGCAGGATCCTTCCTGGAGGAGATGCAAGGCTTCAGCATCTTCCTGGCTTTCCTCTGCCTGGTTGCCGGCCTTCTGGGAGGGGTAGTTGCCCTGGTGCCTTTGGGGACTCTTCAGACGGTTCTGAAATACAAAACTGAATGTGAAATATGCTTATGTCACAAATAAGGAGTTCCTTAAAATAGGAAGAGCAGAATTAAAAAAGGCTTAGGATGAGAAGCTTACTCTTCAGGAGTGATGTGATGGAATAGGGAAGTGTTAGATGTCGAGCAGCTGAGTACAATGTATAAATGGTGTAAGCTGAGTACAATGTATAAATGGTGTAAGATTGGTTCCAAATCAAACCTCAAAAATTTAAATTAATAGCTCTACCTTGTAACTGAACCTAACGCAGGTTGAAATTAATGGTGGCAGTTTATTGGCACTTTCACATTCCTGTGAATTAAATGAACCTTCTTGTGCTCACAGGACAGAAAAGGAGTTAAACTAAATGTGTGCAGCGTGATAATTCAGAACTTGAAACAACTTCTGCAGTGAAAATTAACTTGATCCAATTTTCTTCTTAGCAAAGCATAGTTCAGATTTCAGAAATAAAGGACCGTGGGGTAAGGCAGCAATAATTCATTTTTCTGATTGATAAAGTTGTTCAGTGAGTCATTGAACCAGATCCCTGCACTGACTAATACGTGTTGATTGAAATAGATTTCATTATCCCGTGGTGAGTTGTGCTGGTGACTGTGATGGTACTTTTCTTCACTGCGTTAACCAAGGGTTTGAGGGAATTCCTTGTGATAAATCCAGAATTGTGGATGAGCTTGCCACAATAACCAAGAAGACCGCACCCTGCTCCAGTTATATTAGGTGCTTTGTTTAATTGCCAGATGAAATTAAGTGGAGTAACAAAATAACTTAGTTTACATCTGAGATGAGTACCTTCTTATTTACAAATTTGCTTGTCAAGCTTTAAGCCAGAAGATAAGGAGGTTCTTAAGACTTAAAAAGAGATTATTCAGTTCCCATCTTTTCTATGTTAAGCTCTTCTCTGGATTGAATTTTTTGCTTGCAAATGACAGAATTATGGGCCTCTAATTGAGTATATTTACATATATCTGTTGTGGAGTAATATAGTTTAAATTGTTTCTCCTTTAACTTTTCCTGAAAAAGTCTTCATTAGGGGCACTTTGGTTTTGTCACGGTGTCATCGTGCTGTAGCTTTCCTGATCTTGCACCCGCTGGAATTCCCTTCTCTGTATATTGATTATTTTGATCTAGGAGGGGTAACGAGGGAAGGGAATCATAGAATGGTTAGAGTTGGAAGGGACCTTATAGATCATCCAGTTCCAACCCCCCTGCCATGGGCAGGGACACCTCCCACCAGACCAGGTTGCTCCAAGCCCCATCCAGCCTGGCCTTGAACCCCTCCAGGGATGGGGCAGCCACAGCTTCTCTGGGCAACCTCTTCCAGTGCCTCACCACCCTCACAGCAAAGAATTTCTTCCTAGTATCTAATCTAAATCTCCCCTCTTCCAATTTAAAACCATCAACCCTTGTCCTGTCACTCCACTTCCTGACAAAGATTGCCTCTCCAGCTCTCCTGGAGCTCACTTCAGGTACTGGAAGGCTGCTCTAAGGTCTCCCCGGAGCCTTCTCTTCTCCAGGCTGAACAGCCCCAGCTCTCTCAGCCTGTAAGGAAGGGATGTCATATGTGACCTGCAAAGTGGAGTCTCTGTACCAAACCAGTGTTCCCCATAGAGATGTTCCTTTACTTATACCTTGTGCAACAGAAACATATAGAGTGGGATCTGAAAATACCTGAAAGGTCAGAACGTGTCTGTAGACACTCCAAAGGTATAACTGCCTGTTACCTAGGATGCTGCTATTAGAATGCAGAAGTTGAGTCCAACGTCCCCACACACACCTGCTTTAAGCTTAGCTTAGCAAATTAAGTTAGGGTAGAGGATGTACTTTGAGTACCAGATGGTGCTAAACAGTGATATTAGATGATAATCACTGTTAGCTGATAATCAATATTAGTGATATTCAGTCACTGCCCTTTATGTCTGATTTGAGTTAAGCAAAATCCTCTGGTTTTCTGTAAGTTTGCAAATAAAATGATTCTTTGCAGTCAAGTGATAAGTTAGGTACTACAGAAACAAAAACTGTTGTCAGGGTTAGAAAGGGAAGATGGGAACTCATGAAAAGTCTTCCATCTCAAAGAACCAAATTCTGTGGACGTTTGGATCTGTGGTTTCTGCCTGTCTACAGAAGGATCCATTTGCAAAATTTACATTCATTTTTGGGTTTGGATTTTGAACAACTCCAGGGCTTTCAGGTAGGGCCCATCTCCAGGGAAAATAAAACTTAACCACAGCCACCAACCCAAAACTGAACCATCAAGTAATCTGAACCTAAATGAGTGAGGTTAAAGAGTTTGGTTAACTGTCTTGTTTTGTTGCCTTTGGCTAGAAAAAGAAGTGGGAGTGAGAAATGCCTTTTTAGATATTTCTGACCCAGGTTAAATTAGGACACTTAAAGTCTTGGGAGGAAGTTTCAAGAACTGATTGGATTACTGGGATCCCAACCCAGACCGTGGAGATGAGTCCAAAGTTCCAGATGGTTATTAAATTAGAAAGGGAGAGATCTCATGAGGTCTGCTTTATTTCTGCATAATACCTCCCTTGGTTCCTCATGGATAAGCACATCCAAAGATACTCGTTAACATTCTGAAGGCACGCAGACTTCTTAATCTGGTTAGCTTGCGTCTGGTTTGAATGGGAGGAATGTTTCCAGAACTGAAGTTCAGGCCTTGTTTTCAGTTTCTTCTTCAAGGAAGAGAAATTGGGATTCTCTTAAGAACATTTCAGCTCAAAGATTGTTCTGTTTTCTAGTAACACTTTGCTATATTCAAAACATCTTCCTGTCATTGGAAGTCAGTCTGGTTCGCCCCTTTCATCAAATTAACAGCAAGATATTCTCTGGTTCAGGTGGTGGTTTTTTGTTTGGTGGTTTTTTGGTTTGGTTTGATTTGGTTGGGGGGGGGGGGTGGAGAGAGGGTTGTTTTTAAGAGTTATTTGCAAGATCTAATAACGAAGTAGATAATTGAACAGTCTGTTCTATTTCCTGCCATTCCTGTTCCTTGCTTAGCTTTTATGCTACATTTATAGAAAATGAAAACCAGAATGTGAAACTGATGGATGCGTGTGCCCTCATATGCTAACAGAATGCAGCAGTCTGGGCTGTGAATGCTTCAGGAGAACTCACGAAAACAAGTAGAGCAAGCAGAAAACTAGACGTGCTTCACACAGAAAGTCTTAATGAACACTGACGTGGTTATATGGGTTTGTAACTTATTTTTTTAATGGAGACTTGGGATTCAGTTCAACTGAGAATGTCCCTTTAAAAGTTTCCAAATGATGCGTGACCCATTCTGCCACCCCACCTTCTTTCCCTGATTAGAAAAGGGAAAGGGTGTTCTGAAGATAACACTGAGGATACTTTCCAAATGACCGGAGGAAAAGAAAGAACAAGGAGAAGGGATCATTAAGATGATAAATGAAAGTTGGGTTTGCTGTTATTACAGGTTATGTTGCCTTTTCTCAAGGGGAGTGAAGGGGGAGGGGATGTACCATTTCCTGTTGGAGAAGCTATAATCAGCTATAGAACATTTGCAGTTTTAGGAAAAAAAGGTCCTGACTGTGCTACTCTATGAAGATTGAAGTGACAAAGTGAAGGTTCATATTGAAATGATAATGCCTTTTCCTTTAGGCACACGGCATGCTCTTTCCTAAGAGCTTGTTAGAGGCTTGATGTACGATGCCAAGATGTTTGTTTGCATAAAGATGATTGATGACCTGAACAAAGGCTGAAAATTGTGAAGAGAAACACATCTTAAATTCATCTTAAATTTGTATGTAATCTATTCCTCTTCCTGATCTTAAGGCTAGTATTCTGTTACCTAACTGGGCTTTGAAACCCTTCCTTCTTCAGAACTTGCGATGGGATAATTTTATATATAAGGGAGATGCCCTGTGTAGTTCTTAAGTTCTATGGTCTCTCAAATGGTATCAAGAGGAATATAATTTGGGTTGAAGGGGAACTCCATGACCAGCATTCTTCAAGTTGCCAACAGTTGTAAGGACTTTTATGATTTGGAAACTGTTACAAGCCACCATCACCTCAAGTGTCTGGTCAAAGAGGAGGAAATCCCTTAGCAAGGTGACCTAGGACACTAGTGTCCCAGAACCTCTCACATTTCATTCACGTCGTCAGCTGAAGAATCATATGAGAAGCTCTGCTTGGATTTTGTGCACTCGTGTAGGTGGTTGAAGAATGGAATCTTGATTCTGCGTGGAAGATTTTAAAGAACTTCTGTTTCACTTCTAATTTTCTGTTTTTCTCTGATGTGTTCAGAGTTCCCTTCTCTTTCTCACAGCCACTTTCTAATTGAAAAGACAAGTAATAGTTGTAACCCATATGATCAATGGCAGCTAACAAAAAGCACTTAACCTCTAAAACTTAGTTATATCAAAAGTCAAGGAATAAATATTCTTGTAATTCATTAGTGAAGCAAGTAAAAACAAAATGTATATGGCATCCTTTTTGGATTCTCATATAGTCTAGGGAATTCTCATGAGGATTTTTGTATTTATGAGGTTTCGGTACAACACTGGTTGAGCTGCAGACATTATATAGTGCAAGGCATTAGTCTCTGTTGTTTCAGTTAGGGTGACCAATATATATTCAGATGACATGATTGGTATTGGCACAATCTTGCTATTTTTGAATCAGTTTCTCTTCAGTCATGCAGATGATTGAAAAATACAACTGGGATATTCCTCTGAGCTTCTTGGTCCCTCTGCACTAGACTTAAAACGTTGAGGCAACAGTTCTTTGACGTAGGTTTCTGGTGCTTTGTGCATATTCTCCGGCCTTTCTTTCAAACTGCAATGTTTCCTTTCTGAAGGCTCAGGGCAATGGGAAAGCCTAGACAATGGAGAGAAAAGAGGTTGTCTGATCTTCTTCTAGTTTACCAGTGCCTTCTCCAAAATTAAAATTTGAAATGTTAAGTTTGGAATTAATTTTTGGGTTGCCTGTGCCAGTTCAAGCATCCCTACTCATCCTGCTGTTGAATAATACCATAAATCCATAATGTGAAAAGATATTAAGAAGAAAGAGCACATTTTTTCCTATTATCGGTGCTATGTATTCTTCTTGTAGGAGAATTTAGCAGCCAAGTGATGCAATGAGTATGCCAAACAAGACTTCAGTAAAGGTGATCTAAATGCCTGGCGTGATTTGATACCAAAATAAAAAATGGGCAAATGGTTATTCCTCATAAGTCAATTACATATCTCTTGGTTCTCAAATAAAAGCTTTCTAATCAGCTGTCAAACCAGGAACCAGTGCAGGAAATTGCCTTTGTAACTTATAGGACCTGAGACAAATTGTTTCCCAGAGGCCTCACTGTTTACAGACTGCACTGTAAATTGCTGGTCTGATCCTCTCACCTTATCTTCCAGATATTCCAGCACTTTCCTGCCAATCCTGCCTGACTCTTCGGGCATGCAGCCGTAGTCAGTGGCTGAGTACAGCAGAATGCCTTTGCATCCTCAGAAGACGGAAAAGGCTACAAAAACCCATAAGTCAAAGGCAGGTGCTTAAGAACCTGATTTCAGAGAACCACAGAATGATATGGGGTTGGAAGAGAGCTCTGGAATCCTCAACAGAGAAAGGTCATGGACCTGTTAGAACAGGTCCAGTGGAGGGCCATGAAAATGATTAGAAGGCTGGAGAACCTCTCCTATGAGGACAGGCTGAGAGAGCTGGGGCTGTTCAACCTGGAGAAGAGAAGGCTCCAGGGACACCTTAGAACAGCTTTCCAGTGTCTGAAGGGAGCTACAGGAGAGCAGGAGAGGGACTCTTTGACAGGGAGTGTAGCAATAGGACAAGGGGCAATGGTTTTAAATTGGAAGAGGGGAGATTTAGATGAGATCTTAGGAAGAAATTCTTTCCTGTGAGAGTGGTGAGGCACTGGAACAAGTTGCCCAGAGAAGTTGAGGCTACCCCATCCCTGGAGGGGTTCAAGGCCAGGCTGGATGGGGCTTTGAACAAGCTGGTGTGGTGGGAGGTGTCCCTGCCCATGGCAGGGGGGTTGGAACTGGATGATCTATAAGGTCCCTTNCATCCTCCTGACACCCACCCTAGTATTTATAGGCACTGATCAGATCCCCTCACAGTCATCTCTTCTCCAGACTAAAAAGACCCAAGTCCCCCTGATTTATATATGTTGGATTTATTCTGCATCTTTTTGGAAAGGGGAGGAAAAACATTTTCTGCTTCTGAATCAATTGACTTTTGAAAATTAATAACCCTGTCGTTATCCCCCCATGCTGCTGCTGTTTTTTATTGTACACTGAGGTGCAATAAAATCAGAAAAGGCGATGCTGCGAAGGGAAACTCACGGGCCTTATTTGAATGCAGGACCGAGTTTGTTTACTTTGAAAGAACAATAACCATGTAATGAATATCTGGTGCGGAGTTAAGTACATCCTTGTCCAAATTTGATTTATGTGATCGTTTCTGGATGCTAACTCGGCCATTGTTAACACAACCTCCCTCGCTGGTATATTCACGCTGCCCGTGGGCACACGCTAGCGCAGCGATGGGAAAAAGATGTGAAAGAAAACTGGTAGCAGTTCCCAGTGCAGGGAACCTCTTTCCCAGCAATTACAGAGGTTGTGAGCCGTAGATCACCTTAAGGCCAGCAGATGAGTGTGACTGGAGGAACTTTGTGAAGGGAGAGAAGGCAACTATCGATTTCCTGTAGCTTATTAACCTCCTGAGGGTCATGTACAGTATCCAACCATCACCCATGGTATGATATAGTGGGTATACATAATGTGGGTATCAAATGGCCCAAGAAAAAAAAGCATCCAATTTTGCTGATGGCTGGATCGTGTCAGGAGATATGCTCTGGGGTCTGACCACCTGTTTTTGAAAGGCAGAAGTTAAGCTTTGTGAGGAATATTTATATGGAGGCTTCTGTAAACGTGTAGGTAACCCATACAACAGCTTTCTTCAATATGCAAAGAAGGGATTGTCCAACCGCTCCTCGGGATACCAGAATGGCAGTAACTCCACAGGATGTGAGAACGGGCATCCCTCTTGGGGAGGGACTCGTGGAGTGGAGCAATAGGACAAGGGGATCCGGTTTTAAACTGAAAGATGGGAGAATTAGTTTAGATATTGGGAAGAAATTCTTTGCTGTGAGGGTGGTGAGGCACTGGAAGAGGTTGCCCCAAGAAGCTGTGGCTGCCCCATCCCTGGAGGGGTTCAAGGCCAGGCTGGATGGGGCTTGGAGCAACCTGGTCTGGTGGGAGGTGTCCCTGCCCATGGCAGGGGGGTTGGAACTGGATGATCTATAAGGTCCCTTCCAACCCAAACTGTTCTATGATTCTGTGATCTTTTAAGACATACAGATGACACTTTTCTTAGGTGAACAAAATACTCAGAAGTTGCTACAATGATGAAACACGGTTCTCAAGGGAAATTTTATGTGTATAAACAAAAGACATTCTTGTTTGTCTTTCACGTTCATTACAAAATTGCATGTAATTACTAAATCCTTCCCATGTGAGCCTCACAGTTTGCATTCTTTAACTACATAATATAGCACATGTTTTCACATCCATAGTTCCAGGATTGAAGTTCAGCAATACCTGCGATGATACTTTTGATTCATATACCTGTAATTCAATTTAAGTTAATTAGAAATAGCTATCAATTACTGTTTATGCTTCAAAGTCATTCCATGACTTAGATTGGGCGTCATCATCAAAATGTTTTATTTACAATGTAAATTGAAATTTACAGTTGTCAATAATGAAGTTCAGCGCATTGTGGTAAGTCATTCACCCAGACCTTTAATTTCATCTTAAACTTGCATCTTGACTTTGTGTCAGCTGGTGGATCCCACATGACAGGAATGGATCTTCGCTGCTGAGACATCCAGGTGCGACTGCTCAGCTGGGGACAGAATTTGGGCGTTCACTTACAGCCGCTTCCCCTTTTGCTCTTTGTTTTCAATCACCCTTTTTTTCCCAGCTTCATATGGTTGTGATTTTCTGTTTTGTTTGACCCTGGTCTTGGGAGAGGAAATATAAAATGTTGGTGAGATTATAATATTTTGGGTGGTGTTGTGCTCAGAGCGGGGCAGAGTCTGTCCAATTTCATGCGAGACACCATCACAAGAAGGTACATTATTGTGAGTGGCTTAGTAACCTGTTAAGAATCATCTGGCAAGTTCTGTGATTCATAGATAAATCAATTATTACTGAAATGACCCAAGGGATGTGATTTTACCATGATATCTTTTAAGTTAACATCCAGAATTTGCCTGTAGATATACTGCTGTGTGGGATTCAGGCTGTTCTGTCAAGAGCCCAGTTTTGAAAATATGCTTCCTACCATTCTTTATCAGTATTATGAACTCTTTGCCTTATAAACGAAAATACAAGGCGACAGAATATTGTGGGTAGCCTTTTTTAGCACAATGTGTTGTGATACGCTGCTCATCTGAAGTCATGTTTCAGACGTGCTGTCTGATGATGCTTATATTGCAGTTGAGACCTGTGACAACCATATGGAACACTGTGACAAAGCAGTGCCAGCAAGTTGGATGGCTCAAGTCAGAAAATATGTTTCACAATAAGAAATTATTTATTACAACCTGGTGCTTGGGGAGGGGTGGGTTGGTAAATATTATTTGTGCTACTGAAATAGTCTGGATAAAATAACCACTTCTTTGTAGCCCAACGTAGGGCTGCTTGTTGGGACCCAGGTCAGAGAATCACAGAACGATATGGGATTGGAAGGAATCTCTGAAGGTCATCTAGGCCAAGCCCCTGCCAAAGCAGGTCCACCTAGAGCAGGTTGCAAAGGAACGTATCCAGGTGGGTTTTGAATGTCTCCAGAGATGGAGACTCCACCACCTGTTCCCGGGCTCTGCCACCCTCAAAGTGAAGAAGTTCCTCCTCATGTTTAGATGGGACTTCTTATGTTCAAGTTTGTGCCCATTTCCTTTTGTCCTGTCTCTGGACACCACTGAGAAAAGATTGTCCCCATCCTCCTGACACACACCCTTGAAGTATTTCTAAGCAAATACCTATTTCTATAGTATTTATAGGCAAATAATTCTCTGTCGCTTTTGCAAACAAAACTTTAAAGCTGAAGCAGCCAATCCTGTTAGTGATTAGTGTGAAATAATAATTTAAATCTTCACATCATCCACAGCAACTCTGCAAGTGAGTTTTAAAGACAGTTTAGGGGAACATCGATGATGGGTTCAGTCATCTGTCTTCAACTGAAAAAAACATCTTAACTTAGACAAAAATTAGTTAGAGCAACCGCTGGGTTTTTTTAGTGTACAAAAGGGAGGTTTCCCATCCTTGAAACTTGTTACCCAAAAGCAGTGACAGTTTGGGGGCAAAGATGGGATTAAGAAAGTTGGGAAGTGGTGAAACAGCTGGCAACAGTTTAAAAACTGAATTAGTTTTAGGAGTGTTTTGTGCTCCAGGAATTAAGCTGAAGGCCAGGCACTTCTTAGCAGCACTATATAAATCAAAAGAAATGTGGAAACGAGTCTCCCAGTTCCTCCACGTGTCGCTGTCACTGGGTGACTGTTAGCACCTACGTTAGTCCCTCCTTCAACGGGCCATGAAGTCGTTCCAGCTTTTAAAATGTGTGAGAGAATTAAGGCAGGTGCTGGCACATCATAAATGAAAATCTAACCCTGGAGCCGGTACAGGAGTGACATTGTTCGTCTTTACATCCTTGAGAACACATGGCTTGTCAAGTTGCAATAACATTGTGTTCTGCTTTTATATTACAAAAACTCGGTGGGGTCTTTGGGCTGCCTGTGGGAAGTGTGAGGCTTACAGGTGTAAGACAGTGTATTAATTATTGATACTCACTGTGTGAGCATGTGGTTTGTTGTTGATGCTGATTTTGTGATGCTCAGTAGCTGTTGGATTACTTAAGGAGTTTGCTACAGAAGGTGCTTACACGTCTGCTGTTGGAGAAATCAAACGCCGATTCATCTATGATCCAAAAAAATCTGTAATGACTTCTCTGAGAAACGTCTCAGAATACACAAACAAAACCTCACATACACAAAAATCAACCCCGCGTACAAAGTCGTATTTTAATTTCACAACAGAACAAACACGTAGCGTTTTTGCCTAAAAAGACACATCAGAATAGAGTCATCTTCGGTTCATGGATATTTTTCCTGAGCTCTTATTTAAACCTGACATCCAGTGAGTTGCTCTGCAGCTTCTTCTCTCCAGCAATCATTACTATTCTCTGAAAAGAGGGCTTGATCTTTGGTTTCTGACAGGGTTCCTCTTACCCATAAAAATGTGTTGAATCTTCCTACCTTCAAACAGCTGCCCGGTTTCTGTCCCTTCTTTTCCCAAGGCTTATACCAGGCTGCAAAATGAAAACGTCACATCTGCCCGTGAGGTTCTGTTGAAAGTTCAGGTGAAATTACAGAAGTCATTATCAGTTTTAGGAGGCCTGCAAATTAGTCTTACTGCTCATAAGGTAATTTAAGTATTCTAATTACTGATTTAATTGTGTCACATTTAGCCCTATATGAAAATCTCCTAATAGAACATTAGGGAATTAGAATTATCCCGGTACTGGGTGAAAAGAACGTATCCTGTTGTGTAATCAGAAATGTGTGTCTTCCCTGAATATACTTGTTATCTGAATTGTAGAACTAATATATTTCCTTCATTTATAATTTGCCATAGTATGTAGGAAGGACATCAGACAATATATTAAGATGATTAACCTAGTCTTACTTCTTTCTCTCGTTTCCCAAAAGCAAGTCATACGTTTGTGCTTGCAGAGTATATTTGGAGGTCTCTTTTGGAGCCACTCTTTTGGTTGCCACCCAAGATGACCTTGTATGTGAGTGCCATGCTATTTGAATATATTCCAGTGACATTCCTGTCAGGTAGCAAGGTAATACTGGTTTCCTATGTATAGTGAGGGGACAGTGGTTGATGGTTGGACTAGATGGTCTGAAAGGTCCCTTCCAACCTAGACAATTCTATGATTCTGTGATAAGAGTAAGAGCAGCTTTTCTGTCCCCAACTCTGCCAGGTCATCTGGACATCTACAGTTCAGTGACACGTCACCCCCCGCAGTGACTTCACCTAAATCACATTAAAGTCTGTGGCAGGCCATCTACTGAACTCAGGTCTTCCAAGTCCTACATTAATACTCTTTTTACTGGAACTTACTTGCTTTCTGAAGCAAAGACATATATTCTGCTGAAGTGCAGGGATTCAACTACTGCTCCTTCGTGTGGATGGGTGAGAAGCATGAACTTCATGATCTTTGTATCGTTCTCTTAAATTTTTTGCTATTTCTCTTCTTAAATAGTTGAAAATGTCACCTTGGTTTTCACGGTTTCTGTACTGATTGCTGTTTTCACAGATAGTACGCTCTCAGGGGAAATCGGCACCAAGAAAAAAGTGAAAAGACTGTTAAGTTTCCAGAGGTATTTCCATGCATCCCGGTTACTGCGTGGAATCGTACCACAAGCCTCTCTGTACCTACTGGATGAGGACTATCTTGGACAAGCAAGGGTAAGATGGGTCTCTGGATCTCCAACTCTTAATGATACTCAGTTTTGTTTCAGTGTTCAGATGAACTAATGTATGGCTGCTCTTTCTTAAGTGAGCCATATTGTCAGGATGGTCTTTCTTAAATGACCCACGTTGCTATCCACTCGCCACGGCAAACAGACTGTCCATTCCTCTTGTACTGTTACAGCTTTAGAGGCTTAGTCTCAAAACAGCAAGAAAACATCTAAATCTATTCAGCGTTGTCAGATTCTGTCAACTGAAATTATAATCTGGATTTATTAAAGGAGGAAGGATCCCTGGCTGAGTTACTGATTTAAATAAGTGCAGCCTCGACGCAGGATTTAGTTCATCCGCTTGAAAAAAGGCAGCTGTCTCTCAGCTGGTACGGAGCAGCTATTAGGCAGCCCACAATAGCCCTCCGTAATGGCAAAGCCTAGAAAACAGGGAACATGTTCCCTGCAAAGAACTTCACAGTAATCAAAGTATAATTCTCTTATTTTGCAGCTCTTACACTTGCTTTGAATGGTATTTTCGAACAAAACATGCTCAGCCAAATGGCTTTGGGATTATGTGCCTGGGCAATTTTTATTCTCTGCAAGAGAATATGGTATGCCAGGTGTTACAAAGTAATTAAGAATCCAGAACAGCTCTGAATATAGCATAAATGATGGAGTAAGTGCAGGTATCATTCACGCATATTTGAGCAACCTGGTCTAGTGGGAGATGCCCCTACCCATGGCAGGGGGGTTGGAACTTGATGATCTTTAAGGTCCCTTCCAACTCTACCCATTGTATGATTCTATATGACATTGTAGGTCACACAGTTAGTCCAGACCCAGTCTCTTGACTGAACTGGTGTAGCTATAAAACCACTGTTTATGGTGGATGGTGATGATGGATTCTCCTGTGTGGCTGAGCAGGGTTCACAGAAGCACTGTAGCTACGTTTATAAAAGCTATTGCTGTGTATTGGTTTGTTTAGCAAAATGTAATTCATATTCACCGGGAGAGCTAAGATTGTGTTTTACTGTAATAAAAACCTAAGAGAGAATTTATACCAAATTGATTTTGCAGCCTGAAAGAACAATAAAAAAGTTGTGCAGTAAAAGGGAAGAGATATTGTTTTTGTAATATTTTGGTTGATATTATTCCATGCTTTGAGCTCCATTTATAAAGTATTGTAGTGCCAAGTTCAAAACCTCCTCAAAGTGCAAGAGACATTTTATGCAATATAGCTAAATTTGGTTCCTGATGTCTGATAGTTCAAGTCACAGAATCACAGAATGATACGGGGTTGGAAGGGACCTCTGGAGATCATCTAGTCCAAACCCCTGCCTCAGGTCCACCAGGACCAGGTTGCACAGGAACATAACCAGGTGGGTTTTGAATGTCTCCAGAGATGGAGACTCCACCACCTCTCTGGGCAGCCTCTTCCAGGGCTCTGCCACTGTCAAAGTGAAGAAGTTCCTCCTGGTGTTTAGATGGGACCTATTATATTCAAGCTTGTGCCCATTTCCTCTTGTCCTCTCCCTGGGAACCACTGAAAAAGGGCTGGCCCCATCTTGCCACCCACCCTTTAAGTATTTATAAGCAAATACCTATTTTTACAGTATCTATAGGGAAATATGTCTCTGTAGCTTTCCTGAACAAAACTTTAAAGCTGCAGCAGCCAGTCCTGTGATTGATTAATGTGAAATAATAATCTAAATCTGCTTTACAGTTTGACATTTGCCTTTTCATATTTATGTTTTCTAGCATATGCTCTCCAAAGTGGGAATGTGGGATTTTGACATTTTCTTGTTTGACCGCTTGACAAATGGTAAGTAATTTTTAAAAAGTTTTTCTTTTAGTATGTCTCATATATTAATATTCTAAAATCTCTAAGCAATTAATTGCTAGATGTTACTGGCTTAAGTTGCTGAAGAGAAATTGGACACGGTTAACTTCTCCTTAAGTCCTATCCATTTTCACTCTTTTCCCAGAACATTCATAACTACAGGATAAAGTTTCACGTGTGTTACTGTGTCTGTCTAATCTCCTACATTTGTTATGTCACCTTTTCAAGGAGGTGTTTCAGTTTCCTTTACCTGGGAAATTAAAGTATACCTGTTAGATACATTGGTCGATGAGTCCAGACCTCCATAATTAGTTGGACTCTATCAACGTAAACTACCTTTAAGTGGAGATACCTTTGCTTCTCTTCAGCAGCAAAAAATAGGAAATTTATTAAGACAGGAAAACCTTGTGAAATGTTTTGTCCAAATATATGTCTTTAGCACCAGCAGCACCACCCCAATGTCTAGGCAATACCTCCTGAGCAGGTAGCTGCTGAAGGGGGTCACAATCACACCTTTCTCCTTTCCATATTGCTCAAAGGAGTGAGATCCCTCATTCCTCACCCTCAACCTAATGAGGTTTGGCTGCGGCAGAAGGTGTAGAAAAGCGTTGGTTTAGGGGGTAATTCGGCTGAGTGATGGGCAGCGAGGAGTGGAAAGGACTGCAAATGGCAAGGGAGGCAAAAGCATAATTCTTCCAAATTACCTTTCTGCACCCCTGCTCAGTAGTCAAGGCCAAATAAGCTGCTACGTTCTCTTCCTACATAAATTGCATTAAATAAGAAAAGCCTCCCTTTGAACATTGTTTATACGTTGTATGGTTTGGTTGGGTTTGGGTGGTTTTTTTTCCTAACTTTCTGGACACCAGCAGCTGAATTATGCAGTGTAAACTTCTTTAAACACCGTGTGTATGTATGGAATAATATTAGTTAGGCTCGGTTTTGCCAGTGTTCCCAGTATTGATACACAGGAAGGCCAGTGTAACGTTGCAGTGGCACTTGAGACCATAAATTCTGCAACTCATTTTTTCCTGTCTGTGTCGTTATTATGACAGGCAATTGTAGCTGAGCTAGGTGTGGGGGTTAATTATGTGTTTGTAATAATATGTAAAATAATTTAAAAAAAAAATTACGAACTCCTGATTTCTCAGTAATTAATTAATTAGTATAGTGTGACAAACTGAAACGGCAGAAAAGCCATTCTCCTTTCTGAGGTTTCTGGAGGTGGACTTGGATTATGAAGATGACAGGCTGAGAGAGTCAGGGTTGTTCAGCCTGGAGAACAGGAGGCTCCGGGGAGACCTTAGAGCCCCTTCCAGTCCCTGAAGGGAGCTCCACGAGAGATGGGGAGGGACTCTTGATCAGAGAGTGGAGCCATAGGACAAGGGGGAATGGTTCTAAATTGAAAGACGGGAAATTTAGATTAGATACCAGAAAGAAATTATATCTAGTGAAAGGTGATGAGACACTGGAAGAGGTTGTCCAGAGAAGCTGTGGCTGCCCCATCCCTGGAGGGGTTCAAGGCCAGGCTGGATGGGGCTTGGAGCAACCTGGTCTGGTGGGAGGTGTCCATGCCCATGGCAAGGGGCTTGGAACTTGATGATCTTTAAGGTTCCTTCCAACTCTAACCATATTGTGTGATTCTCAAACAAGCCTGTCAAAAGATTTCCAGTTAAAACCATATCAGTTCGCCTTCAGTGTGCTGTTTTGGAACAGCAAACATGACTTTATGGCATCCAGAGCCAAGAGCCGCACTCCACTGGTACACTTCTGCCGTCGAATCTTGATTATATATAGCAGTAAGTTGTATAAACTATTTTTGACTGTATGAGTGTCATCTAAGCTCATGTGGTAGGAGCTAAGGTGATAGGAGCTGACTAAGTTAGGAAATAACCAGGATTTTTAATTTTGTTTGGTTTGTAGCTACATATTAA
The DNA here is from genome assembly GCA_013398155.1 of Pedionomus torquatus. Classification (NCBI taxonomy): domain Eukaryota; kingdom Metazoa; phylum Chordata; class Aves; order Charadriiformes; family Pedionomidae; genus Pedionomus; species Pedionomus torquatus. Next base: position 84,474 of record VZRU01006266.1, read on the forward strand.
GGGAACCTAAGAATTGTTCCTTTTTTGCTTTTAGGAAACAGTCTTGTAACACTGCTTTGTCACCTCTTCAATGTGCATGGACTCATCCACCATTTCCAGTTAGATATGGTCACGTTACACAGGTTTTTAGGTAAGTGCTCACCTCAACATCATCTTTAAACGCAGTTTGCAGCTTAAGTAGGGTATCAAAGAAGACAATGACATAGTCTGTGTGTCCAGGTGTCCACATAAAATCATGATGTCATTGCAAATATTTAATAAAACCTTTCTGTGATAAATATTAGCATATAATTTGCAGGCACTTGGGTCTTTGGTTCAGTACCTATTAAGTTCTCACCCAGAGAAGTTGTGGCTGCCCCATCCCTGGAGGGGTTCAAGGCCAGGCTGGATGGGGCTTGGAGCAACCTGGTGTGGTGGGAGGTGTCCCTGTCCAGGGCAGGGGGGTTGGAAGTGGTCCCTTCCAGCTCTAACCATTCTGTGATTTTGTGAAGTCAACAGAGGGACTTCAAAAGGCTCTGCACTGAGCTGAAGCATCCCCGTACCACAATTGCACTGGTGATTTTAAAAACAGTATGGCCCACACAGACAGACAGGCGTTGCAGAACCTACCCGTGCACAGCAGAAGTGCGGTGCAGTGTCATTATTTTAGTGACTAATAGACCACTGAGACCCAGGGCAGTTAAAAGCTTATGTGCAAAATTTAACAAATTATATCAAGCTGTCTGTGCTGAATAGTGTTGATGAAAGCCCCTGCTGCTGTTACTGCCAACAGAAATATTAGCCCCATGCTGTCAGCGAACCAAAAACAGAAATTGGCCAAAATCAATTACTTTTCGCATCGTGTTTGGAGTGCAGCTGAATGCCAGTTCGTTAGACTGACAGATGGAGTTTCCAAGGCAAGGTCTCGTCTTTGAGGCTGCATAATTGTCACTTCTGGAAACCGTTCCTCTGGTGTGGAGACAGACAAAATCTCCCTGCCGTTTCTGACTCCCGCAGGTGGTCGTGAAGTGGACGCTCAGATAATTAGAGCTCCCAGAATTCAGGTTTTAAAGCATCACCTACTGTATCCTCAAATGGTGGACAAGAAACTTGTCATGAAAAAGCCTCCTGCATCCTGGGCTGCATCCACAGCAGTGTGGCCAGAAGGGTGAGGTGGAGGGGTTATTCTGCCCCTCTGCTCTGCTGAGACCCCACCTGGAGTACTGTGAACCCTCAGCACAGCAAGGACATGGAGCTACTGGAAAAGGTCCATAGGAGGCCACAAAGATGCTCAGAGGGCTGGAGCACCTCTCCTAGGCTGAGAGAGTTGGAGTTGTTCAGCCTGGAGAAGAGAGGGATCTGGGGAGACCTCAGAGACCTTTCCAGTATCTAAAGGGGCTACAGAAGAGATGGGAAAGGACTCTTGATCAGGGAGTGGAGCCATAGGACAAGGAGAAATGGTTTTAAACTGAAAGAAGGGAGATTTAGATTAGATATTAGGAAGAAATTCTTTGCTGTGGGGGTGGTGAGGCACTGGAACAGGTTGCCCAGAGAAGCTGTGGCTGCCCCATCCCTGGAGGGGTTCAAGGCCAGGCTGGATGGGGCTTGGAGCAACCTGGTGTGGTGGGAGGTGTCCCTGCCCATGGCAGGGGGGTTGGAACTGGGTGATCCTTAAGGTCCTTTCCAACTCGAACCATTCTCTGATGATTCTATGATTCTATGAAATGCTGGTTAAACAAACAGAAAGCTAGGGCTTCCTTTGGCATTCCCCATGCTGGAGACAAGTGCCGTGGGAAATCAGCCCATTACCTTTCTGCTCGATTAATTTGGTAGTGCCTAGGAGAGCCCTTTGGCCAAGGTCAGGGCACAGCTTCCACTCTTCCACGTGGTGTTGCCCCAAGAGGACCTGATGGTGCCGGCCCCACTGCCAGCAACAGATGGGTGTGAAGCACACGCTTCAGCCGTGTTCTGTGTGTACCTGCTCCAGCCCTGCACACTGAAAAAAACAAGTCTGGAATTTTAGAACAAATGGATCAACGTGACTGAAATGATGACAGATTTTGCCCCGAGTACCCCAACGCTTCATCTTTTGGTTCTCTGTCTGGAGGATGCAGGAATGCCTTTGACCGTTACTCAGCACTCAAATAACGAATGGTGCTGGGGTATCAGGGCTTTACCCCCTGCCGCTGAAAAAATAGGTGGTACCGCCTTAATGACATTGCTCCCCTGTGACAGCAGCGTAAATAATTACACTCCGTTGTGGATAAATTCCCTTCTCTTCCTTATTTATTTTGCTCCTGAATGAGAGCCTTCACGAAGGCAAGAAAGAGTTGATTTATGAACTAGGCTCGATCCATCCCCTTGGGCCTCACAAATCCTTTCATGCATTTTTTCTCTAAAGGTGTCCCAATAAGCACACCAGTCTCAGTAAGCTCCAGATATTTGAAGGAACTCCTTAGGCAGCTGACTGTAAAACCTCAAATTGTATTTTAAATCCCCTTCCCACTCGTGACCGCGGGAGCTCGGAGACAAAAGGATCTTTGTTTTCTCTTTTGGTTTCCAGTTATGGTTCAAGAAGATTACCACAGCCAAAACCCGTACCACAACGCTGTCCATGCTGCCGATGTCACACAAGCTATGCACTGCTATCTGAGGGAGCCCAAGGTAAGGACAACCTTTCACAGGTGGTGTTCTCAGGATAATTAACATATATATATATATTTTTCCCCCCAGGAGTGATAAAAAAACAACCAACCAAACCAACAAAAAATATTTTTAGATAAGGGAAAGCAATTGCATACTTGGAAGTCAGCAAGGAGGCAGGAGCAGAGTCAGCCTCGGTCACCTCAGGGCATAATTTAGGAGTTGGACTAGATGATCTCTAGAAGTCCCTTCCAACTCTGACATTCCTGTGATAAGCCCCTCATATGGGTATTTCAAAATACCAGATTTGGCAGAACAACACCAGAAAAGGGGAAAAAAATAAATGTACCCTTTGCCTGGATCTGTTGCAAGGGTTGTCCTCTGCAGGAGCAAAGAGCAGCTTTTGGGAACTGCAGCAAGCCCCCACAATGTGATCGGTCCTTCAGCTCGTCCCAAACCACGACAGCGTGACATTGCTTTATGTGCTACTGGAAGGCACTGGAATTCTGTCATGCTGAGCCACAGTGTAAGAATATAGCTAATCTTTCCTGGCTTGACTTAAAGGAAGGGAAGTTCTGCTCAAATTAGCAAATTGTTAGACCAGAATACAGTTGATGGTTGGACTAGATATCTTAAAGCTCCCTTCCAACCTAGACAGTTCTATGATTCTGTGAAGGACGGGAGCAGGCCCCAGCTTTCCTGTGTTTCCATCTCCTGCAAAACTCTGCAAGCTTCTGCTGTGAAAAAGTGCCAAGGACAGCCAATATCCAGAATCTGTACCATACTGCTCTTCGTTTCTCATCACAAGGTGCTTCTTTCAGGTCATAGACTTGTGTTCTGTACAGACCCATCAGGCCGGTAACAGCTGCCTCACTCTCAGAAACAGAAAATTCTAAGACTTCAATTTTTTTTTCTCTAATGATAACAAAATTTGCTTCTGAATGATAAGCTGTATCAAAAAAAAAAACTCTGGGCAGGTTTTCAAATTTGGTTATCTGAAGCTAGAAAGGTAAATTATGTTCTCTAATAAAATGACTACGGTTAAACTGAGATGTCCAACAGATGAGTCTGAAATTGCCAACCCTGATGAACCCTGCACTTTGCCGCACAGTGCGGTGCTACAGAAATGAAGCCTGATGGGTTGTTGGTATCGCTAAATACTGTGTGAGGCAGAGCCCTTACGGTGTAAGCTAATGTATGCCAGTCTGCTAGTATATTTATTTACTTTTACGAACTTAATCCTTTAGAGAAAGCTCAAACTCTTCTATACCACCAATGTCCATATCGCCATAAACAATAAAGAGATAAGAAGTACAAACTCTAATAAAACAGGAGTATATAGTGTGGTATCTTTATAGGTGTTTGTTCAACAGTCATTTTAAAAATGTTCACAAAATTTATTTTACATTTGACGTGTGTCATGTGTAGGCCATTTGACGTGTCCTACAAAACTGAGCAGTGCCACCTCGTTAGCCGATTCCTTTATTTTGCCAAAAGGAAAAAAAAAAACAAAACAAACAGCCACAAAACAAATCAAAACATTTACTGTTGATGTTCTTGTTGTGATCAACGTGTGTGATGCAGCTTGCCAACTTCCTCACCCCGTTGGACATCATGCTCGGATTGCTCGCTGCTGCGGCTCATGATGTGGATCACCCAGGGGTCAACCAACCCTTTCTCATCAAAACTAAACACCACCTCGCCAGCCTGTACCAGGTAAAAACTGCTCATCATGTTGATAGGGTGTAATACGGTGTCAAGGAGAGTCTTAAGCAATTTGCAGTGAACTTTAATGCCAACACCTGGCAGCAGGGGGGTGTTGATCAAATCAACCTGCACTTCGGAGCCTGGACAATTTCAGTTTAGCGCTTCACTGGGTGTCTCTTCTTACACCAAAGAGAAAGAAGGTGGAAATGTCAGATTCTGTGGAGGACATTTAAGCCTAATCAGTTGCCTGGGTTATTTCTGCTGTAGATCATCTGGGGTAAGAGCTGTGGGTAGGAGATTTAAAATCACGGCAAGACAATTTGTACTTTGTTTTCCTTCAGTGAGCAAATAAGCAGCAGGCGTGTTCTAAATTGGCATTGCATTATAAGAAACTTTTGCTTCATGGGGTTCTAGTAAAATTAAACACTTAATGAATATTTCTATTAAAAAAGAAGACAGAGAAAAACCAAAGGAAGAATTGTAGATATTTACATAAACAAACGTGCCTAGAGATACAAAGAAAGAACTTAAAAGCAGCCACTATAGGTCACACCGCAGGCTGTCTAGACCAGCATCCTGTTTCTGAGAGCAGCCAGTGAAAAATCTCAGAGAGAAACCTAACCCTGGGTTAAGTATAGAGTTGTCTTCACCTGGTACACATCCTCCCAGTGCTGGCAAGCAATGAAAGGAAAACAAACCCTCTTGTTCAATAACTACCGGTGGACTTATCATGCCTTGATGTTTGTGGTCCTTTTTTGAATATATTTGTATTTTTGACCCATAGAAATCACCATAGCTCTGGATTTTATCTACAACTGTGCACGCAATCTTTGCATGCACATCTCTGTTCTTTGCATTATACTTACATATACACACCAGAGAAATGCTGTAAATCAGTTTGGTTGCACTAACCATAACTCGTAGCTCATAAATGGAGGTGGTATTGATTTCTGGCCTTTGGAGGAGGCCTTCAACCTTTGTAGTAAGATGTGGCCTTCAACATTCTGGAAGGATTTAAGGCCAGGCTGGATGGGGCTTGGAGCAACCTGGTGTGGTGGGAGGTGTCCCTGCCCAGGGCAGGGGGGTTGGAACTGGGTGATCTTTAAGGTCCCTTCCAACTCTAACCATTCTATGATTCTAAGTCCCTTCCAAATCTAACCATTTTATGATTCTATGTCAGAGGAAGAATGTCCCAAGGTAAGAAATAATCTAACTGAAGAGGATTCTCTGATAGCTACATCTCTTTCTACCTCTGCTTTGCAAATCAAGAGTTTGCTGTGATGTGCTTACTACTTGAAAAGAAATTCTCTCTTGTTTTCCTGTAAGAAGTGGGCTGTAAGATGTGTCACAGGGCTGGAGTCCTGCCCAGAGATATGGCAATAGGATGGGCTGGGGGAGCCCCAGCCGGGGCACGATGATGCTCAGAAAATTATATCTTGGGGACTTTCCCCGTCACAAGCTGATGCCACTTATTAGATCACACCCCATATGCGTCTGGTGTGTTTTGCTCTAGTCTTTTCTAAATGTTGGGCCAGTTGAGTGAGGAGGGAGAAAAGCCAGGGGATGCAGCCAGGGGACTTTGGGAACATTATGTTAAGGATCCTTTGAAGAGGAATGGGCCGAGCCATTCCGCAAAAACCCTGATCCTGAGTAAAGGTATAAACAGCTCCTTCTCAAATTAATAGTGGCAAACCATAATATATAATTAGGTTGAACATTCAGGCTAATCTAAAAGAAATGTAGCAAAAATAAAACGTTGGTATCTTAGAGAGGTGGTTTCTGCTCAGCGAACTGGGCTTGAACATGCTTTCAAATGTTGGTTAGAAAAGGCAGTGACAATAAAGGAAATGCAATCTTTGAACAGCCCGTGTGATTTTAAAGTGTCCTGTTTGGGGACAATCGCTGGCAAGTTTGACTTGCATTATTTTATCTGAAATTAGTCCAAGATTGTTTCCAGAGATTTTAGAAGTACACAGTACATGGGTGCCAATAAAAATAACAACGCTGGAAAAAAAGGTTAGCTGAAAACATTTTTAGTCAAAAATTTAGATTCAGTAAATAGCCTTAAAAGCAATAAATTATATTCTTCTTGAGATTGGTGCTTCAGCGTGTCCTGGAAACTGAAACAAAACAAGTTCTAGGGTTTTTGTTTTTCCATAGGGGAGCCACAGAACTGCTGGGACTAATCAGTAAAATAATCAAAGGAAAGTAAGTTTTAACGTAGGTAGCAGTCATCTGTCACTGAGACAGGAGTGACTGAGACTAAGGGGTATCTGTTTATGGCGTCTCTTTGGTCTTGATTGCTTGTAAATTAAGATTAGAAATTTCCGTTTGAATTGTCTGGGGGGAAAAAAGGGTTTGCAAAAACAAGGTCATTCAGTATTTGACAAAGACGCCAAGTATTTGACAGCTTCTGAAGGTTACATACGAGGAGAGTCGTGTTTCAGGCAGATCAGGTGTCATCACCAAGGAGTTCAGAACATTCAATATTTAATTTCAAATTAGATCCACATTTTGTGATGCAAGGCATTTTTTGTAATGTACAGGGTAATTTCCACTGGAGTCTGTTGCACAGTGAGGCACCATGATTTTCCACAAGTTGTGGAAAAGGGCCTCATTCAGGTCTGTAACTTTACAAGGACAAACGAGAGTTTAAAAGGTGAGAGTAGGGACTTGGAGGTCCCTTAGTCTCCTGTGAGGAGCCAACAGTATTCCTTGTTCTAATTTATTGGCCATTAAAACAACAGCGAAAAAAGTTTCATTCTTGCTTGATAATCCTTGTCTTCTGCCTCTGTGGCTTTAAAAGTCACAATTAGCTCAAATTCTGGTTGATCCATTTGGCTTATCCAGCATTATTTCTACTTCTTTTGACTGGAAGCAGCATACGAGGTTGTTTAGGCCGGTAGAATCCTGCCTTGTAGTTCTCCAAACTGCCACACCAGATCTAACACCCAAAAGAGTCACATTGTTTGTTGTTTTTTTTGTTTAAATAAAAAAAAAAAAGAAGAAACTGCATTTTACTGAGAATGAATTATGAAATTCCTAAGAAAACAAATAGCATTAATACAAATAAAATATTATTTTATAACTTCAGTAACAGAGAGCTGAGATCTACCTTTGGCCCTTAAATGAAGGGTAAGAGTTTAGAAGTCTGGACTGATCACACACAACAACTCTAGCACAGGTTTCAGAAATCTACAAAAGAACACTTTACAACTTTAATATAGATGTATGTAATCTACAATGAGGAAAATGTTCTGGGCATCAGTTATGACAGATTTACTTTGCAGTCCTCCTTAGAAGCCCCACTAATTAAAAAATCATTTTCAAATACTTATCATTGTGCAGTTAAAGCAACTGCCTAAGGACGAAGAATGAATGACCAGACTGAAAGCAATTTAGATCGCCTTCTAAGCTGAATTAAAATTGAGGTTTTCCTCTGTAGCTAGACCAGCAAGGCTTCCACTCTTCAAATCATTCTTCTTTTCCAAATGCTTGTGTCAGGTGTGGTGGTTTGGATGGCTCTGCGAGAGTCGCAGGTTGGGGATTTTCATAGAATCATAGAATGGTTGGAGTTGGAAGGGACCTTGAAGATCATCCAGTTCCAACCCCCCTGCCATGGGCAGGGACACCTCCCACCACACCAGGCTGCTCCAAGCCCCATCCAGCCTGGCCTTGAACCCCTCCAGGGATGGGGCAGCCACAGCTTCTCTGGGCAACCTGTTCCAGTGCCTCCCCACCCTCACAGCAAAGAATTTTTTCCTAATATCTTATTTTGTGAGAGTCTAAGTAAAAAAATAAACTTTTTTTTTTCCCCCTCACAGTCCTGAAGCCATCCACCAGTTTTAGGCAGTAGATGCAGATGTGACAGTGGATGTACATGCAGCCTTTAAAACAAGCCTGTGCCGCTCGGGTTTTAAAGATGTAAAAAGCTAGGGGAAGCAAGCTCTCTGGAGATCAGAGCTGAGATCCCCAGTTTGCGAGGCAGCACGTAGACTTTTCCCTGCATGGGCGATTATCCCCACCAGCCCAGGCAATCAGATAGCTCATGGCAATTAGTTTTGATAAGGCAGTGGAGTGTTCCCAGGTGCAATAGCCGACTCTACTAATTGTTGGCAGCAGCTTCAGGGGTTCTGGCTGCCTGCATTTAACAGGGGAGTCGTATGACTTCATGCTCGGTTGTCACTTGTTAACTTGACCTTTCCTTTTGAGTGTGGGAAACCAGACAGCGCAGCAGCTTTGGTTTTAAGCTTTCCCTACAGCAGTAAGGCAAAGAGTAGAAACTTAACAGGAGTGGAGATGCTCTGGCATGGATACCTGAGTTTGCTTTTGCTGTTGAGTAGCTGTTCGTTGGACGCAAGAAAGTTCCTGGATGTCTACACCCTCAGCTCTGCTCTGGCTGGTCTTAAGCGTGGCTGAAGAGAGTTGCCTCCATGGAGAGCAGCTCCCCAGTTGAAGTAGGTGCTGCTGAAGCAGCTCCTCCCGGCAAGTGATGCTGCCGTGCTGGAACCTCATTTCAGAAACAGGGTGCTCTGGGAGAGGGGTCTCACCAGTTGGGATGTTTCTAGGGTGCCTTAATTCTGCCTTAAACAAGTGTAAGCCTTCCCAAATGCAACAGTAACGCGGCGTTTGTCCTTCCTACCTTAGGGTAGGAACTTGGGCTGACTGTGGGGACCAAGATTCAGCTTTGAGGTTAGGGAAGTGAAAGAAGAAGAAAAAAACCCCAACCTGTTGTTATGTCCTATTACATTCCCTTATTTTTCTTGGTCAGAATGCAGGGTTGCAAAAGTCCATCCTGATGTATTTAGGCAAAAGGAGAAGAGGGATATTTAAGTTGGCTAATGAACAGAATCGCTGTCAAAAGTAATTTAGATGTTGCATAGCTGATCCTGAGTTCTGAGTTTGTCAGCTCTTCCAAGGAAAAGGGCTTAATCTTTACATGATTGGAAAATGTTGGGCTTGGTTTTGTTTTGCTTTTTCCCCCAGTATCTATGAAAGAAACAAAAAGAGAAATCCCAAAGAAATACCAAAGCAGCATCAGTGATCGGGGGAATTCAAGACAGAACATACAGTAGAAAATATTGTAATGGGAAATCAAAGTTGTGCTTTCACCATTGCAGTAACTTTGAGCACAAAATTCCAAGAAAAATATTGATGAAATGATCAAAATGCAAATTAGATCTTGGTCACTGGCAATGTTTAGCGTTTCAACAGCCATTGGATAGGACAGGATTACAAAGGAGGATGAGGAAGCCTTAAGGAGAAAAATCCTATTCAGTCCCTATTGGAGAAGTGAGATTCCGTGTCTAGTTTCCCAGTTGGCAGGGATGAGGTGGAGTCCTTGACCTCCTACCTGGCAAAAAGGTTTGGTTATGTTTGTACTGTTTTTTTTTTTTAAGACCAGTGCTTATCTATCTACTGCAAAAGCTATAAACTCCCCTGAACAGGAATCCAGTTTGGAATAAGTTGCCCAGAGAAGCTGTGGCTGCCCCATCCCTGGAGGGGTTCAAGGCCAGGCTGGATGGAGCTTGGAGCAACCTGGTCTGGTGGGAGGTGTCCCTGCCTGAAACTCGATGATCTTTAGGGTCTTTTCAAACTTAAACTATTCTATGATTCAGCAAGGCTTTTGACAGTCTCCCA
>VZRU01006266.1:98880-113219 GCA_013398155.1 Pedionomus torquatus
CAAAGGCACAGGGATTACAGATCTCAGCTATGGGACATTGTTTCTTATGTACTTTCTTGAAGATAGGAATGAGGGCACGGACATACTTACCTGTTGGATTTAGTTGTGAAAGATAAACTGTTGCCCTTGTGGCCAAGAAGGGTTGCATCAAGAAGAGTGTGACCAGCAGATAGAGGGAGGTTGTCCTGCCCCTCTACTCTGCCCTGGTGAGGCCCTGTCTGGAGTTCTGTGTCCAGTTCTGGGCTCCCCAGTTCAAGAAGGACGGGGAACTGCTGGAGAGGGTAAAGCAAAGGACCACAAAGATGATGAGGGCCCTGGAGCATCTCCCTTACAAGGAAAACCTTTTTAGTCTGGAGAAGAAAAGACTGGGGGGGGATCTGATCAACACCTATAAGTACTTTGAGGGTGGGTGTCAGGAGGATGGGGCCAGTCTTTTTTCAGTGGTGCCCAGGGACAGGACAAGAAGTAATGGGCACAAACTTGTACGTAAGAAGTTCCATCTAAACGTGAGGAGGAACTTCTTCCCTTTGAGGGTGGCAGAGCCCTGGAACAAGCTGCCTGGAGAGGTGGTGGAGTCTCCATCTCTGGAGACATTCAAAACCCACCTGGTTATGTTCCTGTGAAGCCTGCTCTGGGTGAACCTGCAGGACCAGGAGGTTTGGACTAGATGATCTCCAGAGGTTCCTTCCAACCCCATATCATTCTGTGATTCTGTGGGGAAAAAGAAAAGTCAAGAAATCTTCATTGATCTGGATAAATTAAATGATGTTTGAATGGACAGTACCATTAAGGCTAATCAGTTTAATCCAGAGAGAAAAATGACTTGGAGACTTCCCTCCTCTGGTTGACATAGGTCTGAATTTATACAGGAAAAACTTATGTTTTCCTCCCGGGTGCCAGACTGATTTCTGACCTCTGTCAGGCAAACGGACTGCATTCAGTCTGTGAAGGACCATGACATCTTGTTCCAAGGCAGTAACGCAGACAGACCATTCCATGGCTTACTTTTCTGAAGCAGTTACTTGATTTTAAAAACCTTTTGCCCTCCTGGCTCCTTCCCGGGCAAAGCCCTTAAGAGTCCTGGTTAACTAAGTGAAACCAAGCCAGGGGCAGCTCGGAGGGCCCTGTGCTTAGCTTTGTAAACAAAAACACACAAGACACTAAGACGAAGAGTAATTGAAGGGACTGGGACGGCGGGGAAACGGTGCCCAAGCGCACCAGCTTGGCTCTTGGCTTACTTGTCATCTGCCAGGGATGCTGAGCCAGGCAGTCAGCGGGAGCCAGCCCGAGGCTTTTGTTGGCTTCTTCCTTGCAAGGAATATCCAAAAGATTTTGCAGCCTTGGAATTTGGCCCTCCTCTTGTTCTCGCTACGGTAAAAGCGGAGGGCTGAATGAAAGGTTTGTTCGCGGCTTAAATAAATGCTCTTTCCTCAAAAGGGCGAGTCTGAGCCTCTTAAAGGTGATCTTAACCCTTCCCTGCATCGCTGGTGAGCTCTGGGAGCTTCACAACCGCCGGCTGAGCTGCAGAAGCGCTGCGAGACAGGAACTCCTTTTCTCACCGCTGCTTTTCTTCTTTGCTTCTTTTCAGATTGCGCTCAAGTGCGCTGACATCTGCAACCCTTGCCGGCTCTGGGACCTCAGCAAACAGTGGAGTGAACGGGTCTGCGAGGAGTTTTACCGGCAAGGTCAGCCCCTGGGTGCGCGGCCGGTCCCCTCTCACCTCAGCTTCTCAGGCTTTTTGTGTGGCCAGTAAGAGGTAGCGTTCGGCCAACCCAGTTTGCCTCAAATTCTCCCCCAGGAATGAGAGATTCTGCCCCGTTTGAAAAGTGGGAAAAGATAGAAGAGCAGCAAGTGGGTTTTTTGCCTCCACTGCTCCCGTAGCAGTGTCAGGAAGGAGGGAGGGCTCTGCTCCACCCCAGCCCTTGAATTCCGCTGGAGAGCCCACGGGGCTGGAGCCCCTCTGCTGTGAGGGGAGGCTTGAGAGAATTAGGATTGTTCAGCACAGAATAGAGAGGGCTCCAGGGAGACTTCAGAGTCCCTTCTAGTACCTAAAGGGGGTACAGGAGAGATGGGGAGGGACTCTTGATCAGGGAGTGGAGCCATAGGACAAGGGGGAATGGTTCTAAATTGAAAAAGGATACATTTAGATGAGATATTAGGAAGCAATTCTTTGCTGTGAGGGTGGTGAGGCACTGGAAGAGGTTGCCCAGAGAAGCTGTGGCTGCCCCATCCCTGGAGGGGTTCAAGGCCAGGCTGGATGGGGCTTGGAGCAACCTGGTCTGGTGGGAGGTGTCCCTGCCCAGGGCAGGGGGGTTGGAACTGGATGATCTTTGAGGTCCCTTCCAACTCTAACCATTCTACGATTCTCTGAAAACCCTGCAATCATCCTTAGCTCTTCTGAGCTGGAACAGCTCCAGGGTGACACCGCTCTGAAATCCCACCACTGCCCACTGCGGTTTATCTCACTTTTCACGCTCCCGCTACAGCTCTGATGGGAGCCTTACCCTTGCTGTTTCCCAAATATGACACATTCTTCTGTGCAGAAGTGCAGAGAAAGAGTTCAAACGCGGTTCCCAGCATGCAGGGCTCTTCTAATGCTGTTGAAAAGGCCAAAGCAGGCGAGCCAAAGCTCAGCTAGGACCTATTGCAAATGTTTTCAAACCCCTGCAGAGAGTGCAGTCAGGCAGGGTTCTGGTATTATTTTTTATTCAACACAGTAATTACACCATTTGGCTCGATCTGCATAGGCAAGGTCACGCTGTGCCACAACACAGGGTGCAGCAGAGTTTAATCACTGTTAAATTTTTTGTGTTGGGAGCATCCTGAGAGCTGAAGGCAAGCGGTAGAAACACTGGAAGAGCACAGGGTGAAGTTCTCAGCCCATTTAAAATGCTGCACTACGAAGTTAAGCCGCGTTCGAGCTGGCACCTAAAACAATTAAGTCTGTAACAAGGAGAAATAGGTCAGCAAGTTAATTTTCAGCCTGTTTCAGCTTAAGCTGGTGAAATGTCTTTGACTTTGGTGCTTTTGAAGCGACATAAGCAATTTGCCAGATGTAGGTGCATTTAGTCAGATGTCAAGGCATTCTCGATATCCAGCTCATGAGGGCAGGGCCCAGGTTGTGTGATATTGGGGAGGGGCTGTTCCCAAAGGCCTGCTGTGACAGGACAAGGGGCAATGGATTTAAGTTAGAGAAGAGTAGATTGAGGTTGGATATTAGGAAAAATTTCTTTCCTCTGAGGGTGGTGGAACACTGGAAGAGGTTGCTCAGGGAGGTGGCTGAGGCCCCTTCCCTGGAGATATTCAAGGTGAGGCTGGATGAGGCTCTGGGCAACCTGGTCTTAGTTAGGGGTGTCCCTGCGACTGCGGGGAGGTCGGACTAGATGACCTTTGGAGGTCCCTTCTGGCCTGGATGATTCTGTGATTCTATCTCAGGGAGCACCTGATGCCTAAAGCAGCTCCTAACACAACCCTTTCCTAGAAAAATACTTTAGCTTGTTCTCAAATTTTTTTAGGAGCACAGGGTAAGTAATGCAACTTGATTTATTTATATAAAACTGGACCTGGCAAGAAGCAAGTTTCAAGAAAACAGCTAACGTTTAAGCAACATTAATGATTGGTTTTAAAGTTGCTTGGAAGGTTTTTCCCCAGCCTGAAAAGTTCTGGGCAACTAATTCACGCGGTCACTTTTGTAGCCACTTGAAGCATCAGAAGCTTGACCAGCATTTTAAGTGCTTACCATGCAAAGGCAAATCTTATTTATGCCAATTAAATGACTTGTTAAAGAAGAGAAGATGTTGATAGGTGTTGAAGGCTTGAGCCTTCAAGCATTTTGAACCCAGAATACCTACAGAGGGGACATCACTGGAGTTACACACTCTTTTAATCGGTCAAAAAATTTTTGGAGAGGGTAGGGAAGAAGAGGCCAAATGGCCGTGTTTGTCTCAGTTGTGCTGAATTGTTCCTTTTGGCTGTTTGATAAGCTAAAAAGAAGTTTCCCTGACGTTTTCTAAATAGCTCGTTAAACCTGAAAATATTCCCCTCGCGTTTAAGAAGGAATTGCATGCTTCAGAGAGAAGAGCAAGGCTTAGAAATGCACGTGCTGTTTTACATGGGGCTATAGAGTCTGAGAAGCACAACAGCATTTCGGCCAAAACTGTCTGTGAGTGGGGAGAAAAGAGCTTTCAAACCAAACCAGTGGTTTTAAAGCAAAATGTTTCTTTATGGGTTGAATACGGTATTTTTCTCAAGTACTGAGTCCAGTTTTAGGCCCCTCACTACAAGAAAGACATTGAGGTGCTGGAGCGTGTCCAGAGAAGGGCAACGGAGCTGGTCTGGAGAACAGGTCTTCTGAAGAGAGGCTGAGGGAGCTGGGGGGTGTTCAACCTGGAGAAGAGGAGGCTAAGGGGAGACCTTCTCGCTCTCTGCAACTCCCTGAAAGGAGGGTGTTGGTCACTTCTCACAAGTCACAGGTGATAGGACAAGAGGCAACAGCTTCAAGTTGCATCAGGGGAGGTTCAGGTTGGATATTAGGAAAAATTTTTAAATGGAAAGGATTATTAAGCGTTGGAATGAGCTGCCCAGGGAAGTGGCTGAGGCACCAACCCTGGAGGTATTTTAAAACCGGGCAGACACGGTACTTAGAGATATGATTTAGTGATGGTTTTTGTCAATGTTGGGTTGATGGTTGGACTCTATGATGTGAAAAGTCCCTTCCAACCCAGACAATTCTATGGTCTCCTGTCTTAGCCATCTACTGACTCACAGAACAGTAGGGGTTGGAAGAGACCTACAGAGATCAAGGAAGACTGTCTTGCATGTCTGTTTCTGAGCCTGCAGGAATAATTCCTATTGATTGTTTAGAATCATCTTCTTCGTGCCAAATTTGGTCAGCAGGAGCAGTCTGAGGTGGCATCTGGAGCGAGCAGATCCCCCAGCGAGGCTGTTCGCCATCAAATTGAGACAGAGCCTGGGGCCAGTCACAGCAGGAGCTGCCTGCAGAAATCTCCAGGGCCGTCCCAGATTGGCACCTAGAGAGCTCCAACTAGTCAAATACTCTGCTGTGAATGTGACAAGGAGTTCAGTCCACCCTTTGGTTTAAGTCTATCTGCTGTCTCATGTCAGTCCTGGGCGGATGACTCTCTGGGGACATCCTGGACCACCCAGGGAACTAGTGCTGTTATTGTTGGGTGCAGCAGCACAGGCATGGCCCTGATAACCAGCCACAATAAGACAACAAATTAAAGTCCTCAGAACACATAAGTAAGTGCTCAGATTTAATGTTCATTCAAAAGTCATCTTTAATCCTTAGAGAGACTTTTTTTCTTTGTAGAGATACTCAGTTTCCCTGATAACTAAAAAGAAAAAAATCCAAGAAAGGAAGGTATTTAGACATTTAACGTGGTCACTGTAAGAGTCGGGTATAAGTCTGAAGAGGAGATAAACCTGGCAGAAAATTATTTTTACTTCTTTTTTTTTTTTTTTTATTCAGGTGACCTGGAACAAAAATTTGAACTGGAAATAAGCCCCCTTTGTAATCAGCAGAAGGACACAATACCGAGCATACAGATCGGTAAGTTTTAGTTTCATTCTCTTCTCTCCTGGTGAACCTCATTTGGGCAACAAGCTCAAAGAGAAACTTCTCCCCCTGCCCCAATATAGTCATTTTAACAATAAAAATTGTGTGTATTGGAAGAGTCATCACAGAATTGTCAGAGTTGGAGGGACCTCTAGAGATCACCCAGCCCAACTCCCCTGCTAAAGAAGGATTGCCCAGAGCACATCACTCAGGGCTGCATCCAGGTGGGGCTTGAAGGTCTCCAGAGAAGGGGACTCCACACCCTCCCTGGGCAGCCTCTGCCAGGGCTCTGCCACCTTCACCCCAAAGAAGTTCTTTCTCATATTTGAACGGAACTTCCCGTGTTTCAGCTTGTGCCCGTTGCCCCTCGTCCTGTCACTGGGAACCACTGAGAAGAGCCCAGCTCCATCCTCCTTTAACCCACCCTTCAGATACTTGTGAGCATTCATAAGGTCTCCCCTCAGCCTTCTCTCCTCCAGGCTAAAGAGTCCCGGCTCCATCAGCCTTTCCTCATCAGGGAGATGCTCCAATCCCTCCATCATCTTTGTTGCCCTGCGCTGGACTCTCTCCAGCAGTTCCCAGTCTCTCAAACTGGGGAGCCCAGAACTGGCTGCAGTATTCCACCTGTGGCCTTACCAGTGCAGAGTAGAGGAGGAGAATGACCTCCCTCATGATTCACATTCTAAATAAAAATATTCAAAAAGAAATCTATCCAAGCCAAATAGTCAGTAGAAAGACAAAAGAGTCACTGCATGACATAGGAGGAAAAAAAAATGGAGCCATTCTAATATCCATGGAAAAAAATTGCAGCCAACGTGATTAAATGCTGGTTTCTTTCTAGTCTGAAACATCCTCAGAGAAGGTTGGTGTCTCTCACAGATTTTACACATACAGATAAGTCACATCACGTCATGTGAGCTGGTCAAAAGCTGTGCATTTTAGGAGGAGTCGATGGCTGCTTGAGGGTTTATTGTTATTTCTCATCAGGGTTTTTTGCCGTTTGTATCGCTGTGTCCTCTCGAGGCACACTGTGGGGCAAGGAACGAACTGGAACGACTTCGTCCCTCACCTGCCGTCCTTTGTGTGTTTCCCCAGGGTTCATGACGTACATCGTAGAGCCGCTCTTCGAGAGGTGGGCCCAGTTTACAGGCGATACCCCCCTGTCTGAAAACATGCTGAACCATCTCAGGAGGAACAAGGCCAAGTGGAGGAGTTTGCTCCACAAGCAGCACAGCAGTAGTAGGAGCAACGACCACTCGGGTCAAGTGACTGGCGGTCAAGAACAGACTTTAAATGAAGAAGAGACTCCTTAGGGGCAGCTTTGCACTTTTCCTTTTAGCACTGCTTGTCTTGATCACAGCAGCAAGCAAAACCCCCGGGAGCTCGGAGCCTGTTGTCAAGACTGCGGAAAGGGAAGAACCGGCAAAGCAGAAGCTGTTGAGGGTCCTCAGGGACGAGCCCGCGGTTCTGCTGGGTTCCTCTCTGGATCTCCTCGGCGTTCCTCTCCCTCCTCTTCCTTCTGCGCATGCCTGATGCCATTCGTCGCTTCTGATCACGAACTGCCTGAACGCAGTGTCCCAGACAGCAGAACTCCAGCCGGGCCGGTTACGGCTGCCGGGAAGCAGGGAGGATTCCTGAGAGAACAGGGGAGATGACAGAGACACTCTTGGTTATGTATTCATTTACCACGAGTCATACTGTGACATATGTACATAGGCCCAGAGCTCCAGACGGTTCCCAGGCTGGCAGCTGGGCTGCACATTAAACCACCAGCATCTTCAGCATCCAGGGGACACTGGCTGAGGGAGACAGCGCTCGCAGAGGGCAGAGAGAGAGTCTGCTTATTTTGGTAATTCAAACGAAAACCTTTTTAACTTTTGTACTCTGTGCGCTAAACACCACATCTGTGAAACCTGGACTGAAGTTTCTCTCCGTATACACGACTCCAGCGTAACAAGGCTCATTTTGGTAACCGTTTTTATGCCACTTTGGATAAACGACAGGCATCTTCTCATTGCAAGGAAGCGCGTTCCCTCGCAGCCCGAAGGGAAGGTGTGTCGCAGACAGCCTAAACCTTTGAAAGACGAACAGATCTGTCTTTTGAGTACTGTTTCAAGTGACATGTTTATATTCGCACGTGTACATTTTGTGTAAATACAAAGCGCTACTGATCCCCATGCCAAAATACTGGAGTACCGTGGGATTGCTACCTGTAAAAACATTGGCACTGTGAACAGAATACTGTTAGTTTTAATACAAGAGAAAGCATTTGTAAATACGGTATAGAGTTTATTAATACACACCATTGTTTGTGGATAAAAGCCTTAACTTCCTTCATCTCCTGATAGCTGCCAAAAGCAAACGGTCACAAGATCCGATTCTGAACTGCCTTTCCACTGCCCGAGGTGTATCAAAGGTCATTAAGGAATGAAATCTGCGGGGTAACTTCTCGAAAAACTTCAAACACATTCCATATGGGTCCATGTTGTTCAATCTGCGGCACCTGGCACGTGCGGTCTAGGCAAATGTTTCACAGAGCCTGAAGTTTTTTAACGTGGGGAAAAAGAAAAAATAAAACCACAACAAACCACAGAATCAAACCCCACCGCGACGCCACCTCATTTGACAGTTCAGCCTGATTGACAGTTATTCAAGAGCCTGGATTTTCATGAAGTAGCTTAGTCATCTACAGAGCACGACATTCTAAGAGTTCCAGAGTGCAGTTGTTGCAGTGTAGCTGATTTCCACCCCACCCCATTCCCTCCTTAGGTGGCCAGCATTTATTTGGGGGTTAGTTGATCGGGGGAGAGTTCATTAAAAAAAAAAAAAATTAATACTTCTAGATCAGTCTCGCTCAATGAAGGAAAAAAAAAAAAAGGGTTAAGAAAAATCATCTTAACTATTGTAGGACTGAGGGATGATTTTCTATGGTCTCGTGTCTGTGAAAGATAAATGGCCTTATCTATGCCATAAACAACCTCAGCTGAGTTAATCTTTATACACCTTCCCTTAAGCTTCTGTCAGTTCAATGAGATTGTGTTCGCAGACACTACTGCATTTTACCAAAGTGATTGCCCACCCCCCCAACCAAACCCCCCCTGCCACTTCTCCCCTGCCCCCAGGAAAAAAAAAAAAGTGTTGTTTTAAACCCCCAGCGCATCAAATCTGCATTTTTTTCAAAAGAACTAGCAGGTAACGGCCATACAGCCGTGTTTGAATGTGGATTCCTTGGAGAGGCCAACACTGAAAGAGCTGTTAAAGTTGATGTTTGAGAAAGATAAGGTTTACTCATAAAAGTGTAAAGGGAGAGACAGAATTTTTGTCAATTACAGCAACTGTTGGCTTGATTAGACAAAGCGTTCATGCTCATAAGGTGACTGATATGTTTAAAGGAAAAGAAAAGGCTTAAGTTTAGGTAAAAGATAGAATCATAGAATGGTTAGAGTTGGAAGGGACCTTCAAGATCACCCAGTTCCAACCCCCCTGCCATGGGCAGGGACACCTCCCACCACACCAGGTTGCCCAAAGCTCCATCCAGCCTGGCCTTGAACCCCTCCAGGGATGGCAGATGTTTTACTCTACTCATTGGACATGTATCTTCAGAAAAAGAGACCAAAACCCGGTGAAGTGGGAAGGTGGAAATCACCATCCTGAGAACAATGTTTTTCTCCTCCCTCTACTGATTTCCAAAGCTGTAGGCAGTAGAAAACATCCTTTCTCCCTCTTCTAAATGTAACTCACATAGTAGAAGTACCACAACAAGCAAAGACGGAGAGCTGTAGTAGAATAAAATTATTTCTGACTACAGGACATAAATGTCTTCTTTAACCACCTGATGGGGAGGGGGGGAGGGCAGGAGCATCACCGCTTTGCAGCTTTTTAGCTGTATTTTTCCTTCTCCTGACAGATTTAGGACAATTATTAGAACATTACACAAGCAGTGTAATGCGCTGCTTAGAAGCACTTAAGTACATACAAGAGCATATAATTTCCCTTGTTTTTGTCTTTTTACTAAGAAATAGAAGCCATTTTCCATCTAGTTCAAAGATTTCTTCTTTTTTTTTTTTTTTAAAGTGTTCTGAAGTTTAGTTAAACAAACCCTGTTTCCAGCAGCCTAAAGAGCTCTTGACAGATACATTGTTGAGATGTTTCTGAGGAGCTTGCAGAAAATAGGTCCAATGGCAAAGATTTAGGTACAAATCAAGTTCCAACTGCAATAAACCTAAGATCTTTTCAGTAATTAGAGCCTACAGGGTCCATGATTAGTCTGCTCTTACCCAGTTAAAAGTTCCCAACTTTGAAAAGCTGTTGAAATGAAGAGGTTGTAGGGTGGGGGGGGGGTTTTTTTGGTGCGCTGAGCATCCTTGCTAGATTTCAGCTCTCCTTGTCTAATGAAATGACGCTTGAAATAAGTTCACAGCAGCTCCAGAAAGGCTTCTGTACTTGTAAAGCCGAACCCATGGCACCAGTTTGGGTCTGGACCAGTTTCGCCTCGGGTGCTCAGGACAAAAAGCGCCCTGAAAAGTTCATCTCTGGCAGACAGATTTCCCGGGGGTCTGTAATGCAAAAATGTTGATTCCCCGTAGAAGAACCCAAACCCTACCCAATTCAGCCGCTCCAGCAGCACCAGGGCTTGGTATTTGCAGTGGCGATAGATACTCTCTAGTTGGGAGGACGTTTCTGTGCTGGGGTTTCTGCCCCTGGTTGCCAACAGAATAGAAGGATGTCCATGCAGATGACAACGATTTTTCTTAGCCCCTTTACAGAAAACCATTTTTCTTTCTCCTCAGGCTGGTGCAGCTACAAGATTCTGAAGTTTTGAGCCATTTAAGCTTTTTGTATAAGGGAAGAAGGGGAGGATTTCTCAAAGCAGGAGCTTAAAACGCTTTTACACCCCACAGATACAATTCATTTCATTAAAACCTTGTTTCTTTTAATGCAGGTTTCATACCGTCAGAGGCCAATTCTCTCTAAATATCAGTAACAACAAAAATAATAACAACAAAGTGATGATAAATGAAACTTTTAGGCTGGTTAAAATAATGCATACCTCTGCGCTGGTAGGTTTTATCTACCTTTGGGTTTTTCAAGGGTCAGTGTTCCAGGGGGAAAAAAAAGATTATCAAAACCATGTACTTTTGAAACACAGAAAGAGTAAGAGGAGCAGCTTAGATTAAGCAGGTGGAGGAAAGAAACCCACCCAATCTGCAGTTGTGTGTAAGCTAATCTACACCAAAGGCCAATTATTTTTGTATAAACTGTTGGTTTTCATGGAAAAAAGTAATATTTTATAAATATATATATATATAAAATCAGTCTCCCTGCCTGGCTCAGGGAGAAGACTGCTGCCACAGTAAAATGAGATAAACCCCTGTTCTCGCTGCGTAGCTCTCTCATCACCTTTTCCAGTCTGCGGTTGAAGTTTCTATTAAAAGTTCCCAACCAAGCGGAGGGAAGGCACGGCAGCCCTCCCAAACGGGCCCTCCTCAGAAAGGAGGGGCACTCAAGTAGTTAAAAATTTATTTTCAGGTATCAATCAGGGTACCAGCCACACGTTACAGCCTTATATTTTAAATCAGCTGAGCTGTCCATAAAGGATTCCCGTTCCCCTCCTGATGCCACCATACCCCTACGAATGGCCCGCAAAAATAAAAAATAGTAATAGAAAAATAATTTAAAAAATCAGCACTTAAATTTGAACTAAGATCCTGCAAATCCAAAAAAAAAAACCCACCCCAAAACACAAACCCAGGCCAAGCTCATGCCATGAATATGTATCCAAATCACTTTGGTGCAAATACTATTCTCTTACTTGTTTCTCTAATCCACCTGATATTTTAGGTACATAAAGTTTAAGTGCAGAGCGTAAGTTTGACTTGGATGTAAAATATATTCTGCTTTGAATTCGAGATTGTATATGTCACGTTTATTGTAAAGCATTTTATATATACATATTCACGTATCTTATACAATTCTACGGGCCAAACACTGGTCCCACCAACTTCCCCGGGACCAAGACTCAGCCCCCATATGTGCGTATATATGCCATATGCATCGTTCTGAAAGGAAGCACTAGATTGTGTGAAAATGCTGTGACTGCTATGCAGTGATGCCAAGAGACTTAACTGTATCTTTTTTAACATACTGCTGTAAGTATTCATCATGTCAAAGAATGACAACTAATAAAAAAAAAAAAATTTAAAAAAAAAAAAAAAAAAAAGAGAGAAGAATTAAATGTCCAAAGCTCTTTGGTAGAAACAGTGGATTGAAAGCATGTCCTTAGCTTGTAGAAGACATTCAGGTTTGACAGGGAAGCAGAAGTCCTACTGCAATCATGCGCTCATGTCCTCTCCATCCCACCAACAAAAGAATCCCTCTCCCAGCACACGCACTCTTTGGGAGAACTGCTG
Organism: Pedionomus torquatus; assembly: GCA_013398155.1. Taxonomy (NCBI): domain Eukaryota; kingdom Metazoa; phylum Chordata; class Aves; order Charadriiformes; family Pedionomidae; genus Pedionomus; species Pedionomus torquatus. The sequence goes on from VZRU01006266.1 coordinate 110,869, forward strand.
TCTTGCCCTTAGTGCCGCTGTAGGAATTTGAATGGAGTTACCGGCAAGACAGGTTTTTCACAGAATCACAGAATGATACGGGGTTGGGAGGGACCTCTGGAGATCATCTAGTCCAACCTCCCTGCCAAAGCAGGTCTACCCAGAGCAGGTTGCCCAGGAATTTTCCCAGGCAGGTTCTGAATGTCTCCAGAGATGGAGACTCCACCACCTCTCCAGGCATCCTGTTCCAGGGCTCTGCCACCCTCAAATGGAAGTTCCTCCTCACGTTTAGATGGAACTTCTTACGTACAAGTTTGTGCCCATTACTTCTTGTCCTGTCCCTGGGCACCACTGAAAAAAGACTGGCCCCATCCTCCTGACACCCACCCTTTAAGTATGGTGTTGATCAGATCCCCAACCAGTCTTTGCTTCTCCAGACTAAAAAGACCCAAGTCCCTCAGGCTTTCCTTGTAAGAGAGATGCTCCAGGCCCCCAGGTTGACACAGTGCTTAGAGTCATTGTTTAATGATAGTTTTTTATCAGAGTTAGGCTGGTGGTTGGACTAGATGATCTGAAAGGTCCCTTCCAACCTCGACAATTCTATGATTCGTATCATGCAACAGCTCCATCCATACCTGAATTTTGCTGCCAGCAGCACCACTTCCTAACAACTGCCTTGGGTGTCAATGCGGGCCCACATGGACCTAAACACACAAGAAAGTGAGTACCACAACAGCAGATGAATTTCACTTCAGAGCATTTTATGGTAACACACTTCAGAGAGAAGAGCTGAACACCCTACACGGCTCTAAATTATTGTACTAGATTAGGAAGGGGACCTGGGTGTCATACGGAGCTGTAACTAATATGGAGTATTAGAATTCATACAAATAGAGATAAAGAGGAGTTGTGTTTTTTTCTCCTCTCCTACCACCCGGAGATAAATTCTATGCCATAATTTTCATACCAATCACCCCTCTCTAGAAAGTGCAAGTACAAGAGTGGGAAGGGCCAAGAAGGGTGTCAAGAAGCCATTTGAATCACAAAAAAAACCCCACAAACGACTGTAGCTTCATTAGTATCACCTATACAAAAATTAGCATTTAGGCAGATTGAGAGCTTTTGTTTTCCCTGGATCAAAACATGGGTAAAGCAAAGCAAAGCAAAGCAAAGCGATGTGTGTGTGGAAGCTGCTGCCACAAGAACACATTAACCTTCAACCACAAGGCAAAACTTAAAAGAAGACCGAACATTTATACGAACAAAAAGAAAATTTACTGTTGCGAACAAATATTATTAAAATCATAATCTTGCAGAAAACGTACTTGAAGACTCAAATCAACCTTTTGTTTAGAATGACACTTTCATGACCTACTCATGCAGGTCAGCAGCTGTTACATTCCAAATCCAGAGCTCCCGTTCCTACGTGCAGAGGATTCCTCTGAGCTTAGTTCATACAGAAGCGTATTTATGGAAGAAATAGAGCTAACAGAAGAAAAACGTAGAGCTACGCCTACACACACATTTGATGCCCAGCCTCTTTTCTATAACAAGTCCTACCAACATCTGGAGACAACTTGGAGCTTCAGGCAACCAAAATCCAGAGAAAATAGGAAGTACTGAAACATATGGTAGATTCGGAAACAGATTCAACAACAACAACAAATAAAATATTGTCCCAAAGACCACTCTTTTGTATCCTTCACATTTTGCATTGGAGGAGGCTGAGGGGAGACCTCATTGCCCTCTACAGCTACCTGAGAGAAGGGTGTAGAGAGGTGGGTGTTGGCCTCTTCTCCCAAGGGAAAAATGACAGGAGCAGAGGAAATGGTCAGAAGTTGCAGCAGGGGAGGTTCAGATCAGATATTAGGAAGAATTACTTCACTGAGAGGGTGGTCAGGCACTGGAACAGCCTGTTCAGGGAGGTGGTGGAGTCACCATCTCTGGAGGTATTCAAGAAACATGCAGATGTGGTACTTCAGGGCATGATCTAGTGGCTGAGATTGTTGGGTTGGGTGAATTGTTTTGTGGGTTTCTTTTTTTTGGGGGGAGGGGGGGAGGGTGGGGGTGAGTGTTTTTTGCATGTGCATGGTTGGACTCAATGATCTCAGAGGTCCCTTCCAACCATGAAAATTCTGTGATTTTGTGATTCTGCGAAATATATGTCAATGCAATCTTTAGAGGGAGAAGAAAAAAGTAAGGTATGAGCATCGTCATCTGAGAGACCAAAACACGAGTTGATTGACTTTCTTTAAAATGTACTGTTTTGCTGGGATGAGGTTCTGCGTAAAAGATGAGCACTTTTGTTGCCACTGCCTTCTACGGTACCAACGCATTTCCCACCAATACAGCAAAAAAAAAAAAAAAAAGTC
>VZRU01006270.1:1806-12029 GCA_013398155.1 Pedionomus torquatus
CCCTCTGAACAACCCCAGTGTAGTAAAGATTGGTGGGAATCTTTAAGGTGAAAAATAAACATCTGACTTAACAACTTTGGCTTTCAAATAGCATCATGGTTCAGTAAGATAACATGGATTCCAGAGTGACTGGATGTTGTCACTCCCCCATAATTATATGCTACTAAGCAGATATGGCAGACAAATTGATTATTCTTTTTAGCAGGATATGTTGTCACATTGTCTGGTCTTGAGACTCTGGCAGGATAAGGAAGAAATTTGCTTAAGGCTGTGGGTTACACAGTGTTCATTAAGAAATTATGACAGGGCAGACCCCAAGTCTGATCCTGCTCTTGTAGATATCAATTAGAGCAGGATCAAACTGCCATTCCATCAGCATCTTCATTGCTGCTAGAAGAGACTTAGGAATAAAAAAAAAAGCCACCAGCACTGAAATCATATAAAGCCTGCATGAATATTTCTGCCTGTAAATGTTTCTGCTTATCATTAATTCCTAATTATTTTGATGCTATTCTTGCTAGATGCAAACTTTTCCTGTACCAATGACGCATTTTACTAATGACATTTTAGTTTATTAGTGTGATCAAGGAAGTCGCCCTGTGTCAGAGAATGAATTGTTATCTTATGTGCAGAGTCTGGTTTGGGACTTCAGAATCTAAATGTCAGATGAATTAATGAGCAAAATACATCTCTATCAGTTTCTGTCTGGGGAGGTTTTTTTCCTATTTGTCTATGTGTTTTTTCTCCAGGTAGGGTGGCACTCTGTAGACTTTTAATCTCCAACATGCCTGCATTTGAGAGCTGTCCAAATGTTTTAAGAATGGGAAGAGCAATTTCTTTCTCTCTAGTCTCATTTTTCCTCTTGTCCAATGGATATAGGGGAAGTGCCCGTTGTTCGGAAGTTTTAAAATATAGGTTGACAAAGCCAGCTTTACAAAGTACAAAATGCATGTTAAGCAGTGATCCATATTGCTTAAGTTGATAGCATGATGATACCAAGAACAGTGCAGTGGATGGTGTAACATCCTTTTAGATGCTGCTGAAATATAAAGAAAACGGTAAAAGCTGAAGGTGTGTTCCTCTGACAGTTGCTTTGTCTAATAAATCATGTGCATTTGTTCAGGTTAGCGATGGTCCGCAGTGGAAAAATGGCGGGCTCCACCTGAAGCAGATCGCATACTACAAACGAACGGGGGAGTATCATCCCACAACATTATCAANGTCTTGCTCTGCAGCATGATGTGATTGTGATTAGTCTCCATGAAACAAACACTCTGCTTAACCCTTGTTAATATTTAACGGGATGTTTACAGAAATGGGAACTCAATCTGCTTTAGCCCTTTCCAGGGGGGATTTATACATCTATCTAAAAGCCAAATCTTGTTCTAAATGCTGTAGAAATACATAGCCATCTGTAATTCAAATGTCTACAGAAGGGAAAATTCTGATCTGCAGCAACAGACAAGGAATGCTCAGACTGGTCTGGAGGACTCCATGAATGGCTGGGCAGAAGTGCAAGGATGGCTTTGCCATCTGCCTACTTAGAGCTTCCCGGCCCTTCCCAGCTTTATTGCATCCCTGGGAGGAGATGTGTGAGCCTCTGTGGTCTTTTATGCTCTTAGTCCCACCAGACCTGCCTGGTCTATGTGAAGAGAAGTCAGAGAGGAGTTAAGGCTCCAATGTGGGGTTGCTGGCAGGCAGAAGATAAGTCTCATAACATGTCCTGCCTTCCCTTCCCCTCCAGCATCAGCTTGTGTTTCAGCCAAACTTCCTGTGGGAACACTGTTTGCATTCTGACTTGCCATCATATCGCTCATGTCCAGATTAATAAATGCAGGTGACCAATTGGCTCTTTGGAGGAAAAAATGAAAGTAGTTGTAAACAAAAAGCTACATTTACACAAAAGTGAATTGAAGTTGATTTAATAAATTCTGTACTGAATCATGCCCAGAGGTTTAGTAAAATAAACAAAAGACAAAGCACTTGCATATAATTTGTGGGTACTTTTCTTCTTTCAGAAAACAAATTGTTCTACGTTGGAAAAGACAGAAAGCAAATGCGCCTGGTAATTGTTTCAGATGAAGAGAAGAAAAAAGTACTTGAGAAGTGTCACGAAAGTGCTTCTGGTACTCATCATGGCATATCAAGGACACTGACTTTAGTGGAATCTAATTACTACTGGACCTCAGTAACAAATGACGTCAAGCAGTGGGTACGGTCTCATAGCTACAGGATTTTTTTTTTAATGTAGTCTGTTACAAACACTTTGTAATCATGTGACTGATGCAGCAAGCACTCATACTGCTTCATATGGAAGGAATGTAAACCTACAATCAAACGGCAAATGGTCTTCTTGGCAAAGCAGTGTTCCCATTTTTCTTTTACTACTGACCACGTGCCTTGCATATTGCTGTAGGTTAACCGTTGGTGGGGAGCCATGCTGCTTGTAAGCTTGCAGGGCACATCTGGTCTTTGAGAGGCATTTCTTGTGCAAGGACTCCTACATATCTCTGTTAGGAGTATATTATCCCAAGGATATGTGACTAGAGTGGCTGCTGGTGGGTTAGAATATGAAAATGGTGCCTTGGCCTTCCAGTTAAGTGCATTTAGGCAGTAGTTAAAGAAATGACTGCTTGTGAAAGTTCCTGCTTCTTCACCCAAAGATACATGGACGTGATCCCCAGACAGAATGTTATCCTTGAGGAAACTGTATGTAGATGTTCTTTATGGCCAAATTACTGTTGCTGTCAGTTTGCTGCGTCACCTGAATACTTTGGGTTCAGGTTCCATGTTATGCATAGCACATTATGTATACTTCCAATGTTTTTCTACACAGTAGAATGATTGGGACTTTTTTTGATCCCGGCTGCTTTATGTTTCCTTTAGTATTTATGGGTGATAATGACTGTTAATATCTATACTGTGGACTTGGAATAGCACAGTGCTTTTGCAGAGGGAAGAATTCAGCTATGAACTCTTGCGTGTGTCCTCCTGGCCTTCACTCTTGTTTGATTTGGCTTTATGCTGGTGCTGAAAAGTCTAAGGGTAAAAAATTATGAAAAAGATAACGTTAATTTGTTTTGCGTTGGGTGGTCTAACCTGATTTACAGAGGAATAGTGGAGACTTATGATCCTGCTGGTTGTCTTAAACCTTCACCATGGCTTTTTGTTGATAGCATCTTCCTTGATTTTTGCACTAGGTGTATGCTTGCCAGCATTGCCAAGTGGCAAAGAATACAACTGCCACTGCACCCAAAACACACCCTATCAAAGCCGAGGAGCCGTGGGCAGCAGTCACTATCGACCTAATGGGACCTTTTAATATTACCAACAGAAGCCATGAGTTCATCATAATTATGACAGATTTGTTTACAAGATGGACTGTTGTCTTGCCCCTGCATGACACTTCAGCAGCTGAAATTGCTAAGGCAATCATAAATGTGTTTTTCTTATATGGGCCGCCTCAAAAAATGCCTATTGATCAAGGGAAGGAGCTTGTTTATCAGGTAACTATTCAAATGGCTGGTTTCTTTTTTCTTTTATGTTTCCCCCAGAATAAAATGTGTTTTATCCTGTATTAAATAAGAATTTTATACTGTTTTTGAAAAATATTCTAAGTGTTTTTTCTTTAATTAAAAAAGAAGTTAGCACATACAGAAAATGACAAACCCATTATTTGCAATTGTAACATTATGCAGTGTTTCCCAGGGTTTTATTATTTATTATATTTATTATTTATTATTTGGATAAAGAGCAAAGCAAAATATTTCCTGACAGTCATAGTGCAGGTTTTGTCACTCAGTTGACCTTTCACACTTCCAACAGACTGTATTTCATTCATCCATATTGTACTGGTATAGCAGACAGCTAAGGATATCTTTGACACTGGCCTTTAGGGATTATGATGAACTTTTCACACTTTGATCCTCTTAGAGATGATGAAATCATGAGACTGATACGGAGGAAATGATAAATTGAATTAGTGGTAGAAATGTGTTTAGAAGCCATCAATTACTACCTCCTAAGCCATGCAGATTCCTTTAGTTCTCAATGTTAATCCTGGAGTGTTTGTTGGGAATATGTAAGACTTTTGCTCATCACCTTTGTAGCAACAAAGGAGATGGAAAACTGAATCTGCTTACTTGAACTCTCAAGCAGAAGAGGGAAACCTTCAGTAACTGTGGTTTTTTGTTTGGTTTTTTTTTTTTCTTTTGAAGATAAATGAAGAACTGTTTGCACTGTTTGGAATGAAACAAATTGTATTGTCTTACCCTCAGACAGATGATGTAAATGAAAGAACATGCAAGGCAATTAAAACTTTCCTTAACAAATACTGCACTGACCATCCAAATGACTGGGATGAACATTTGTCTGCTATTGCCTATGCTTTCAATTTGACAAATTTGGTATGTGAAGATTCTTCATCTTTTGACTGAAGTTACCCAAAATATCTACACAGCTGTATGCTAAATTTGCTTGCTTTTTGCTCTCCATTTAAATAGGAGCCAGATCAAAACACCCCATATTTCCTGATGTTTAATCGTAACCCCCATGTTGTTGAGCCAATGAATGTACGTGTGGAAGGAGAATACAGTATGTTTGCCAAAATATTTGAAACAACTAAAAAAGCCTGTGAAGCACTGGAAGAAGATAAAACCTCAGATTGCCAGGTAAATGTTTATGTATTCATATTTTACTAGTAAGATGACTGAAAATAAGAAAGATGGAAAGGTTTAAAGTGTAACTAACCTTTTGAAGCAATATGGGGTTTTGTGGGTCTTTGTTAGTTTGTGTTTATTTTCTTTTGCCTCTTGAGTCCTAGATTCCAGTGTAACAATTCTCAGGGAGTAACCTTAGAAGAGACCTGTTGCCAAGAGATTCATATCTGACTTAGAGGGCTAAATAACTGAAAACATTGCTGATGGACTGTTGATTCATGAAGATAGCAATTTCTTCAGAATTCTCCAGCCCTACATATTATGAACACCAAAGACCACTTAATGTTATGATTATTCATTATTAACTGATTCTATGAAAATACATGATTACTTTTGGAAAAAGATACACGTTAAATACATTTTCTTTCTGCAGGTGGAGAAAAACACTTCAGATGAACAAAAAAACAGAAACAAAATCACTGTCAAAAGGAAGTCAAAGCAGTTAAATACCCTTCGACTTAAAGTTGGTCATGAAGTCCTTAGGCAAAGAAAAAATTGGTGGAAAGACGGTCGTTTCCAGTCAGAATGGGTTGGTCCTTGTATTATAGATTATATCACAGATAATGGCTGTGCAATATTAAGAGATGCCACAGGATCTAGGTTGAAAAGACCCATCAAGATGTCTCATCTCAAGCCATACATAAGAAGATCCAGTGAAAAAGGTATATATATGTGTGTGTGTTCTATCTATCTATAACTTTGATTTTTCTGTGGGTTTTTTTATTTATTTAGTTTTTATTTTCCCATCATCTCTTGGTGTTTAGGTTACCAGAGTGAACAAGTATCATTCACTCGCCAACGTGAATTAAACTAATGCTAGGTAATAATGTAATAATTGCAACTTTTCAGTAAAAGGAACAGTGGGTGTGAGTGTCTTCAAACCTATGCCGTGCATGGAACAGAGCTAATGAATCAAGTTTAAAGCCTTGAAGTTTAAAATAGCTTCTGTTAGAGTTGCTTCTTCTTATCTGTGGTTTGGCCCTGTTGATTCTGGATGGTGAAAACATGCCAGAACTATAATCAGGCTGAACTGTATTCACACAGCATTTTCTGAATGTCATTTATTTTGTTTGGAAACCTTTTTTTTTTTTTTTAACTTAGTTTGACTAGTGCAGCTGATATGTATGATACATGTTTACAGTTTTTTCTTTCACAACAAAGGAGTGTCCTTGAAAGCTTTAAAATAGGCTACAGAGAAGTGGTTAAATAATCTGAGTTTATTTTAAATTGTCCTACTTGAAGAAGTAAATGTTCCTTTTACCAGAGCAAATAAAACTGTCTTGCTCTGCAGTAGGAATGCTAAAAGGTCCCAAAGACTTGGGTAATCAACCGCCACGCTTGCTCTTATACATTCAGTGTGTCCTTTTGCAATGCTGCGGTGTTAATCAAAAATAGCAGCTGTTTCTTTTCATTTGATGCTATCTCTGAGTCACTCACATTTTGAGGAAAATGAATACTCAGTGTTTAGAATGCTTCTGCTGTAGAACAAGCTGCTTTTTGGTTCAGGGTTCTTTAGTAGAACAATTCCCACCCTATTGGCATGCATGGTCAAGATTTGGTTCTTAAAAATGCATAAACTACATTGAGATGGTAATTTCTTCCACTGCCTCTTAAAGCTGAAAGATTTTTCAAAGCTGAAACTAATTCTGGAATTTCATGTGAGAAGCTGATATTTATGCCAGTTGTCAGTTACAGATTTCATAACCAGGATGATCACTCTGTGGCTTCCAGTTCCTCATTAAATTGCTGATCCGTAAGGAAGAAGTCATGTGCGTGGCAAGCATGCAGATAACTTCCAGCTATTACAATGACTTTGGTAGATTGTTTCACAGTATAAGAAGTTGAATGTAGTTGTCTTTGTAGAATCAAAGCCTAATATGTTTACCACTAAATACTGCAGAAGCAGTATGTGAACATAGAGTTTCTTCACTTTTCCGGGAAGTGTCTAAAGATCAGTTGACTGACAGAAGCAAAAAATTCAATGGGTTATGAATACTTACATATCTTAAAATTATAGGGCTGTATTCTTACATACTTCCATTGTGTAGCGAAACAGACCAGGTTTTGCCAAAATAATTGCCTGCCTTTATCAAACAACCTAACAGGAATCAACAAAGGGTATTATTTCAGTTGGATAAGAGATGTGAAACCAAGCAGTGAATGACATGGTGAGTGTCACCTTTTTCATCTGTAAAGAAACACATGTACCTTTGTAACAAAGGACTTCACTTTATTAGCAGGGGTGGACTTTTTTTGTCTGCAACTTATTTGTTATTCTTCCTACTGTGGTGTAAGTCTGGTGACTGTCCCATCAGACTTGGATCGGAACAAAGCATTTACAGTGTTATCTGTGATTTATTTCACAGAGAACACTCAAAATAAAAAAAGTACATATTAGGTGAGGCTATTTGTGGCCTTGCCTACCAACTTTGTAAGTGTTATGAAGTGTTTTGCTTCCCTTGCTCCAAAAATCTGGTGTGTCTTGTGTGTATCACACTTTAGACCTGTGAGTTTGGGAGTTTTAAGGAGGAAAGGTGATGCCTGAAAACAGAGTGTTCATTTTTCATGTAAGGAAAAAATCTTTTACAGGTAAGAATGGGCAATCACAGAAGCAAGGTGTTTTTTCATAAACTTTTGTAACACTTGTGGTCTAAGATAAATCCTGAGTTAGTGCATTGATAGAGCACTTGTATGGACATCAGGCACACCCCAACCATAATCCTGTGGTTTGCTTGTTACCTGGGTGTAACCAGGATGTACAGCTAGGCAGAGGTTCCAGGACTCCTTATGTGTGCACACACTTCTATGTGTCTGAAGCAACATTTTGTTTTCTTCAAACATGAGAGTAGTTTGGCTTGAATATTAATCTCAAGAGGCTGCATTTGCATCCAGTGCTCCAATGACTTTGGAGCTCAAAAAGGCAGTCTAGAACACATCTGTTGAGAAATATGGCCAGAAAAGTGCAGCTTCACCTCCACTGTAGCTCCCACAAAGGTTTCACTTTGGACTTGAATTTCACAAATGACTTTGTAGCCTCCTATATAGACATAGTTGTCTGTTGAATTGCTCTTCTGATTGAACAGAACACTTAATTTCACACTGGGGTCCCCATATAAGCAAGAAGATAAACTCTAAACTCACCTCCCAAAACAGAAGTATTAACACTGTGTTGTCAACTGTACTTCTAATTTGTCTGTTTCCATTTTATTAGAACTCATTTGGAAAAGTCTGTAACCATGTATCTGATAGAAGAAAAGCTCAATAGTACTACACAATAGCAGTTCTGATTGTTGTCTTTAAATTTTAAATAACTGGTTTGTTTCTTTTAGCATCTCTTCAAGAGGCCTGTTGTGCAGTATGATTTCCCATCAGGAGTGTAGAGTAGCCACACATCTGTATGTGTGTGTACATAAAATGGAGGAATCTGCATGCCTGGTCATTTAAGGTATAAGTTCAGTAGGTGACTATGACAGACGTCAAGCTAGTCATTGGCCTCAAAGAGAAAAATGTGGAGCGCTGCAAGCATTATTTTGTGGATATAATGAGATGCAGCCAGACACTTGATGCTCAGTGGAATAAGGAAATTCACATTCTTAGGGTGTCGTCACTCAAACGTTCTTGTCCTCTTCTGGAAATTGTTTTGAAAGGTAAGTTAGCACCTAACTAACATATTAAATATGGCTTAAAGGATCTTAATGGCTACTTTTCTTTTGCAGATAACCATTGCTTTTTACAAGGTGCGGTAGTTGTTGACCATGACTATATTGCCTTCTCTGAAAGATCCTATAATCCGAGCCAACAAGACTCTGTTGCTGAAGAAGAAATAAATGCCTACACAAGTGATGTCATATCTGCTGTACCAATGCCATCCACAGCCTGCAAAGACCAAAAACCAGCAGATGGTAAACCTGAGTCTGAGTTGATGGAAGATCACTGCATTGAATCAGACCCTGGAAAGCTGCAACAATGGCCTTCACCTTGTTGGACCTTTCAGACCAAGATAGAAGATACTTAAGCATAGTTGCATTCACATTTCAGGGCTGAACAGTTTGGAACTTTTGTGGCAGACTGAGGGGAAAAAAAAAAAAAAGTTCTGGATTCCTAAGCCAAATCTACTTTACTACTTGACGAATATAAGAATATACTGCAGGGCATGGCTGGTTAGAATCATAGAATCCTAAAAAAGTTAGATTGGAAGAGACCTCAAACATCTAAGACCACTGCCATGGGCAGGTACACCTCCCCCTAGACCATTCTCCACCCAACCTGAATTTGTGCCTGGGCTTGCCATGTCCCACATGCAGGACCTTGTACTTGGCTTGGTTGAACTTCATGAGGTTTGCATGGGCTCACATGTCAAGCTTGTCCAGGTCCCTTCCCTCCAGCTTGTTGGCTGTGTCACACAGTTTGGTGTTATCTGCAAACTTGCTGAAGGTGAGCTCTATCCCGCTGTCCATGTCTCTTAACAACTATGCTGAACAGCACTTATCCAAGTACTGACCCCTGAGGAACAGCACTCATCACTGGCCACCACTTGGACATTGAGCTATTGACCACAACCACGGCGTGTGGCCATCCAGATAGTTCCTTATCCACTGAGTGATCTAGCCATCAAATCCATGAGGTTTTTACGTTTTGAGACAGGGATGTCATGTGGGACGCTATTGAACGCTTTGCGTAAGTCCAGGTAGATGATGTCTGTTGCTCTGTTAGTTTGTATGGCCATTAAGAAGGAATTGTTCTGTTATCAAAAACATATGTACAACGTAGTAAAAGCACATGTTCTACTACTGTATGGCATTAAGTATGTTGTAGATGTCCAGTGGTTGATTTATGTGGGTGTTGAGAAGCGCTTGCTTGGTGACCAAAAGTACAGGCCTACCCTAGTAAAAGCACATGTCCTCATCATGCATTTGAATTTCAGATGATGTTAGTACAACCACAGTGTGGCTGTACCTTATTATTATCCTCTCAGGACACAAGGCATCATTTCACTGCAGTGACCTTTACATTAATTCTTAGATGACTCATTCCTAATGTGCAGAAATACTGTGGGATGAACATAATGTGAGCAGCTTGATGTGAATTTTGCCTCCAGAGAAGCTCATATCTGTATTTTCCTGTTACGCTATTTGAGGAGCTGCAAACTGGCTTTTACAGCTTCTAATTTCGAGTCAGTTAATGCTCCAAAAGTATTTTGCATCCTCTGGAAATCTAGTCCTACCTATGCACTTTTTTCCACCTGTTTCAGAAAGAAGGTACTGGGCAGTGTTTGGGGATGCTGGCTTAACAAGCTGCTCCTCTGTGTCAGCCCCACAGAGCACTTGGAAAAGAACAGGTTTTGTGTTGACGTTGACAGAGATACGCAAGCTGAGAAGCCTGTCTTTCTGGTAGCTGCTGTTACCCAAAAGCTGTGCTGTCCCCTGAGGACAGCTGACCTTTAGAGTTGTCAGTTGAGTGCATCAAAGTAAAGAAAGTGGGCTTGGTGAAATACATTTTTTTTGT
>VZRU01006270.1:37927-54902 GCA_013398155.1 Pedionomus torquatus
GGGGTAATGGTTTTAAACTAAAAGAGGAGAGATTTAGATTGGGTTTTAGGAAGAAATTATTTCCTGTGAGAGTGGTGAGGCACTGGAACAGGTTGCCCAGGGAAGCTGTGGATGCCCCATCCCTGGAAGTGTTTAAGACCAGGCTGGATGGGGCTTTGAGGAACCTGCTCTAGTGGGAGGTATCCCTGCCTATGGCAGGGGAGTTGGAATTTGATGATCTTTAAGGTCCCTTCCAATTCTAATCATTCTATGATTCATCCAGCTATACTTAGCTGAATGCAAATCCAGCTTTTATGACACATATTAATAATGCATTGGAAACATTTGTGCATTGCCTAACAGCACAGATAATTTCTGTTTAATTTTTTTCCATACTATGCTGGTGAAGTACTGAAACACAGAAAATAAATCCTGGGCTTTCAGGCTTGACTGATTCATCACATTTATGATTTGGTAAGAAATATTATACTCAATTAACTGTCTATTTGCAGCTAATGATAAACATTAACTTAAAAGTCTGATAACTTTGTGTCCCAATAGTCATGATAAATGCCTTTCAAATACTCATTTTTTATTCTTTTTTATTGAAAAATGAGAACACATACACTCCTTCCACCTTGGCACAACCCATGAAAGGCTCCCCTGACTAATTCATATGCCCATGGTGTACCCAAAGATAAAAAGGGAAGGCTGACTGGCTGCGCACCTCTACTCTGTGCCACAAGATATGGAACAGCTGCTTAACCTTAGGCATGTTTTCTGAATATATTGTTTTAAAGTCACAATGCACTATAGAGTAGGCCTATCAAAGTTTTAGCCTGTGTAATTTAAGAGTTCCTACAAGACCATATATTGATTAACCATGATCCACAAGGAGACCACAAAAACCACACCAACTTGTGAACAAAACTCCCTCTGACATGCATTAGGATTTCATGTGTAGTTACCTTTATGGAAGGCTAATAACCAGCTTCAGTTAATAGCAGCTCATCCTATGTCTTGGTTATGTGTCTGGGACTGAAAGCTTCTGGTGATATTCATAAGGCCAAGCAGTTTCACCTTTGTTCTAAATTCAACCACCATATGATGGCAAATATGGCTAGCTCGCACACAGGACTGATGTACAGATTAACACTACTAATACTAAATATAAACTAATAGTAAATATAAGATAAACCGTATTTCTGGGAAGTCGGATAATCACAGGCTAGAAATACTTGGAATATGAACAATGGCTGCTGTCAAGGCTAGGGCTGACTTAAGAGAAACTGCAGTGCTACCCAATGCAGTTGGCAGGTACATGGATTTCCAGACTCCAGAACACACTGCTCCCTTTATTTTTTGCACCCAAAAAATAATAAAGTTGAAGTTCTGTCTATTGTCATGGCTGATTCATTGTGCTTGCTTCCTATTTCAGGGAACATTAATTTTTTTGTGTGTGTTTGTTTTATTTAAAACCTGTAAACTCTCCAAATGTTGCTTGGTCTCAAACTCCAGTTTTGTGCTCTGGGTTGTGGGAATATCTCAGTTGCCAGACACTCCAAAACACACATTTCAGAATTAAGAAATGAATACAACTGCCAGGTTATTTTCAAATATTTTTTCAATTCCTTCTCCACTGGCACAAAGAACAACACTTGTGTTCATGCATAAGAGGATGAAAAAAAAACCCAAATCAAGATCAGCTTTTAGTTGAAGCTCAAGTAATACAAGTTCCAGCATGTGTCATCCTTTCAAATTTTATAGTCTATATTTATATACATTTGAGCTGGAGAGATCATTGGTACAAAGCTTGAAACATAAGTGATTGCTGCATTATGTTATTTAGTTAAAAACCCGAGGACCTTTCCAAAGTTAATTTATTATTATAAGGCTGAGAAAGCTGCCCTTTCTAACTTACAGGAACTACGCTATCATAAAATGAATTCACTAAGAGTTGAAAAAACCCTACTGTTTAGCCTTATAGTTACACGTGGAGAACAGATGCTTAGAAAGATTAAAAAAGGACATTCAAAAAGGTACTACGTAATATTCTGTTACAGGAAAATACTACTTCCTCCCAGTGTTCCATTTAAAATTTCATGTTTTTTTTTCTCCAAAGTGCATATCCAAGCAGTGAGACTTGCTATTTTAAATCTCAAAGACATAAGATCCTGTATTTACTTTACTAATAAGGACACTGTATTTATTCAGAATGTTCTGCTCTTCAAACAATATACCTTTGAGTATATTATTTTTACAAACACCAGAAAAATGGCTGTTATAAAGTTTGGACTTTTTTTTTTTTTTTGTAGTGAATGACACTAAATGTAGTAAATTTTATCAAATTACCAGAACTAAGCCTGTTTTGAGAGAATGCCTTGTAACAATCAGATTTTGTTTACTGGACTTAACAAATGAAGATACACCAGGGCTTAAACCCTAAGTGCTAATAGTAGTATACCATACTAAAACATCATTCTCCCAGGCTAATTAGTCCTGCCAAAAATATGGAGAAGCAAGGATAATTAATCACAGTGAATATCATACTAACATGGTGATACAGTTTAAGGACCTAATGTACTATGTTCTTTTTATCTGCAGGCATATTCTGTTGGTCTAAAGACCTAGTAACCCCATCATCTTCAACTGTCAGTTACCACTTCCATTCCGAGTCTCCCAAAGGCACTTTCAGCTAAAGAACTGAATTTTAAATGGAGAAGAAACAGTCTGTCTTTTCTTCTCTGGAGAAGATATACAAACAGCACACACCAATGTGACCTTGTAAAATGCCATTCAGCAGAGTATCTACTTACTTTTCATCCCAAACATGATCACCTCTGTGGAAGATAACCAGGTTATTTTCAGCATCCAGGGCCAACCCAGAAACCTGGCCTAGTTTGAGGTCTAACCCAGGCCACTCCACAACCTCTTCTATGTGGAAATCTGACCAAAGAAACAAAAAAACAAAAGACAGGCATTCATGTAGCATATTTATTAAAAAAAAAAAAAAAGGGTAACTGGCATTTGGTACAGTGTGTGGGGAATTATATGGACATTTTATTACATGCAGTACTCCATTAATGCATTGCAATTTAATTCCAAGCATAGTTTAATCATAGTAAAGCATGCGCAGGCACTGGCATCCTGCTATGTAGAGGATGTCTGAAAGCAGTCAAAAGCTGTTTTGAAGTTTCTTTTCTCCATCCTATGGTCATACAGGTACACAGTTTAAGGAACTCTGAATACTTTCTACATCAAAAGATTAGATAAATATAAAACTACTATCCAAAATCAGCAAGCAAATTTAAATATTAACCTATCAGTGTTTTATTAAAAATACATAACAAAGACTATGAATTACTAAATCAACTATATATCAGAAGTGGTCGATTCATGACTTCTTTTTTTTTTCAAAAAAGATTTTAAACTAAGTGAAAAAATACAGGAAGGAAGAAAAACAGCAACAAGAAGCAAATAAAACAGTCATTCTTTAAAGTTTGTCTACAATTTCTTACAGCCAAAATACGCATTAGTTCTGGATGTTGTTCATATCCTAATCCAAGTATTATAGGCATGAATAGGAAATACCTGTCTAAATCTGATGAAAGAGATGAAGAAGGGTAGAATATTTGTCATTGCTCATGCCATAACAACTGTTTTTAAAAATAAATACTGGTTAGGTTTTGAATATCACAAATCTGATTTTTACACTAAATCAACAGCACAGGATCTAGCAAGTGAACCACTACTAAAAGGTCAGATATTTCTTGTGTTTGTCTTAAACTGTAAAACTCCTCAATTAAGGGAGAAAAAATTACTTTCAACTTAAACATTAAAATTAAAAATGTAAAAGAATATATGCTTTAATCTTTTTTATGTATAAACAGACTTACACTCATTAAAGAGATGAACAGTCCAAAATTTGAGAAAGCTGCAGAGTGTTGGCCAGAATGGTTAATTTGTCACAGTCTGCTTAAATGCTATCTGGAAGAGTTTGGTCTGGGTTGCTCTGCTAGTATTAAGAGACGATTGAACAATAATTCCCCAAATAAAAAAAATAGTTATGGCACGACAAATGTCACTAATTCTGGTAACAAAATATCCACAACAACCCCAAATCTATAGATACCATAGAGTAGGTCACCTTTAGTCTAACACAAACCCAAGACAAATCTAAGGCCATTGGTAACTGCAGTGAAAACAAGACAATAATCAAAAACTTCTAAAACAAGAGAATCTGATCTGTAGCAATTTTATCTGAAAAGTTCCAAACTAAAAGGAAACCCATGGAGAAAATAATTACTCATAGTCCTACTTCTGTACAGTTCAGTTGATCATAGCAGGAGCAGTAGCAGGTATATCCATGGAACTTAGGATTTTGAAAGGAATAAAAGGATGGAAAACTCAGTGTCTGCCTCCTCACTTGCTCATCCCATATCAGTCTAAATTAATTTGCACAAAACTTTGAGCCTTTTCAGAAAGGTTGGAGAAATTAAAAGGCTGAACACAGAAGGCCTAAATTTTGGCCCCTCTAAAATTCAGTCTCTCAAAAAGCATGTACTGTAAAATACAAAATGTTTATACTTATAAAGGACTAAAAGATTTCTGAGCAAAACAATACAATGAACGTACAGTGACATATGGTCTAATCACAGGAACTCTAGCCTCTACACAAGCTCTAGAATTTCTCATGCTTTTCCAAAATTGGTTTATAATTTTTTCTTTTCCCTTACATCCTCATACTCAAAGCTTTATATATATATTTATATATGTATACATATATCTAAAACCAGGTTTATTTTAAGGCAATTGGCATTTTACAAAAACTTACTAGACTTATATTTCATTTATCTAAGATGATTATGAACTCCCTACAAAACTAAGTGGCCCATAGAACAGTGACACACAAAGAAAGAAAATTATTTTCCATTGAAATAATTTACAGTTATTTTTTAAAAAAATTATACAAGCACTAGTTTTGTTGTAAATTAAGATTTCTAAACTAAGTACTATCAGATCTTTTACCTTGTAATTTAGAGTAATCCTTTAATAAATAAAACTATAAAGAATTACATAGATTTAGAACATGTAAATCAGCCTCTAGACTCTCTACAAGTGAAAGAATAAAGCTGTATTTATTGGCAAAATTGCAATTCGCTGTCCAGAAATCCCTCGAAGCTCTTGCTAGCTTTTAACACTACAAATTTTAGTCACATTGAATTTACTCCTTGCCATCAGAATAGCCATTGAAATCTTGATAAATATAAGTAAGCACTGCATAAAGTAGTTTTAAAAATTGGAAAATTACACTATTTGCCTTAATTAGGAGCTTGCAGTGTTGTTGAATAACCAGGCTGATTAGTGACAAGTCTTGGGGTAACAAGGTAACAACAGCGCAGGAAGAGAAGCAGTGTAAAGTTAAAAATGTAACATTTATAACAACATTACTTAACAAATCCATTCACTTGCTATTTTAGGCCAATTATATATTTAAAATTGAAATATTTGTAAGACTAAAAGTATTAAGTTGTTTTAATTCCAGTAATTTTTAAACAGTGAAATGAAATTAATTTAACAGCATTCAGAGTCTTGTCCTAAGAAATACTGAGAATTTTTAAATTTTAATATAGAAAATAATTTTATGAAGAGTGCAATTTTTTTTTATTAAATCAAGACAAGTTAAAACACTCTATACTCCACTTCTTCCCTTGAAGAGCAAAATTCTGTTATGGAAGGTTCTGTTCTTCTAATACACAAATACTTCCCAAAACAGAAACTGAACATGCTTAAAAGCTTTTACTGCTTTAAAACTACTTTTGCCAAAAGATGGCGCTGACAGCTTCTGCAGTTCAGAATTTCTGTAGCTAGCCGTATTACAAACATTAAAAAACCCCCAATCCTAATTAAGATCATTTCAGTTTTCCTTTTAGCTGTAAAGCAAAATGCACCACTTGAAAGTCCATTTATTAATTAGTCCTCCACCAACAAACTCCCCCCAAATGAATATATAGCTACTAAGGTAGCTTAGCAAATGCTTCCTATAGTTAGAATTCTTGCCATATGGTGTGCCAACTATTTATTCAATTCACTGACACTCCCTCTTCTGGATCAGTTAAAACAGAAAGGAAATTTCTTTTTTCCTCTCTACACACCACATGCTATTAATCTGAACTGAACAAACTGGTTTTGCAGAAACAGTACCCACATTACTCTTCCAAGCATTTAATTCTAGTGTCACTTATGGAATCATTAATGATTTACACTTACGTCAGGCATATGGTAACACTTCAACTGCTTTTTGCGCCTATGCAAATAACCTGACAGGCTCTCATTTAACTGACTAGCATAATGTAACACTGGACAGTCCTCATCTTTGGCTTTCTGTTAAACACAAACCCAGAATTTGAATATTGTAACAGAATCTCACGTAAGCGTAGACAATACATGTTAATATTTTGAACGGAAATAAAAATCAAATGGACGATGAATGATGTATATCTGTGTACCGCAGTACTTAAAAACATCAAGCTGGCTGGTTGCAACATAAAAGCAAGCATGTGCTGCTACGGCTTACGCATACAGATGACTTTCATGCATACATACCAGTTCCTTTTATGAGATATTCATCACATGCTACGTTATCTGGCTTTCCACATTAGCAAGTAGGACTAAGCACAATCAATATCACAGAGACCAAAACGCAAGTAAAACAAACACAATACTTCCATGGTTTCTGCTGTCATAGAAACCTGAAGGGAATGAATTATAAGCCTACTGTAATAAAACAGTCTGTCCAAAAATATTTGGAGAACCAAGCCCAATTTGAAATAAATATACAGAAATTTACTTCTCTAGAATTTTTCAGCATTAACTGCTGCACTTTCCTAAGGAGAGGAAAAAAAGTCTGACAGAATTGCAGCAATAAATTTTATAAAATCCTGTATCTGACAAATCAAAGTAATCAGAAAACTCATAAAATGCATTGATTATCCCAGTGACCATTTTATAGTGGTTACTTGTATCAAGAAAATTCTTCACTTCCCGTGATTACTATATCCTGTGTTTACCTTGCTTTAGTATAATTGATATCAAATCATTAAATAGAAGTCTTGAGAACAGAAAAAATAGTTCCAAAAAGTACTAACATTGTGCCACTCCTATATATTGTTTC
The DNA here is from genome assembly GCA_013398155.1 of Pedionomus torquatus. Lineage (NCBI taxonomy): Eukaryota > Metazoa > Chordata > Aves > Charadriiformes > Pedionomidae > Pedionomus > Pedionomus torquatus. The sequence continues at coordinate 45,081 of VZRU01006270.1, forward strand.
TTCACACATGGAGGAGGAAAGAACCCCACTGAAATATCTCTAAAATAGAACATTTCCATAATTAGGAAAACTGTCACGTAAAATACTTCCAAACATCAATTAATATTCCCTTCAGGTTTTGCTAATGTGGATCACAGCTTTTACATTGCATTTCATTGTATAAAATCAACCCCTAACCCACCTCCTGTATGTTCTTTTTCCCAGCTCCCCTCACCATGTTTAGGCTGTTGTAAAGAGAAATGTCTATTCTCTGGTGGCCTCAAGGTAGACTCTAGTCTGTGAAATTTGTGAATTCTGTCTCTGACAAGCATAGTATTGTGCCTCTCATCATGATATGTGATCTCTCTTGCAAGATCCTTCTTTTGGACTACATTAGCAATCTCAGCTACAAGATCTGAGTCTGCCTTTTCTGTAGGGTTATGCTTATGCACATGTACAACATCTTCCCTCTCTCCTAGCAGCTTGGAAAGGAGTGAATAGAAATCACCTGCACAGAAAAGAGAAAAGATAAGAGGAAAGGAGGGAAAAAACAATTATAGCAGATTGTGTAGTTTTAGAAAGCTTCAGCAAACTATAATGTAACAAAGTTATTCAAACAGTCATTGTCAAAAGTAATTTAAGAGGAAACAGTTTCAGCCTTGGGAATTCAATGAGCCAAGCCTCTGGTATGACAAAATAACGTCAAATCTTTACCAACTTTAATTTACATATAAATGCCCACTTTTACCTGACACTCTGGCATCAAAAAATAAGCACCTCTGCACAGATGTTCTTGGGAATAAGATAAGAGAAAAAGAAAAAGGTGTTCAAATTTCAGTAAAAGAATATTTATGATGGAATTATCTGGATTTACCAGGCTACTGCAGACTACTTCTATTTTTCCAAAAGAAAGAGGTAAAAATTCTATAGTTTTATCAATTCATTCACTTATAAAGACAATAATAGAGAGTCATGACGGATTTCAAAATCTATTTCTTTGAAGTCTGCCATCGCACAAGACGCTAAAGGCTGTAGGAAAAGAAACTTTCACATTTGCAAACTGATTCCACAGAGCTGTAGAAAGAAGACACACTAGTAAAACAGAGTGATCCATTAAATTTTCATTTATTAATTCGGTCTGGGTTCTGTCCCTCCTCTTTGTTCGAACTGTAACGCCCCTTAGTCACAGTATCATCTGGCAACGCAGGGAACAGTATTTTCTCAAGCTGCTTGCTAGAAATGCGGTTGTGATTACAGCCCTCCTGACCCCAGCAAGCATTTCAGTGAATTCACGAACAATAGCTCAAAGCAAACAACAAAAAATTAGGTATCCAAATTCCAGACCACAACTCACTTCAGAAAATATTCAACCCCCCCCAACAGGTTTTGAGGAAGCCAATGTTAAATTATTTTTGCAGGATTACGTAAAGTGATGACATGATAAGTATATCCCTGGGCTGGGATTCTCTGCTAACCAGTGGGTCCTCAACCTGTTAGAATTTATTAACCAAATATCTTGGCTGCCTGAAACTATTATCAGTTCTGTTAGATACAACTGCACTATTTGAAGGGAAAGAGACATACAGTATGCTTTAAGATTTAATGCAAGAAGGTATACTTCTATTTAATTTAAAATGCAAATTACTTGTAAATAAGAATTTGTATTACTTTGTCACTATTTATACATTTTTTACAAAAGCAAAACTACAACTAATGAAGCTTTCACCAGAAAAATTCCATCCAGAACCAGAGCCCATCACTCGCAGCCTGGGACAGAGAAAACTAAGTCTTTGGAAAATGACCCTAAGAGGATCTGTCATGTTTATATACATTACCATTCAATGATTTTGATATCATTCCTTGTTCTTAGAAGTCAAATATCCCAGATGAAATCCTCTGCCAGAAAATAATTACTGAAGTAAGAGGGTCAATTTCAATGAAATGAATTAAACAAATTAGGCAAGAGAGAACATTGTTAAGCTATGTAACAAATATGAGATATTTGCTTCAAATACAATTGTGAAGATAGAACCCTTTGCAATCCTAATCAAACTACTGATTCAGAACAAATCCAAATGTTCAAAAAGTATGACGTAACAGAAGTTTCGGATGCAAATCGTGTTTACTCTGGGGAAGCTTTATAATTACATTATTCAGGTCCAGTAATCTCTAATTAAGGCTTCACATTGGTGCTGACGTAGAGAAACATGGAATTTCCTTTACTTAGGAAACATCTGGTATTAAAATACTCTCCATCTGCCTTAACTGTACTTTTTCACCATTTTAAAAATGGAATAAAGTTCATATGTACAAATGTGTCATGGTTTGGACCAGACTGGCCACTGAGATGAACAACAGATGCTCTCCCCCAGACTTTCAGAGGCCAGCAAGAGCTCACCAAATGCTGGTAGAACCAGGACACTTTCCAAGACATGGGCCCCTCTCTTGGGGCAACTGGTTTTACCCATGGATGGAGACACACAGATGAGCAAAGCCCACTGACTTCTCTATATGCAATAATTTCCAATGCAAAGGTCTGAATGGTAAAAGCAGTGCTCTGCCTCATGTAACTGTGAAAAGTCTCACTAAACCAGCAAGCCTATTGCCGTTTTAAACTGCAGACCTTTTTAAAGCAATTTTGGTGATTTTTGCCCAGTTCACTCTTTCCTAGTTCTGATCAATTTACTTGTAATTCTTGATCACGAAAAGAACAACATGCTACAGTTTGTATAAAGGTTTCAGATCCCTAACTCAGAATTCATATGCTCATTCTGTTTGAAGTTTGCCATCTTTCTGCTTCAGCCAAAGGTACTGCGTTCTACTACTTCTGTTGTGCAATGGCTGCAACAGAATAATTAACTTACCCTCTAAATTACATATTGCTTGTTGATTTAAAAAAGCAAACAAATAAAAACTGCTTCACTTTACCTGTCTTAAATTGGCTTCTCTTACTATAAAAGAAAATGCTAAAAGGTAAGACTCAATGAAAGACAAGAAAAAAAGAAGATCAGGGGAATCCATCTTAAAAGTAACAAAAGCCCAGGGAATTTTTAGGACAAGATGCTCTCACACCAATGATCTTTATGGGAGCTCTCAATCAGGAATTCAACTTCAAGTAAGAGTTTTCTCTTAGTACTGAGGCCATGATCACATGATATATGAGGAACTTTCAAACAGTGGAGTATAGAGTAAGATGGTTTGAGCACACTGCTATAAGTGGCTATAGACGATCCTACTTTCCAAGCTGAGCTTGTCCTATTAATGCTTTCATCAAGCAGGGTTGTTGTAACCACAACAGAATATTTAGGAACTGTCTGAACATACAAAGAAGAGTGTGCCTCAGACAGTAAACGTGGTCTGAAGTCTAGCTGCTCTGAAACGGCTATATTTACCTTAGTAAATGTGTTTGAGACAATGATTATGAAATCTTTACACCCTAAGTTCAAAAGAGGTAAAGACATCCACAAAGCCTACATATCTGCCCAGAATCTGCATACGCCTGGCACGAGTAGGCAGAAGTCTTTGTCACTTTCTTGGGATCTTGGCACAACTCAAGAGTACTTACAAAGCAAAAAAGACATATGCAGATGTGCAAGGGAAGAACTGAAGTCTCCTGACTACTCAACGTATGCAACTGTACCCCTAAACTCCACATACTGAATGGAGGTCCCTTATCATTTGGGACCAACTTTTTTCTGCTTTGTTTGTGATCCCAGGCAGATTCCAATACATTTCTAAGTGGCATATTTTTAAGAAGTAGTTTAGAATTCACTACATTTAGCTAGCAAAGAGCTGACTCATGTTGTTTCTGATTAACAGTTGCTCTCTCCAAAGCAATATCCAGCAAACATCAAAGCACAATCTTGTGTTCCTGCTTTACAGCTGTCTTATACCAGCTGGAACAGCTGAAGGACGCTGCTTGCCTGAAGATACTCAGCAGGAAAGGAACACTAGCAAGATGCACCAGGTTATTGGTTTGGTTGTGTTCGAGATGAGGCAGCCTGGCCTTCAGAATGCTTGAGTATGATTAGAAGAAATAGGTGAATGAATTGTTGAATTAACTTGCTCTTGTTGAATTAACTGAAGGCTAGCTCTGCAGTCTCAGGGAAGTGAATGGATTAATTTAGATACAGAGACGATACTTCCATGCACTTCTGACATGTAAGCTATCAGGACACTTCTGTCAATGTAATACAGGAAAAGGTGATTGGCTACAAACACCTACAGTTATTCCATTCTGGAGGAAGTGATAGCTGTCAAGAACATCTCCAGAATGAAACAATGCACAAGCATATTTCAGCAAGTTTAAACTTAATTACTACGGCAGTTCTACACTAGAAAAAATCTGTTCAGAACAGTGGCTTGCAAAACAGTTATACAAACAAAACCATAACATTGGTGACTTCGTTGCAAACCGTGAGCTGAATCTCACCGGGCTGGTTCATCATACAAGACCATATCGATTTAAGGTTAATAGAACAGTTTAATATGTTGACCACCAAGGTCTGGGTAGGTTCCCAATGGTGTTGGATTACCCATGTCTAAAAACAAGCTTTTTTTTTTTTTTTTCCCCAGCGGTGGAGCCCGAGTTCCCCAACTTGGAGCGGGCAGTCGCTGTCCATGGTCCTTCCGCGGCACACCACGACGCGGGTGGAAGCCCCCGTGCCCAGGCCGGATGAAGCCTCTAGCGACGGTGCTGCAGGATCAAGCTAGGAGGTAAGATGGGTGGTTCAGCCACAGTAAGACCCTCCAGAGCGCTTGAACGTGTAGCTGTCAAGGTACATACAGGAAAATTCATTTGACTGCATTTTAGAAAAAAGGGCATGAACACCTTGGTGGTCTCTGAGAATTCTCATCTCCAGAATATGTATTTGGGTCTTAATGCCTCTACAGTTTCACCGTTGCAGTTCAAATAGGCTCCTCAGTCTGTCACTGGCATTCCAGACCTCTGTTAGGAATCAGACAAAACAGGACTGTAAACAAAAAGCCACTATTGCAGCGTCCTGACAAAATGATGTCTTTCCAGGAAAAAACAGAACTGAGGGGTTAAGAGCAAAGATCTAGCAAGCAGTCATAGAATCACAGAATGGTTTGGGTTGGAAGGGGCATTAAAAATCATCAAGTTCCAAGGACACCTCCTAGTAGAGCAGGTTGCTCAAAGCCCCATTCAGCCTGCTTTTGAACACTTCCAAGGATGAAGCACCCACAACTTCTCTGGGCAACCTGCTCCAGTGTCTCAGTACCCTCACAGTAAACAATTTCTACCTGATATCTAACCTAAATCTCCCCTCTTTCAGTTTAAAAATGTTACCCCTCATCCTGTGACTGCACTCCCTGATACAGTCCCTCCCCATCTCTTGTGTAGGCCTCCTTTAGGTACTGGAAGGCTGCTATACTGTCTCCTTGGAGCCTTCTCTTCACCAGGCTGAGCAACCCCAACTCTCTCAGCCCTCTGTGTTGACAAGGCAAAGGTACTGCAGTTTATCTGTGTGCTAGTGCACACAGATAAATTTGTGAACGATTGTGCTGAGTCTCCTCTTCTTGAGCATGTGTGATCTGACATGAAGACAGTATTTCAGTCTTTCCAAACTCATGTCTCAGTCTTATGATGACTGTAGTAAGTTATCACAGTTGACTTTGTGTTTCCTAATTATCTCTGAATCAAATAGAGTATATTCTGAGACTACATCTTTCTGTCTTAGAATCACAGAATCATTTAGGTTGGAAAATATCTTTCAGAATACCAGATTCAACTGCTAACTGAGCACTCCCCACACATCCTTAAGTGCCATATCTATGCATCTTTTAAATACCTCCAGGGATGGTGACTCAACCACTTCCCTGGGCAGACTATTCCAATGCTTGACAATCCTTTCAGGGAAGAAATATCTCCTAATATCCCATCTAAACCTCCACTGGGACAGCTTGAGGCCATTTCTTATCAGGATGTGCTGCCATTTAGCATGCATCTGCCAAAAAGAGTCAGTGCTTTGCCTTTTCACAAGTGCTGGAATCAGGGTCCAAATCATATAGACTACAACTATGACTGCCTCATTTTAGATCTCAGGTAATGTCTATGTGGTATGTTAAGGGCCATATCATAGAATGTGTACTACTTTCTGATGAAGATACGCAAATTTGGCTGCAACCTCTGCCACTATAAATAAATGCCTTCCAAAGAAACACTTATCAAAATGAAAAGTTTAATTTTCTTTGCCTTTTTTGGCTCCTAGATGAAGCTACTATGATTATCCTAACTGGCATACATAATATAACATTGCTAGTAGGAAATGCATAGAAAGACATTGCAGAAATGAACAAAATGTAATGTCTATTTATTTGAAGTGACATTTGACACAGTTTGACATAGCAGGCAAAAAAATATTTCAAAATGGTGTCCAGCCTGCTATTATTTTTCATGTGAGTCCTACCATACTGCTTTAATCTGTTGCTTTGATGAAAGCATTCGAAAGATTTATGAGAAATAAAAAATATTAACCAAGGCTGTTCTCATTTTGAAAGGCTTTAAGGGGCTGGAGGAAGGAGGCATAGGTATCAGGAAATGAAAAGCATTAAGCTGCTCTAGAGATTCCTAGTCACCATCACTATGCACTAAGTAATATGCACCTATCACATAGCCAAACCAAAATGTCTGAAGGACACTAACTGTATCTGCTATCAAGGTCTTTTTATGCAACTTACAGAGCTAAAAATGACAGAAGTAGTTAAAAGATAAAATTATTAGTTGTTTTCTTCTATATCTGCATGTCCTGAAGAAGGGCTTTTACTACTATTGCAATGTAAGTGCACTTTCCTTGTTCTTAATGAATACTTTTTTTTTTGTCTTCAACTGTCAAAATGCTGTAATTTACAAATGTTTTGAGAATCTTACCATAGTTTATAACTTCATTAGGTTAAAGCAGTTTGTAAGATGCAAAGAGTGTTAAAGATAAGAGAAAATACGCAAGAAGATGAAAGAATCTTTACCGAGCATCACATTTGGTTACAGATATGTGTTCTTCCACCAACAAATCAGAACTTGAGACTCAAGCCCCAAGCTGGTTTCCCTTCCCTTCCGTTCCCATGAATTCCTGATAAGATCCAAATGTTCTGCTACAATAAAATATATTTATCAGCTGCTGCTAAATGACTAGCAATAAACACAATGGGTTTGCTACATAGGACTTTGCTGTGTTCATTTAGATATTCTACACACATTTGTAACTCAGGCACACAGCATTACAGTCCCACCTCAAACTTCTGTTTTATGCAATACATACTTCTAAATATGTTTTTTCTCGCAACATGACATATATGTGACTATGTTTCTTAAAAAGTAGTTCTGCTATTTTCATTTTTTTAATTGTCAGGTTCTCACAGTATCATCATGTTTTACTTCAAAAAACCCATGAAATTTATAAAAATTAAAAAATTTGCTAATAATAATAACAACAAATAATCTTTGGTGTGCTTTATACTTGTGATATGACTTCATCTTTCTCTGAACTCTTCCTGTCCTAATCCAAAGTCCACTTTCCATTTCTTCAGACAGATATTATAAGCAGGTTTTGCAGTTGTTTATAGGTAAGTAGTCTTCTACATTACAGAAAATATCTAGGGAATATCCCTCTGTAATTTTACGAGCCAGAGAACATCAACCAGGAGTACAACAGTGAAGACTGAAACATTCAATTTAAAATGGCTTCTTTCCATGTTTGTTATATCCTTTTCCTGCTTAGGTATGCAACCTATACCAACTGCAATTTTTTGGCTTAGATCTGATGCTCCCTTTTTTTCTGTGCTGAGGATGCTTTTGTGAAGATTACAAACAACCTTATTCTAACCAAATCAAAGCATGAACTTCTATTTAAGACATTAAGCAGGATCTTTCAGTGTACAAGCAGCAAATCCTCTGCAATCTTGGATCTTCCTAATTATGCTTCTCTAACTGTAAATATCACTCTTAATGCCTCTCAGTGGTGTTTTCTTCTGAGGTTTAACTCAAGTGACTTTTCTCTTACTTTTATACTCTATTTAAGGGACCTCATATAATCTCCAAGCACCAAACATGCATCCCAACCCTGAAAACATCTAAAGATTTTCCTTGTATGTCTGGCCTTAATCTAAAAATGTCTCTAAAGCTTCATTCTAGGCATCCCACATCAAAATTGGGAAGTGAACGTTTTCTGTTTCAAGCTTCATCCTCTCCATCAACCTAAGAAATTTTAACAACCTGCCAAATTGAACTCCTCTCCTTTCTTACAACCACACACAAATTAGGAAAGGTAAATTGTGACAAATTTATTTTAGAAAGTAATGTAACCCATAGCTACATATGCTGGCATAAAAATACATAAAGTCTTAGTATTACACAGCAGAGTTAATCACTATCACAGAAATATACTACTTCATTACCTGAAAAATCAAGGACCTGCCTGCACGATAATTATCCTTTCCTCTTCCTTTCAAAACTTACTTCACAAGAAATTGCAGACCTAACTTAACATTTTCCTCCCCTTCTTTTTTTTTTTTTTTTTCAAGAAGGAAACAAAAGAGATGAGACAGAAAGAGGAGCTATACGTCCTCTTTACACTGAAATCAACCAGAAATTCCTAACCCAGATACAAAAAGCTGTGTTCAGAACATTTTTATTGTAACAAGCTTTTCACAGAAATGCACAAACATTTCAGTTTCTCAACTCACAGATTCAACTCTGACCTAGTAAAATATTTTCAGCAGTACAACAAATATGTTGCGCATAAGTACTTACCTGTGTGTGTGCGCATGTGTGTGCACACCTGTGCAAATATAGAATACAACAACTGAAAAGAATTAGAAGATGGGTTAGACATCCAGCAGGTAATAAATACCAGAATTATGTGGAACCTTAATACAACACCCATCTTGTATGGAATATGACGTTAATTTTTCTTACAAGGAAACTTCTTCTTACAATCAATGGGACATCACTATATATTTATATTCAATGTTGTTCAAAGAATCCTTCTCCAAGCACTACTCAACAAGTGTTTTAACTGAACAGAAAGACTACTCTAGCATTTCTATTCCATCATCTCTGTTTATAAAATACTTACTTGCACTACGTTACTTCATTACCACAGCTTGTCCTATGAAATTAAGGTCCATGATTACTGGTACTTTGCTAGAGATTACAGCCAGAACTGTCACTTAGAATCCATTAATTTTGAGTATCCATCTAGAAACGTCTCAAAACATGATGGGTACTTATCATTATATTTCACATCTTATGTTCAAGCCACATTTCCAGTCAGTTTCAGTAGGAGCTAGATACGTTCAAGACTTAGCTTCAGTTCTTTGATTTGATATTCTCAAAGACTCAGAAAACAGATCAAGAAATGAGACTTTGCTCACAAAGATACTCAGCTACCCAGAACCTAGAGTCTAGAGTGTCCTGGTTTGAGGTAAAACGAACCAATTTTCTGTTTTACAGTTTTACTTTCTTTGCTGGGCCTCTTCTAACTAGCTAAACTCTGAAATTAACAGCACATTGTTCAAAGCTGTTCCGTCTCACAGTGATAAGACCTGATTATACCAAGGGATGGTATGCAGAGAGGCCCTTGTTTAGACTTATTGCTGGAAGAACCAAGGTCAGATAATTTTCAACATTTGCCCGTTGGAGGGTCCCACCTTCAAGGAGGAGCGGACAGGACAGGTGACCCAGAACGGACCAACAGGGGTATTCCATCCCATCCGCATCATGCCCTGTATAAAAGCTGAAGAATCAACAGGTCAACTCCTCTTTGTTTGCCCCTTCGCCCTTTCTTCGATGGCTGACATCCAAGGAGGACTCTGCCTGTTCGT
>VZRU01006270.1:55254-75943 GCA_013398155.1 Pedionomus torquatus
CTCACCACCCTCAAAGCAAAGAATTTCTTCCTAAAACCCAATCTAAATCTCCCTTCTTCCAGTTTAAAATCATTACCCCTTGTCTTATCACTACACTTCCTGACAAAGAGTCCCTCTCCTGCTCTCCTGTAGGCTCCCTTCAGATACTGGAAGGCTACAATAAGGTCTCCCCAGAGACTTCTCCAAGCTAAACAGCCCCAGCTCCCTCAGCCTGTCCTCATAGGAGAGGTGTTCCATCCCTCTAATCATCTTGGTGGCCCTCTGCTGGACCTGTTCCAGCAGTTCTATGTCCTTCCTATGTTGAGGACTCCAGAGCTGGACACAGGACTCCAGGTGGGGTCTCACAAGCGCAGAGTAGAGGGGCAGAATCACCTCCCGTGACCTGCTGGTCACACTTCGTTTGATGCAGCCCAGGATACGGTTGGCTTTCTGGGCTGCCAGCGCACACTGCTGGCTCATGTTAACCTTCTCATCCATGAGCACTCCCAAGTCCTTCTCAGGGCTGCTCTCCAGCCATTCTCTGCCCAACCTGTATTTGTGCCTGGGATTGTCATGTCCCTGGTGCATGACTCTGCACTTGGCTTGGTTGAACTTCATGCCATTTGCATTAGCCTGCCTCTAAAGCCTGTCCAGGTCCCTCTGGATGGCATCTCTTCCCTCCAGCGTGTCAACCGTGCCATCAAGCTTGGTGTCATCGGCAAAGTTGCTGATGGTACATTCTATTCCACTGTCCATGTCCCTGACAAAGATGTTAAATAGTACTGGTCCCAGTACTGACCCTTGCAGGACACCACAGACTACAGCCAGGAAAGCACTGAACAAACAGAATAAAACACTTTTATCCCTTTTTTCCACAGGTAAATAAAAAGACATCTAGCAGACATGGTGAATGCTACAGACAGATAACAGGGTTTTTTTCACTGTATCTATTGAATATTTTTTAATAAAACTTCTATTGATGAACAAAAAGTAAACATAAGTAATATTTGTTTTGATTATGGTTCAGACATTATGGTTCTGTCAGAGCAGTAAAGTCTGCAACATGCACGAATGTCTAAATCAATTGCATATCCTACAATAATTAACTTCCTATGACAATTTTATCTTCACCAAACAGTGAAATTGCTGTTTTAGAAACAATACAATGAAGTTTTAAGGAAAGCTCAGTTTAACACTACAGCTTTGTCTTCATGCTGAGTCCTGGTTCACCTTGTGATCGTTACTACCTATTTTCAATATATTTACGTTGTTTATTTATGTGCTTCTGGTGAGAGAAGGTGATAAAACTGAAAATTTAATGTAAAAGCAATGGTAACTCCTGGAGGTGCCAATATAATGAACTGCCTGCGTGCAGCAGAAGCTACAGCTTCTAAACCCGTGCCCAGGCAATCATGTGACGTACACATAATTAGGAAGCAGATAGTTTTGCATGGCAGGCTTTTTAATTTTCTCCTGAGGCAAATACTTAGATGTAATACCACTCACAATTGCCTCTTTGACCATGCTTCTACCCCTCCAGATCTGTAGATATCTCCAGGGGCAATATAACAATTTAACAACTATTTCAACTTTAATGAAGTAACAGTGTTTATTTTAGTTACCTGAAACTAGGGAGGGGAAAATTAAATTGCGACAGCATAATGAGTCATCAAGAAGAAAAAGCATGCAAGATAAAACACAGAATTATGGAAAAATCGTTGAAGTATTATTTTCAGAGCAAATCAAAGGCTGAATTTACTGAGCAACAGCTCAGCAGCAACAGAACTAATCAGAGCCTGTTTTGGTCAATCTGTGTTTTGTAGATAAGCTTATCATATAGAGTATGTCAGACCAAACCATAAAGAGAAAAATGTATGTTATCACCTTTACCTCAGTGAAAGTATATATATTTGGTTCTGTGCAGCTTAGGGGTCCATTGCTTCTTCCTCTCCCCCTCCAACTGCAGATTTTTCCAGTCATTAAGACCTTTTTCAAATTTGGTTGATGCTGGCTTACTCACTAAAGTTACTTGAGGAGATGGACAAATTGGCAACATAATTACATAAAAGTGCTTTTCCCCAGAGAACTGTACTCTAATTTGTATCTGATTTTTATACGCACATTTTAGCAGACTACTTTCAGCTCCTGGTTTTCCCAGTGCATCTTACCAGGTGCTCATCTGCTTGTAAGACTAAAAACCACAGTCTAAAGCAGCAACTCAACTTTCCCTCTTTGGAGACAAAAACAAAACCAAGCCTGATCTGATTATTCTTTTTGTATTTTTTTGCTTATACACACATCACTCAACTGGAGATAGAGCTGCATCAATGTAAAACTGAAGCTAGGTTCCTATAAATGACGGGAGAATTTATCTTAAACTAACAATTGAGAACATGAAGCAAAGTTCTCTCACAGCAACTACTGTGCTTTGATATTTTACATCATGAACCCAACTAATTTCAAATGGACAAAACAATGCAGTGTGTTTCCATAGAAACATGTTAGATGAGGATGTATACTAAATAGTGATCTCAACAAATGAGACTGCATTGCAGAAATGTGGCTATGAAATACATTTCAAAGAGAAATGAAAAAGATTTTAAAAATGGGACCTCATTTCAACATTTTGTTTCAAACATTAAACAATAAAACACACAGATACTGAGATCCTCTACCAAATGCTACTGCACTTATTAGTAACATAAGGGTGAAGCAGATTGTCGGTGTAAATCTTGATATAATAAGCAGCTAGCTCATTCTTATCTGGAGTAGGCTACAATAATTTGGAATTGTATTTCTTTCTAAGGAAGTCTATCTCAAATTTACTAAGATGTTTCAGATATGAAATTGTAAATACCATCTCAATCAAGATGCTGTTACACTCTAGAAGCTAGTTTTTATGTAACTGCAACTTAATTATTTAAGTTCACTCTGCAAAATGGCAGAGTAGATAGAAAATCTAACCACTTAGGAACTGTTATCAAAAACTCTAAACAGTAGCCTAATCTTTGTTCTCATTAAAGGCAAAAGGAATTTTACCTTTATTTATTTCTTCAACCTCAACATTGTTCAATGAAAACAGCATGAAACTGTAGCTAATGAGACTTGATGAGACTGTATATTTGATACTAAACCAATATTTATCTAATAGCATGTGATCGAGAAGAACTTTAAAGTCCAGTCTTATTTTGATGCATCTCTGAAATAAAAATAACATTCAGCATATTTCTAGAACCTTTTATGACAGTCAGCAATTTTTTTGTGCAACTAAGTACTGCACACATTTGCATGAGTTGTTATACATATATGCACATATACACAAACATATTGAAAAATAATTCAGTATTAAACATAAGCTGTACTCAACTGACTGCATATACAAACAATATTGAAGCATAAGAACATATTATTCCCTAATTCATAATAATACAAACTGAGAAATAGGCAAAGAGCTAATAACAGATAGTTATATATAAAATATACTACAGGACTACTTCTTTGGATTCATTCTTCAGGATTGTACATACAGATAAATTACAACCATCTTCAGCAAATTAAACTAAGAACAGGAAAATCTGATGAGATTGAAATGCTAGATTTTGGGGGCAGACTTTTTTAAAATTATTTCTTATATAGCATTCAATCGTATTAACTGTACAGGACGTTGCGAATTGCATCAGTTAAACAGATTGAAACCTTCATAACTCATTAACAATCAGGATATAATTTATCAGTATTTTACATCACTGAGTCTCTCCCTTGACATAGAAATAAGAAAGTACATACCCTGATCCAAAATCTCTTCCTCTTCTTTTTCGGCCTGCTGCAGTAGAGAACTTTTATCAGTATCCTTCATTTCTGAAAAATGGATTTAGGATATGAAGTTAACCTCTGAGTGTGAATACAATTGAGTATCTCCTTGTTGGGGAAAAAAAGCCTTTTGGAAATAAACACTTGGTTTTTTTATCTATCTACACTAGTTGTAGCAAACAGTGGAGCAATAAAACAACTGGAACAAAAAAAATTAAGATTTGTACTTTGCTACACAGACATACCAGTCAGATTACTTCTGGATAATACTGCTACTTTAACCTACATGCCTACTACTGTTCCATAACAAGGCAGTGGGATCTAGAAAACTATGAAAATGTTATGATTCAACTTTGTAGAAACAAACAGAAGATAAAGCAAGTATTAAGAAGCTGTTAATATAAAGTACTGATATTTACTTGGCATAGAAAAGAGGTCAAGCACCCGTGCATACAACTCATGTAGCTATAAGAAAAGATTATGGCAGATAATTCCATCAAAAACAGGTGCAGAATCCCACAATGGTCTATAATTAGCAATTTTAATTTTATTCAGAATTGCATTTCTTTCTCATGAAAATTTAGCATATCAAACTAACACAGACAAACACATCAGTGAGCATAAAAAGACTTGAATAAAATGGATTACAAATTTTTATCACCTTCATGATGCCCATGTGTCATCTTTAGCATATCAGACTTGACAGGAATAGGAGTATTTGCCTCCTGTGGTATATTTCTGAACATCTCAGGGTTCGCATTCTGTGTGCAGGTCATATATGAGACAGCATGCTTGGCTTCCATGTAGTACATAATGTAAAAATTACACATTTCATCATTGGCTGTTCCCCTACACAACACAGAAAAGATGTGGCAGTTAGGAAAAAATGAGCTTAATATGGTTGTTATTCAATTCAGCTAGCTTTTTGAAGAGAGTATTACAAAGTTGCAATGAAATGTTTAAAAGTCCCACATATATATATTTAATCACTTTATTAAAGTGAATACTCCTCATAGCCCTCAGTGTATCATCAACTATGCACGTCCCCAACAAAATACAACAGAACTGTATCATTCATATGTCCCCATTCATATACTTTTCTGACAATCTGGGCAAATATAATTTAAAATCCTTGCAAATAACATCTGTATTTCATTTCAGCATCTATCTTTCATGACTTCCTCCCCCTGCCCCCCCCCCCATGTTAAAGCACATCCATTTATTGGCCAATCACACTGGCCCTAATGCAGCAAAACTTAATTTCCGTACATATTAAGATACCATAAATATCTCTTAAAGAGAAGATAACACTGCCGTCTTGAGAATAACTTGATCACAAGCTTCTGTAAGGAAAAGACGACTGCAAGAGGAATGATTAAACACTAGCAAAATTTAGTTCTTTGATATATTCTGTGCATGTACTTGAAACAGAAGAGGCTCTTCTGTACTGCTACATAATCCTGTCTTCAATAGAAAAAACAGCTGGAATGAGAAAATTTTTTCTGAAAAATTTTACTTTGTGAAGCAGATAATGGCTTCTTTGCAACTGTGATCTGTTTCCATTTTTTTCGTCTGCCATATAGGTTGATACCTTTTATTTATAGCTACAATCCTAACAATGGAATAAACTAGGACTTATAAAGAAAGGTTCACAAAATCAAGCAGTTTACATTAAGATTTTTTAATTAGCTTTCACAATTAAACCAGTGAGTCCACACTAATAAAAAAGATATGGTTTGGCCTATTAGCTGTTTGCAAAAGACGTCAGTGTCGACTTTTCCAGCAGCATCCTGCAGCATTCATTTATTCACCATAGCAACAATAATGACACCAGCCAGAGGGGAGACAGGGGAAACATGGGACAAGAGACTGTTTCAAAAGGGGAATTGGTATTTTTCCATGCATTGAAAATTTAGCATCCCTTGGAGACCACAAAAATCAGATTCTGACTTGGCAAGCTCGCTTAAGCTTTTAGAAAGCATTAACTTCACTGCTGGACTCCCAAGATCTGTCACTGTAATTGCCTCTTCTTTAAAACTACAGTAGAAAAAGGGATGTGGAACCCACATGAACTGTAGTTCACTTGACATATGTTACTGTGTCTAAACATTTCAGTCAGCATTTTAAATATTTATAGTTAAAAAAAAAACAAACCGAAAAATACTGTGTCAACAACAGCTATAGTAAACACACTGAAAACCCAGCATCCTTCTATTAGATATGTGAACTCCTGAGAAATCTTGTTTTGCAAACTAGTTTAATGAGCAGAAAGGCTGACAAACAAGTTAAAAAGAAATAATAAAAAAAAACCAAACAAGCAAATTCCTGTTAACCACTTTCGACCACTGTGACAGATACCTAAAACCACAATCTAGAAGTTGGTATATTAACAGTACACAATGAAGCAAAATGAAACAGAGGACTTCACATCAAAAAGCAGTATAATGCATTTAAAGAATCTTCAATACTGAACTGGAATGTCTGGCTACAGGCACACAAACCTTCTCGGAAATGGTACAATACCAGTTAAATGTACTTTGAAAGGAAAAGATACAGGTTTCACTAGTTTCTGTCTCTTAAGAGTTTCAAACAATACGTTATGTTGCAACTGGAAAAACAAACAGCCACCATGGTCAATGGCACATTCTTTTAGAAAGACACAATCTTTTCACTGTATAGGATCCAGTGCTTTGATATCTCTTAGGCTGTTAAGCTGTATACTACATGACTAATGTTTACTCTGAAACATCTGTTATCTGTTATAAAACTGCAGTGGCTGTTTTGATAGAGTAGTTACTGGTCTGTAGCAAAAATTAGAAGACATCTTCCTTTATAAATTAGGAATACTTGATGTTGTCCTTACTTGACAAAGGATAATTCAATTTGTAAACATGTGAGCTTGAGGAGAAATCTAGTTAACTGAAATGGACAATTTATGAAACTTTTGAAGAGATAACTCCTGCCTCTCCTTTTTACACAGGAGACATTTCTTCTGTGCTCATGTAATCACCCTGAACTTGTATGCAGTTAATTGCACAAGTAAAATCAGGTTTCACTTCTGAACCCTCATTTGCCAAACTCTACAGATTCAAGAGGCATACCTCAATAATGAATTTAATTTCTCAGGTTTGGAAAGGGAGCAGGATGAAAAACGTTAGTGCAAACCATGGGGGTCATGAGATAACTTAAGATAATGGAAAGCAATTGGTGTAACTAAAGAAAAACAGGACCAAATGTGTAAAACAAACAGCACAGTAAGGGAGGTATAAAAACAAACCAAGAACACTTATCTTCCCTCCTCAGCTTAGACACAAAGTAGTAGATTTGGCCAAAAATGATGTTGACTGTCACAGAAATTATTCCACAGTTGAGAAAGTGTAACATTGAGAATATGTCATGTTTTAACTAGTTAGCATATATCATGAATGATTAAGCTTTAACTGATCAGCTTTAGAAACACAAATACATAAGTGAACTCTAAGCTTGTTTCAGCTCTGCCTTCTATGCATATTAAAGAGATAAATAACATAAGGGATTTAAGATTTTTTTCCAGCTAGTTTAAGAAAAAAACCCCAACAAACTGCAACAGAAAATTAAATAGACTGGGAAAGTGAACATGCAGACTTGATCTGATTCTTTTCAGATACATACTATTTCCCAGCTTCCCTTTCACATTTGTATTTCTTTGTTTTTTCACTGTTTGTATTTGGAACTTAAAGGTCTTTATAATATTTCTTTTGAACTGATGAGTCATTCTGAATTGGAGCAGGACAACTGCAACATCCAAGGCTTAAAAAACTTCCATTTTACTTATTTTAGCTGTATATCTTTCCATATACCAAGTATTGCTGTGCATGTATTCCTTTTAATTCATTTCATATTATGGAGATAATTCTTTTCCAAGCATGTATACTTCCATATTGTGCATGAGTTTTTGTGTAATAGTTTAAATATCTGCTTAGAATGCTTATGCATTGTTTCTCAAAATTCACAGGTAGCAATTACAGAATAAAAATGTAAAATCTGCTTCTTTCATTTCTGCTTCTATAACTTCATTATTGAAAGCATATTTGTACATTGAAAGAAAAGACCTTAATTGTCCTAGGACAGTTTTTTAAACTGTAAGGGTTACTCAACAAACAGGAAATACTTGGGGGAATACTACAGAAATGTGACAGAAACTTTTAGAACTTGCTACAAAAGGGTCTACTGGTAAATTAAGGTATTGGATATGTCGTTACGACCTATGTTATGACCTTTGCAAAAACCTCAAACAATTAATTATGCTTCAGCCTGCTACTCCTCAGCATTTTAACTACGCACTGAAAGGTGAAAAATTTGTGCTGGATTCTTACCCCTCTACATGAGATGCAATCTTAGATTACGTAGTGCACTATAAAAATGCTCTCTTGGGGTGTTGCATGCAGCACATACATCCAAAACAGGGAGATTTTTACAGGTTATCTCCGTATCTCTACACATGGAGTAAATTGCAGTTCAAAGAACTGTGGCCAGTTAAGAGAATATTAATATTGCATCTATTTTTACAGTTGTATTTGTCAACTTGATCTTACAGAGCTTTGTCTGTCATCTTCAGCTGAACAGTATCACCAACACAGTTCAGATCTTCCTATTTATCATTTGTTTTTATTGTTTTTCATAAAAGCTTGTATCTTTTTGTGTTGGAAAAAAAAAGGGTAACTGGTGTATAACTCTGAACTTAAGGTTAGATTTTATGATGCATCAAAATTTATCAGAATTTTATAAGTGTCCATAAATTTTCTTTCTGAACTAAAGAAGAGAAATTGTAAAGCTTCATTATTTTATTTTAAACAGACAATAACTTTAGCTTATTAAAAATTGCATCTTCTAGAGTTATTATTCAGGATCCCCCGCTAAGTACAGAAGAGTTTGGCAGCATAGCTTCACCTGAGAAATATTCTGAACACTTCAGCAAAGTCATTATTCACATAAGTAAAGGCAATGAACATCATAGGGAGTTAAATCTTTAGCAAACTAGACAGCAAAAGAGCTGGCAGTATCTAATAGTTTGTTAGAATTATCTTGGAAGAAGACATGAAACGAATACATTTCTACACATTAACAGTAACTTGGAAAAAACCGGTTACGAAATGGAGCAAAATAAGAGAGCATTTACCCTATATGTGTCTCTGTAGTTCTGCCTTCACCACTGAACACACATCTAGCTGCTAGGATATCATCATAGCTAACATCTATAGGATGGTCTACTGGATAGAATGCCTGAAAGAGAGGATGAATCAAAATCAGTGAAAGTGTCTCATATTATTTATGTCAACATACACACACTACTACACATCTGAAAAAAAAATTCAGTACACTTTTTGCATCATAATATAATCATGATAATATCTGGCAGTATTACATGACAATGTAATAATGATAATACTTGGCAGTATTCACTTCCAGTGGCACAACAATATGCACCAGTGGAAACACTATGACACAGATATGCAGGCACATGACTGCCAAATTCAGATTCTCAGTTTTAAATAACTATCATTAAAATTTACAGTTAAGAATTAAAAACTCAACAAACCTGTGGTAGTTGTGGACTCTGTCTACCAATCAACGTCCACTGACCGTTTCTCACTCTGTATCCACTCACTACTTTACCTATAACATACCGATATTTATTAGCACATGAGAGATACCTCTAAAAGAATATGTTGTAGCGTCAACATTTTTAAGTATTTGATATGCCTGTGTTGCACTAAAACTCTTACCTAGTCTGTGTGTATGAACTCTGTAGGCAAAGAGGTGCATTGGAAACCTTTTGTAATGGCAGGCAATGTCGGCATCAACCACTGTTAAAATATGATCACAATAAACAAAAGTACCACATTATTTATCAAACAGAGAAAAGTTCCAGTACTGCACTTCATTCAGTGTGATCTGCATAATGTATACCTACATTGGAGAACAGACAATTTCAAAAGATACCGGATAGTATCTTATATTTCTGGAGTGCTATCTTAAGACACCTGTAGAGAAAAACTAACAAAATATAGTGAAAGTTATTAGAAAATTACTTTCTGTGATGATGTATATACATCATCACAGAAAACTGAAACTTTTTCCAGCACACACTACTGCTAGTTAACAAAGCAAAGTAATACTTTTCCTTACAGGCTATGTTGAAGGACACTTAAAATTAATTAAAATAAACTGGTAAGACTCTGAAATGATACAATTTATAATGAAGAACTGGCTTTATTATATATATATAATTATAGTTCTTACACCAAGTCTTAAAGGTTTAGGGTTAGATGTAGAAAAGGTTAGGGTTAGATGTAGACTTTGGTAGAGAAGTGCTGTACAGACAATGTCTGCAGGCTAGTGCTTGTGTTAGGTGCAATAACAGCTGAGGAGGAGCCCACAGAGAAATTCCTCTGCCAATGCCTCTCTGAGAGGTATCTGGGGACTCACTGCACTTCTGTTATAAAAACTTCACACTTTACTTAAGAATTGCAAATTTGATTGAATGTGAGAAGGCAGTTATCAACAGGCACAGAACTGTTTTATTCCCTCTCCCCTCCAGCTGAAAAAGTAAGTTTCTGCATTGATCGAACATTTTGGTGGAGTTGTGTTTGTTTGGTATGTTTTCATATTGAAACGCAAAATATGTTAAGCTTCAATTAAAATTAAAAAAGATTTCAAGTTGCTGAATTCACCAGAGAGTTGGAGTCAGCTAAGTGTTTGACCACCTCATCTGGTGTAGGCAGCTAATTGCAACAGGACAAATGATGTTCTTGGATATCTAATTTAAATTCCTCATTGCACATGAAAATGCAAAGTCAGTGTTCCACTGTGTCAGAACAGAACATTCCATGCTATCTGGAAGAAGTGATATTGGGAGAATCCAAACTGAGTTTCAGATAAACTCCACCGAGTAGGATTCTGAATAGAAACTCTTTGTAGATTTTGTTTTACAATGTTTGTTTTTGTTTGTTTTTTTTCCAGCATTTTGGCCTTTTAAACAACTTGGAACATAGGAATAATTTTTTTAATGAGCAGCTCCTTACCGGTAGAAAATAATTTGTTAAAACTGAACTCTCAGTAAAACACAAACAGCATGAGTCCAAAAAATTTCATGGTTTTTGGGGCAGAGAGGGAAGATAAGAAAATAGGTAGGGTTTTTTTGGTAAAATATTGAGATGAAAGTAAATCAAGGAAATATGCTTAAGAATCCTAGAAACTTCAATATTACACAGATCACTATTACTTTGAATAAGATTGCTTCCTACATTATTGATTGCCTTTGCGAACTTTTTCATCGTGTATTTAGTTAAGCAATTAGTTTGTCCATCTGTAACACAGGAGTCTCTGCTAAATTTTCTTCCGCAATAATAACTAAAAATAAATCAGAAGCTGAAATTATACAACAACTTTGTAGAATTACAACTCACCTTTCTCTCCTGGTGGTATTACAGTGTTCACAGACATCATAAGATACATTCCAGCAATCAGAGGCTGCCTGCAATTCAAAAGCCAAGCTCTACTTAAAAGAGCCCTTTGCGAAACCTCACTGCAAGTGACACAATATGCAAAGCCATTTAATACCACTAATTTCTAAATGCTGGATTGCATCTGAAACTGATCTGCTGAGAAAGCAGCTGTCCACAGCTCTTCCTTTCCCCTCTTTTTTCATACTGAGCTACATGTTTTAAAGCATCTTCTATAAAGTATTTGAGATAGGACAAATGATCATTTACATAACTGCTGTCCCTGTCCCCGATTTCTAAATATGAAGCTCGCAAGACGGATTAACTCAGTAGTGATAGCACTGTTTCATCAGAAACTACAATTTTTGTCAAAAGGTGACAGTGGCTCCAAAATTCTTAACATTGTGAAGGATGTATTATTTTTATTTCATGTTTTCAAAAGAATCTAAAGGAGGGGGTTCCATGCCTTCTGTTCTGATGAAAAAAATCATAAGCGGAAGGTGTTTTTCAAGGTACTTACTTTTGATGTGTCAGATGTAAAGTTACACCAGAGCAGTCCTTGTGTTTATCTGTATAAATCAAAAATATTTTAATCATCAGCGACAATGTGAAATTATTACACAATAACTTTTCTGCTGTATAAAACCACCAGAAGACAAAGTTTAATCTTGTTGTGTGCAGTAAAACTTTCATAACTGGAAGTATCAATCAGCTTTGCACAAACTTGAACATCAAAGCAGTGCATTGTGTCAAAAACCTAATACGAAGGAAAACTCTGGTGAATGAAAACTTCAGTGCTTTTTTTTGGCAGTAGAAATTTCGGACCTTTATGAACTAGCACCTCAGAGATGAAGCAGTGTCATTTTTACAATAGCAGAAGAAAATGGTTTGCTTCAAACCAATATGTAATTTGACAAATGTCAGAAAAATGAAAGATCTGTGGAAAAGTAATGTCTAAAGACATAATAATGAAGCAGCCAGAAACTCTTGCAATGAAGTCAACAGGTGAACTCAACATAACAATGTAGACAACAGTTCTGTTTAACATTATGTATCCTAAAAGGACAGTAAAAATAATTAATTTGTTAATATACTGTATCAGCATTATCTAGTATGTTTGATTGCTAACTCCCCGTGCAAATTCTTTTCGAGGTTCACTGTGTGACCTCAGTAAAAATATCCTTAAACAATGCATAGCCAAACAAGATCTTAAGGTTTCCTTTCCAGTCTGTCTATCCAGCTTATCTAGATACTTTGACTTCTTTGTTTTAGCTATACAACATAGACTGCTCTGGGACAAAGAAATTACTGATTACTATTTGCCATGTGACAAAGACTAGAAAATGCAATTTTATATATCCCAGAAACAGGTTCAAACAAAAAACAATTGTCCATGCAGAGTTTCCAACTCTAATGAAAACAGAAGCTGTGCTTATGGATGCTTTTTGTGTGGTGTGAAATATAATGCAAGCATATTAAATATTGCCTGCTTTTATTTACCTATGTCAAACAAAATCAATGGTGCCTGTTAAAGCCTAATTCTGACCTCAGATTTTGAATATATAATTTTTAAGAATTGTACATGATAAATTTGTAATGGTAATTTCAAGTTTAATTGCCAATAAACATTTAAATTATTTAAAAAGAATCAGCCATACTACTTCTGTTGTTCAGCTTTCTAGGATAAATATCTCAAATACTAGAAATAGTTTGTCAAAATGAAACCCTCATAACTGAGGAGAAGTCAGATTATCCTGAAATGAAACACTCTTTCTGTAGGCTGATTTTACTAAAACTTCCAGTGCAAGTGTGATAGGCTTCCTGACAGTCTGTCTACCTTGATGACCAATCCTGAACTCTTTAGTTACAAGTGTGATAATCTGCCATAGAAAATGAGACTTCTAGGGCTTCCTAGATACTTAAAATTCTGTGTTTTTTTACTCAGAGTAAGAAAAATAAGTACTCTTTATTTTCTTTCCACTATGGTACATGGGTTATAAATTAGAGAGCATGCCATTCAAACTATTTGTTCAGCTTCTTCATCACTATGTTTCTAATGTTTAAAAGGGACAGCATAGCACTCATACACGTCTACTAGAATACTTGAAAGTTTTCACTCAAAAAGAGTGGTGCTGTTTATAAAGCTCCAAATCCCTTGTTATTTCAAAGTCTGTCCTTTGATTTCTACCAGAATCTCCACATAACTGTCTCAGAACTGGCTTTACCTCATTAAAGATAAGAAGTAGCCTAAAAGCTGGAGCACAACCTCTAAAGCAAGGCAATCCCAAAGCTAATGCCCACTGGGAAGTAACTTTGTAGAAGTTTTATTTAAAAAGACTAAGACATGCAGCACAAAAATAAACCTGAAGCCTTAGTAAATAAAGAGACAAATCCAATATGATACATTCAATATTGATACCTAATATCTGATATATAAAAGACCACTAGCTTATTAATTTTATTTGTGAGAATCAAGGTGCTTGCTCTTGCTAATCTGTTCACTCAACCAAAGTCAATTTGGAAAAATTCTTTCTTCATTTTCTAGAATGAAAAATTCTTTTTGATCTACATGTCTAGTAATGTTTAGAACAAAATCTTCATTCAGTTTGTGAAAAAACAAAATGCAAGCATAGAATCCCCGCTGCCATATTACAACTTACTTTCCAAACATATCACAACTTACTTTCCAAATAGGAAAGAGACAAACAATGGTTGGCCCTGATCTGGTATAAATTTTTTAACAAATAAATACCTTGGTAAAGGTCACAGAGGCTGAAAGGGTATTATCGTATATCATAGACCTGTATTTCTGGAAGTATTCAAAATTAATATGATTCAAGCCTCTCATTACAGAAGAGAAGTACTCTGAGTTCAGTGTTCAAGTAAGACTAAAACTCAAATGACCACTTAAAATACACACACTTATGAAGAAAAGTTACTTTTAAGATATCTACCAGCTTGGTGGCCAAAATTATTTACTCTCCCCAGCCAAAGAAAATCAAAAACCACTAAGAACCCCAGGCCTTCCTCATAAAAATGGGTATGTCTGTGATATATCTAATGTAACACAATTCTTGTAGGGCATGATATCCAGGAGAAATAGATCTATTCTTTTTGAAGAGTGGGAGTTAGTATGAGCCAAGAATGCAAATACTATGCTTGCTTTGTGCAAGAAATGAGAGGGAATGAGATAGGGAATGAGAATGAAGCTGAAGTTGAAGAAGATTCAACCCAATTTTTTTGGTAGAATTTATGTTTGGTATTCCAACTTAAATTATTTGTATTTTAGACAAGATACAATAAGCTCTGTTTTGATATCTGAGCATAAAGTGTGTATCTTTGATATCTGAGCATGAATACTTAGTTCTGGATTATAGCTAAGGAGTGAAGGAAAGCAGAATTAGTTTAATTGCTGGTTAATGAAATGAAGAAATATTCTTTTTACAAAGAGTTGAAAATGAGAGTTGATAAATTTTAACTATGGTATTTCCCCCCCACAAGTTGATAGGAAGTAAATGCGGTGCTAATACATAAACAATTACTAACCAAAGCCAAGTATTTTATATTTGCAATGACTATAAGTCAGAAAATTAAACTCTGAATAGTGCTTCTGAATCTCTGATGTGCTACCGAAAGCATGAGTTAACCAAATGTATTTCATCATTTGTCCTCTGCTCTCAATTGCAAAAATTGCATGCGCCTACATAAAAACTAGCTCACTTTAGATCATTCTTGAAGTTTAAAAATACCTGTAAAACTAGTTGAAGGTTATACACAGAGTATCTTTGAACACCACAAATGTTTAGTGCATTAAATCATTAGATTTAAATTACATTTTTCTCTATTGGAATTTGCATAGGCAGACTACATTAAAAACATTTTTTTCTTCACAGAATAGGCAGAAAAGGTAAATATTTTTTCACTTAAAAGAAAAAAAAAAGATAGCAGACTACCAAGTAAAGGGCACTGAAAAAAAAAAAAAAAAAGGGCCTTTCTATCATATTCTTTAACTGTTCAGATAATCACAGCAGTATCACTTCCTAAATTACAGTCCTATCAGTTCATACTTCTTAAACTTTCATAATTTTGCAGGCTTATATTTACAACATTGATCATTCTAAGTTCTGTACAGATATTCTGGCAAAAAATATGGACATCTGCTGCAAAAGGTGTGTAACTTACTCTAGTTTCTCCAAGTGGGCAAGTCAATTTCTTGTGTAGAAGCTTTGACTACCAAGTTAATTTACTAATAAAAATTTCTGAATACATTCTCAACAAATGCATTATGGAGGTTACTGATCTCATTTGTTTCTTTGTTTTTTGTTTTTTTTTAATAGTTACATACACATAAATTACACTTAAGAGCAAAAGCGAACAATGAGAACTCTCACTGTCCTCAAGCAATAAAGAACAGGCTCTCAACTAGCATGCCCTCTTTAGAAGTTTGTAACTATTAAGTATTTGTGACTTTAGCAGGCAAAGAACCTCATGGGCTGTATGGGTCCATCTGAATTGTCTCATGAAAATCAAGTCTTTCAGTTTCAGTTGTGCGCATTTGCGTACGTGCTCCATTTAAACAGTGTTGGCACTCCTATTTTATACTTTCCTCCTCCTCCTCCTTCTCCTCCTCAGTTACCATTATTGCCATTATTCTACATTATACCTTCGTGTCCCAGTACAAAGTCTATCTTTAGCTTCAGACAGTGCTGCTGAAAACTCTAGATGAGTATTGCCCAAATCTTCCCAGGGATCTACAGAAAAGAGGCTGCATGGCACTGGGAAGCTTTCAGCTACAGGGTAACTTCTCTCTTTAAAACTGAGTTGAACATGTGGATCATTTTGCATGGTACCACAGAAAGACTGAAAGGCCGTGGGCATAGCTAAAACTGTTGGTGTAATGCATATTCCTCTCTCATTTATTTTGCTATTATTCAGCTTACTTTATGTTTCTCCTTTCAAGTCCAACATTTTGATTATCACTTAATCCATGAGGATCTTCACATTCTTGTTTAAATCCTATACAGTAATGTATCACAGCTGTATTCCAAGAAAATGAAGGTGCACAAGTGTTTTGTTCTTGAAGGCCAGAGAGGACCTAACCCAAAAACTCCACACAGGACAAGATTCACAGAGTAAACATAACTCATGCATCTCAAAGGGGTCAGAACAAGGCATTTCAGGTTTAAAGAACAAAGTACAGTGCGAAAAATAAACAAACAAACAAATAAATAAATAATCACTTTTGTCCCAAAATATCTCAAATCACCAATATCTCATTGAATCTCATCTTATAACATATGGGCTGGATAAGCAGACAGTGAGACGGACTGAAAGCTGGCTGAACGACCAGGCCCAGAGAGCAGTCAGCAGTGCAAAGCCTAGCTGGAGGACGGTAACTGGCAGTGTACCCCAGGGGTCAATAGCGGGCCCCAGGCCTGTTCAACATCTTCATTAATGGGCCAGATGATGTACTCTCTCCAAGTTTGTTGAAGCAACCAGACTGGGAAGAGCGGCTGACAGGCCAGAGGGATCTCAACAGGCCAGAGAAGCAGGCTGACAGCAACATCATGAAGTTCAACAGAGGAAAGAACATGCAAAATCCTGCACATGGCGAGGAACAACCCTGGCCACCAGTACACAATGAGGGCTGCCTAGCTTGGCAAAAAAGCAACTGGGGATCGTCATGGAACCAAACTGAGCACAAGCCAACAAAGTGCCCTTGCTGCAAAGAAGGCCAACAGTATCCTTGACTGCATTAGCCAAACTATTGCCAGCAGACCGAGGAGATGATCCTTCCCCTATACTTAGCACCTGGAATACTGTGTCCAGTGCTGGGCTTTCCAGTAAAAGAGAGACATAAATATACTGGAGAGAGGAAGAGCTACAAAGATAATGAAGGGAATGGAGCATCTCTCCTCTGAGGAAAGGTTGAGAGAGCTGGAAATGCTCAGCCTGGAGAAGAGGATTGGGGTGGAACTTATCCAGGTACAAAAATATCTGCATCATCAGATATTTTTGCAGAGAAGACAGAGCCAGGCTCTTTTCAGTGGTGCCCAGTGACAGGACCAGAGGCAATGGACAACAGACTGAAATACAGGATGTTCCTCTCAACACTAGGAAAAACTATTTTACTGTGAAGATGATGAAGTACTAGCACAGGTTAGTCAGAAAGGTGGTGGCAAGTCTCCTTTCTCTGAGATATCCAAAAGCCACCTGGACAACCAGCTGTAGGTGGCCCTGGTTGGACCAGATGACCTCCAGAGGTCCTTTCCAATCTCAACCATTCTGTGATTCAGTCTGACAACAATAAGCATATTGCCATGCTTGAAATGAATGTTTCATATTTAAAAAAACACAAATGTGAGAAGACACTGTCTCTACTGGTTACAACTTCTTCCAAATACAGACACTGTGACTGACTGGCCAGTGTATGTCATCCTTCTCACCTACTCAAAAAGGTAACAGGTTAAGGGTGATCATATGTATTTGTTTCAATTTTCTTAAAGAAAACACTGAATTAAGCTTGGAAAAACAAGTTTCATCTGACGCTTAAAATTATTAATCTGCTTCTTCAATACTTCAAGTCATTTGCCCTATATTTTTTGAAGAAAAAAATATCTGTTCACCTTTCAAACAATTATAGAGATAAAGCAAGTTTATAAAGAAATCAAATTTATATATAAACTTTATTACAAATATGCCTACTGATCTTTCTTTTGTGAGTGGCACTAACAGCAAAATTATTTTGTACAGGTAAATATTTTTGAAGCTGTAAGTGATAGAACTTGAAGAATATATTTCCAAAATACCTACCTCTAAATGCACTAATATCCCCATAGTGTACCTGAAGCACAAAAAATCTGCCACCTGTTTCTCCTCCAACTCTGAATCCAACACCTAAGAGAAGGAAAACACATTGTTTTCAGATTTAAAATGCAAGACAGTTCAGCAGTACTGACCATATATAAAAATACAAATCACTGTAATGGCTTAGAGCAAAGGTATGGAAAATTTCACTGAGACAGCGATGAAGAAAACATTGTCCTGAAAACTGGGAAAACCACTATCACAACCCACTCCCAAACAGACTAAGAAGCTAGGACTATAACTTAGCTATTAATGAATAGATACCTGCTTTAAGCAGATAGTTCTCTTAATCCAAGAATATGCATACAGTTCAGTACATATATACAACTATATAAAAAAAAAATCATGTTTTGTCATCCCTGTAGGATTTGGTAGAACTTTCATTTCTCATACAACCTGTGAATGATACAAACTGATTAACATTGACTTACTAAGAACATAGTGAGAATGAAAAGATAAAAATATCTTCAGTAAAATACTTTGAGATGTAAATCAATATTGTCTACTGAAAAAGTATTGTGAAAATTATGAAGATACTTTTCTTGTTGACAGAAGTAAGCACAGGCACAGAAGAAAATGGAGGAATTTGAAATAATTTTAAATAATGAAATTGCAAAATATCATCATCACCAAAAGGGATTACTCTAAACCAATTCTACAATGAACAGTCCTCAAAAGGAGCAGAGGAAGCAATTTCTTCCTATTCAGTCAGTGAATCCCCCTAGATTAAACACTGCCCAGGGCAAAGCCTGCTTATAAATAGGACTTCAGCCTCTGTGTGCACAAATGTAGTATCATTATGAACTCTCCCCACAAAACTTGTATTTATGGACAGCTTAGAGACAAGAAAATTATTACTAGCTGGGGTTTAACAGCAAAGCAAATACCAGGTTTCCATGGAATCCTCCAAGCAATATTTTTCTTAACTTGACATTCTGATAACCAAATCAAATAACATTTGTGCTGATAAGTGTATAAATGGATTAAAAAAAAACCCTCTTCATGATGCTGTGCACTGCTCCTGGTTATGAAAAGAGGTAGTAAACGACAAAAGAAAAAAAATTTGGAATCCAAGGTATTTTCAGTTTGAGGCTATATTGATGGCAGATATTTCTAGGATCCCTAGTGGTTACTAGAAAGAACCATTTTCCCTGTCTTTCAGACATACCACTCCAAGTGGCTTAAAAATTTTGTATTGAATTCAGCAAAGTCATCTATCATACAAGAAAATGGGTATATAAGCATGCTGCTCAAACATATCTAAGCATTAAGAAATGGAAAGCAGACAAAATTGTCAAGTATACTTAAGACACAGAAAAAATTCAGTGTTTAAGGTGGTACTCATTTGTGCTTTCATAAGTACATAAAGTATTTTCATGCAGCCTGTGTGCTACTGAAAAATATATAAATATAGTAGGAAAAGAAAGATTAATGCCATACAAAAATAAAGCATTAAGTTATGACCGTTATCTGTCCCTTAGCCTTTTTCCCCCTACTGAAATCCATAACGTTATGGCAAACAGGATCACAAAACACCAAATACATTAGCTAACATAATATATTCATAGTCTATAAGGTTGATGTTTATACAGTTGCCATCAACTAGACATAAGAGAAATATTATAGGGGGTTCCTAAATATGTCAGGCGCTTACTTCCACATCCTCTTTTCTCCCTTGTCCTTAACTTCACATTAAAGGCACAATACCTTTGGGTAACTTGGTGGGTGGAGCATTTCTTGCCCAAGCATACAGAATGTTAGACTTGTCTTTGCATGTTCCTTCATCACAGTCCCTAAAAATACAAGGAAAGAAAACAAACATGAATACAATTTTTTAACTTTAAATCAGGTGAATTATATGCATAATCACTGATTTTAGGATATATGAAGATATGTTTGGATGTATGTTGACTGAACACAGTACTTTTAATGTAGACTGCTTTCTGGGGTATTGTTAGATCCTTCATCTTTGTTTTCTTTTTTCCTCCTTCCCCTCTGATAGTGTTAGACAACCAGGATCAAAAACAGAGACAGATATGGTAGCCCCTTCCAGTCAAGCAGCCAGTGATGAAAAAATTAAAGAAACCTTTTGTGAGAATGAATCACACGAAAATTTCCAGCACTATTAGCTCAAGTGCCTCAAAATAACACATTTAGACAGAAGGATATGACTTGTGCGCAAAGGAGAAAAAAACACAAGACTTCAAAGCTTNTCAAAATTGGTATTTGAAATGAATTTAAAAATAATTGGGGAAAAAAAAAAAAGAGGTAATAGGCAGCTGTGTGTTAACCAACAGGTGAAAGGCAGTCACGCCCTTCCCTGTACTTAATGCAAACTCACTGCAGTGCAGTGCAATTAATTTTTACTCCACTGCACAAGTTCTTATTTTTCATAAACAGAAAAATTACACACAGTAAAGAAACACAACCAACCAACCAAAAAAAAAAAAAAAAACCAAAAAAAAACCAAAAAAAAACCCAAGGGAAAAAAAAAAAAAAAAAAAAAAAAAAAAAAAAAAAAAAAAAAAAAAAATCCCCCACAGAAAAAA
>VZRU01006270.1:75950-106103 GCA_013398155.1 Pedionomus torquatus
AAGGTTACAGAACAGAGTTCACAAAATCTTAAAGCACCTGAGTGCTCTGGAGCTGTCCCTAGCCTCTGCAGCTAACAGCATGCACGCAGCACTAAGGGTGGAGTGTGAAAGACTCCCAAAGACCTCAGCTGGTGTGAAAAAGACCTAAGAGTGTGAAAGACTCCCAAAGTTGGGCTCTAGATACCTTGAATCTGCAAGAACTGATAAGCTCAGGGCACAGGCACTACTGAATGTGTACACAGTCCCACAGACAGCACAATGCACCTGCACCACATCCAAGAGGGTACTGACTGCTGTGTGTAGGCATAGGCTAGAGGATGAGAATAAACAAATAAGTGATGCTGAGGGGATTTTGAACACCCACCTAGAAGCCACTTTTCTCTCTTGATCTTCTACTATGGAAAATGAGCTTTTATAGAGTGTATTTGTAGCTTCTTGAGTGGCAAAGCATCGCAGCACTGAGCAGAGTGTAGAAGTCATTCCCACATGTGCAGCACCACAGGTATGACTTTTAGAAAGCTTCAACCTCAAAATTATTTACCCTACATCAACTGATCCAAGCCATGAAGGTTGATATCCATGCCAAGGTTTCTAACAAAACCAAAATGGCTCAATCCTGTCTCTGTTTTTTACTGCCAGTAAAATGAGACCTGGGAAAACATTTCTACACATAAAGCAGGGTTTCAGTCACCTTAAATACTGGGGAAAATAGTCTCACATAGTGTGAGAAAGAGTATAAAAGCATAAAAGAATAGGACTTTTAGTCAATGCAGGCTCAGTAATGTTTCTATTGGGGATGCCTGAGCCATATGTGCCACCTCTCAGAACAAATGACTATGGTTTCCAGACTGCTCTTCCAGGGACAACCAGTTCTGGCATGGAGGCAAAGCAGCCTCAGTGGGACATGACATGTTTCCATGGTCCCAGAGAACCTTACAGCAACATATCTGATGTGTTTTCTTCTGACAGAAAGCATTGCCATAACCATCAAGACTAGTGGGAGGAAAGGGAACGTATCACTTCTTGCTTTTCATGCATTTTCAGACCTTCACCACTACTAGTCTGGTCATCTATCCCTTCAAACATGTCTCAGTGCACAAGCTACACTTATCTTCAGGATAAGTGAAGTGTTTCATGACTCGTGATTCATAGAGCTGTAGGCAAAAGCTCCACAGCTTTCAACTGCCACGATCTGAAAAACCCCAAAGACTTCAGGGGTCTAACCAGGTATTGAGCTGCACAGTTTGAAAATGCATTGAAGAGATTGGTTAGGAGGAACAATGGCAGAAAACACAAGCACAGTCATATCCCCTCCATATCCCCCCAACCAGGTAGTCTTCATTTACACCACAGTATTTTTTAGGACTTTAGGACTTTCCTCCTGAGACATTAGCCCAATGGAAGGGGAAGACTGCAGGGGAGAAAGACCAAATACATACATTGCTCTCTCATTAAGCTTAAAAAACAGTCAACCCTCTCCTTTAGCCATCAATGCTGATCTTGAAACAGATTTCAGAAAAAAAAAAAAACCAAAACCCAAATGTAGAGATTACAAAGAAGAGTTAAGATAACTGATGAACAGATCTGAAAACAGGAAGCTAGTAAAAAGCCTAAAATTACAAACAAACAAATTTAACTAATCATCAAAATTCATAGCTTCTTTGCATGCAAAAAATGAGATTTTTGCAATTTGCAGAATGAGGAGCACAGGATACCTTTAAAATGGACTGCAACTCCATACTATACAGTGTTGTAATAAAAACTTGGAGGTGAGGGAGGTAGGGGAGGATGTGGAAACAGAGCTTACTGACTGCTACTTGGATCTTTGTTTTTTGCAAACTCTCCTGGACTTTCCAAAGGCAGTCTCCTCAATCTTGGGTAAACTTGGGAGTCTGCATTTTTAATCCTGGCACCAGGATTTTGCCCAATTGCAAAATATTTCACTATGTCAGCAAAACCAGTATATAGCTATGTTTTTAGCATATTTGCACTTCTATTTGCACTCTATTTGCACTTCTTTTTCTACTATATTCCGCTTCTAGATTCTAACCAAAAATTGCAAAAAAAAGAAAACTGAGGTGAATGAGTAAGGAAAATGATCATTTTAAGTCCTTGAGCTGAATGGTACGTAACAGTGACAATGGCAAGAAACTACAATCAGAAATACAAATCTTAATATTGTTCCCACTCTCTCCCCTAAGCAGTGAAATACAAGTATTTAATTGAACGAGTTTTGACAACTTGTGCAACCTTTACCGAACTATTGTTGTCAAATACTTCCAAAACCATGCTCTCCTGCCAACAGCAGTAGCCAGTCTGATGGAGGAAAAACTGGATGGTTATCTATGACCTGTACTTACATATTTGTTTTGATTAGATAACTAAAGTTACCCTATCTGATCTTGAAATATGAATCATCTCATTCACGGGAGCTCATCTCAGTGTTAGGTTTGACACAGCATGAGACTTTCCTTATCAGGAGACTTGGAAGTTCTGAATGACTCAACATATTCTTTTAAACCACTCCAGTGTATTCTTGATTATCTATGGAACTTCTAACCTGAACTTTTGATGAATTAGCTCATGCACGATATTTTGAATTCAGCAGTTTATCAGCTCAGGCAGATCTTCTTGTCCTGGCAGCTGAACTGTTTTTAGGGTCAATTATGATCAAGATACAGAAGCAGCTACACCTCTTTCTAAGCAAATGAGCCCTGGAAGCCTATTTTATTTCTGTGGAAAGGCGTAGGTATTTCAATGGAAACACCTATGCCCCCTTTTAGTGTTTCTTCAGATACAGATTCAACCATGTTGCAGTGAATGTGTCAGTCCACAGAACCAGTGCACCATTGATGACATGACCGGTATGACATTGATGATACACATTTCATCATTTAACAGGCAGCTGTACAAGCAATCAAGAACATAAGCAGTATCAGCTGCCACCCTGCACGGACTGTCATGGGTGAGTTGTCTGCTGGGTAGTTGTTCTCTGGAAAAAGTGAAGATACAACTAGGGAACTCAATCTACTTAAATGTTAGTCTCAAACCTAAGATTTGAGTCTTATTTGGCTTTGAAGAACATTGAAGAAATGCTAAATTCATAATTTTTGGGGGAAAATATACTATACTATTAGCTCTAAATTCCAGCTCTAGTTACTTTTTTGGCAAATACTTAAAAGACAAATTGTGATGACACTACTCAGTCAGAAAATCTACGTTAAAATTGTTCCCCAGATGAGAATAAGTCACTTTGCAGCATCAGCAAAACTACCTCATCTGCTCTTTCTTGCAAACCTGGAGAAAACTTGAAAAATTACTGGACAGGCCAGTAATTTCCACCCACCTTTACATTCTGTGCATTTTGATTCCTCACACCTCTTTTAGCGGCACTGAGAGCTTGCCTCTGCTATCACTGCTCAGGCATTTTGAAGGGCAAGTCAACTATCAAACCACTTCACAGAGAGATTCTTCTTCAGCTTACCCTTCACTCAGCTTCCTCCAAACACCTGATGCAATACTTCTTCACACACAGAAAAGCAGTGAACTACAGAGAAAGTCTGGATTTCTTGGTATCCAGTGGCACCCTGCCCACTACAGCTCTTTTCCTCCTCGTGGGCAGTCAATTAGTCACAAAGAATCAGAAAACAGATCTTTTTCTCCACCTCACAGAAGAGTTAGTTAAAAAAAACCACTTCAAGTGTGGACTGGAATGTTATACATTTCTTCTTCCTTGCAGATTGTTCTGCTTTTCCAAGAAATTGTGACACTGAAAAATGGTTATGTGGAAGCAATTAAGACAATAAAAGTTAGGTACAATAACAAAAGCAAGTTGCAACTCTTACCAGTAACTTTCAGTTGAAGAGGGTTCATTACATCCAAAGAGCAACATGTGATGGACAGTGTCCATGCTGGCATGAGGCTTAAAGTCAACTGAAAAACAGAATGACGAAATAAGTAAGCTAGCCTCACTCTCACCGTAAGTTACATAAGCAAGAGCATTTTGTGCCATTCTTTTGTTCTGTAATACTAGAAACAAAGCAGGTATGCCCCTTCTCATTTTTTTACCTTCTGTATCCCACATACAAGCTTTCCTTAAATTTCCACTCAACAGCCTCTCTCCCAAGTGAAAAAACACTATACCTCACTTAGGCATTAAGAAAAAGAAATTCCAAGATCCCACTCAAAACTGCTATATTTTTCGCCCTAAGTTAAATATGACACTTTGTAAACATATTAATGTATCCCAAACCACAAATTTTTACTGTTACTAGTCTAATGTTATTCTAGCTTCAAAATTGCACTTGTGATTCAATATTTTTCTACTTGTTTTGCACTTCATCAAAAATGCAAACACTAAGTTGCAGGTAAAAGCAACTAACAACTTATACATTAGTGATATATTCTTCCAGTAGTCCACCTGGTCTACATTTTTGCTGTGTCTTTCTTGGGAAAACAGCTACAAGAAGGGATTAGGATTTATTCTCACTAGTATGTCAAACCCTTTGGAATGGAAAACAAAGTTTGTTTAAAGTCAACACAATCACATTGCCCAAATCTTCCCATCATTAGAAACTTGCACGAAGGTGCGTGTTCAGCACATCCACTGTTTATCCCATGCCACAAACACTGTTTCAGTTCCTCAAATACTCGTGATCCTGTTTAGTTCAGGAAAAAAGTTATCAACATCACATTGCAGTAATACTGACCATAAATGTAAAGTGATGGCATTTCTAGAAATAAAGCAAACTACATCATGTAACTTCCTTTATTACTACCGAAATGATGTGTTAGATGGAGATAATACAATGGAATTTTTCTTCATGAGACAGAGAAGGACCTTGGAGGGTTTGTAACCTATAGAGCAGAAGAAATTCTGAAACCGTGTCACTCTTGCCCTACATGTACATAGACACTGAGAAGCCTTCACGTGTCTTCTAGCTCTTCTAAGAGTCTTAACATGGGCAGACAGTGAAGCTGCAAACCACTGAAAGATTATTCTGTTCCTGAAGTTTGCAGAGCAAACAGTTTTATCTGCACTCAGTATTTTAACACGTCACTGAGACAGGGTCCCTGAAATGAAGGAAATGTGGATTATTGTCCCAGCTGCATGAGGGAAAAAAAAATTAATGAAATAGTTTTTAATCCTATTTTTGGAGCTGAGGTCTGTTGTGAAAAGTGAGGAAAACCAACCAAGAGTTAAGGCATGCATGTCAAATTCTAGCCTGAAGATGTAAGGCATACAGTCAGACTGTAAGGAAATGAACACTCCAGAGCCAAAGGCTTGGTCTGGGAAATAAAAGATGCAACCACATACACTCGGAAGGTACCACATACAAATTCAGCTTACCAACATAATTAAAATGTAAAGACTACATAGTATCTGGGTTCTTCCTACAAGCAAATTCCACTCCTTTCATAGCCAAAAAAATTAACCTGTGTTACAGAAATACCTTTTGTTTTGACATTTTTATCAGTAAAAATAGTGAAATTATAGTTGACTCTCACATGAGACAGACAATGTATTATTTTGTGTGTCTTCTCACATCTTAGTTTTCAGGTGTTTCAGGTGTATTAAGCTGCTGTTACCAATTCAAATGAGAGATTAAGTTTCTGAAGGAGTTCATAAGCAGGTCACAGATGTGAAATTTAACAAACTTTATTGCTGAACTTGACATCTGTGTGAAACGTAAGTAACACCTAGAAGGACAGTCTTCAATAAAGCTAAAATTAAAGATTAGGCCTCTTGTCTGCTAAAGCCACCACCTGTCCTGATGGTTAATACTGAATATGAGATTGAAGTCAAATGCAGCCCCTGTAACTACCAAAGACTTAAGAAGTATCAAACAAAAGCCTTATACTCACAGTTTACAGCTTCCACCTTTTAAAACGGTGAACAAAAGATTACTCAATAGTTAAACATTTTTTTATGCATGGACAAGTGCTACAAAGTGATTACTAAAATAAGAGTTACACTTTAAGTATACATACTAAATCTAAATAGTCTGACTTACTTTCCTGACCAAGTACTACTTTGAATTATAAACTCCAGGAGAAACAGAACTGAAAAGAACATGATACCAGTTAAACCGTATCAGTGTCTGCTTAGACCATGTATTTAGAAAAATCATTTCTAAGAAGTTCAACAAAAAACAATTCAGTGATATAAAGATGATATCCTTTAAAAAATAAAATTGCTGTTTTCTTTATAATGGAATTAACTTTAAAGAAATTTATCAACATATCAGTGTCCACAATTTGGCAGATTCAGGAGACATCACAGGCCTTCAATACGGTGAAGTCATCATTACTTGGCAATAGGGAAGTTTATATCTGCCATATTAAAATAAAAATGCACAGCAACTCAGTCATGTATGGACAAAAAGTAATAAATCATCCAATTATTTCAGTTTGTGTTGCTGAATGTAATAGGCTCAATCTCATGTCTACAGCACAATCTGACAGATTGTGATTTACTATGAGTCAGTAAGAAAAAGACATATTTATTTACTGGTCACCCATGTGAATGCATGTAAGGAGGTGAAGATGACAGTCAAATTTCTTGGCTGAGTGGCCTGCTGTCAGACTCAATTCTTATTACTGTCTGTAGAGCATCTTAGCTATTGCTACAGCTCAGTAGTCAAAACCTGATTTTTATCAATGCCTGCACCATTAAAGACTCAATCAGGTTTCTGGCTGGCTACCTGTTTATTAACATTAATCAAACATGAGACATATGAAGAAAATTGCAGTACATTTTTAAAATGTAACTGGAATGATACTTGATTGATAGTAATCTCATTAATAACTTTTACATATTAATCCCACAGCCATTTCATTTCACAGAAGCAAACGCACATTAACCTAAATGTAAACCAACCCATTACACAAACAATCAAACACACACCCCCCCTCCTATTTGTCATCATTTACAGCCTTCTGGAATAAAAATAACTGGAACTAAAATAACAGAAATCTCAGCCTTAACAGTCTAACTCTCCATAAAGAATGTCATAACTAACAGCATCTGCAAAAATAGACAGATGTATCCCTGAAAAAGACCTCTAGGGCAAAATTTGCTCTACTCTTCATCCTAATTGGTAACATTTTGTAAGTAAGTTTGATCAGTTCCTTCTTTTGATAATGTCTGAGAACTGACTCTGAACAAGACAGCAAATTCTGGTACAGTATCTTTCCAGGATTGCAGTATGAAGTTCTACTCATTGTCCCCATGCAAGCATGACTGTTCAGTGGATAAGGAACTGGCTGGATGGTCACATCCAGAGGGTGGTTGTCAATGGCCTGTAGTCCAGCTGGAGAGCAGTCACAAGTGGTGTCCCTCAAGGGTCCGTGCTGGGACCGATACTGTTTAACATTTTTATCAACGATATAGACAGAGGGATCAAATGCACCATTAGCAAGTTTGCGGATGACACCAAGCTGTGTGGTGGTGTTGATACACCAGACGGAAGGGACATCATCCAGATGGACCTGGACAGGCTGGAGAGGTGGGCCCAGATGAACCTCATGAGGTTCAGCAAGAGAAAGTGCAGGGTTCTGCACCTGGGCCGGAACAATCCTTGCTATCAATACAGACTGGGGGATGAGGTATTAGAAGCAGCACTGAGGAAAGGGACTTGGGAGTGCTGATGGACGAAAGGCTAGACATGAGCAGGCAGTCCATGCTTGCAGACCAGAAGGTAAATCATATTTGTTTGTGATAGTTGGGGGTGTCCTTGCGACTGTGGGGAGGTTGGACTAGATGACCTTTGGGGGTCCCTTCCGGCCTGGATGATTCTATGACTGTCTACTGGCCTTAAACGTTTAGAGGAATAGCAAAGCTGAAGTGTGAATTAAAAATACTCAAACATAAATTTAATAGAAAATATTGACAATATTTTCTACTTACTATTAAATGTAGTACTGCCCACATACAATGCTAAAAAAGTCCTGTCTTCCAAGGCCCTTATGTTACACCAACACGCAACAAACTATGTTGCTGCAGGTTCTAGAGACAGAACCTCCTGTTCCACACTCTTGGAGGAGGGAAGAAAAAAGGGGCAAAAATATAGTAAAATACAGTAAGTAAAAAGTAATAATGCAAGTAAAAAGGAGTAAACAAGTGATTCTTGGTCAAAGTGTAAGAATATCTGGTCATAAAACTGGCCCTTTAAAGGGTAAAAGAAGAAAAAAAAACAAAACACAGAAAATAGAACGCACTTACTTGGCAGCATTATGTGCAAATAAATTGAACTGGAGGCAGAACGTGTAGGTTCTGGTCTCAGCTTCAACACCACACTATCTCAGAAACCCAGGTAATTGTTTTAATTCTGTGTATTCACACCTCCTCACACTGAAGCCCTTCAGAACACACACTGTCTTCTTAATATGTCACTGAAGAGCAACCCAGAGTGACAGCTCATGTTAGTTTTTAGATGCTTTTATTCTAAATTAAAATAGTAATTAATGAAACCATTTATGCAGTGGAGGCAGATTCTGCTCAAACCATAAAAATGTAGACACTATCCTTCTAAAAAGAAGCATTTAGTTCTCTGTGTGTCAATTTTCTATGCTTATTCAAACAACACAAAGTATGTGTTGTTTAAACTTGTTAACTTACTTATGCATATAAGTAAATTAACAGCTTCACAACACTTGATAGTATTGAGAAGTATCTAAGAAAAAGTTCATTAAGCATCTCATTTCTTAGATGATGTTACCTATTATAAAAATCTCTTTACCAAGAAGATTTAATTTGCTATTTGGGTATTTGGCAAGATAGGTCAGTTTGCATTCTTTTATTCATTACAATTGTATACATTTTTGAATTTACTATTTCCAATTATTTGGTATCTTCTGTTGACTGTGAACACTCCAATCTGATATATCTTTTCCACTGAAAACACCTTCTGGTGACCTTACT
The DNA here is from genome assembly GCA_013398155.1 of Pedionomus torquatus. NCBI lineage: Eukaryota > Metazoa > Chordata > Aves > Charadriiformes > Pedionomidae > Pedionomus > Pedionomus torquatus. The sequence goes on from VZRU01006270.1 coordinate 84,874, forward strand.
GAAGTGAGATGGAACTGATCAAATGCTTGACTGACCCCATGCCTATCCATTTTGGTGGAATGAAAGAGGGAAAAAAAAGAAACAAGTAATTTTCTTTTATTTTCAAGGCATCCAAATACAAGAGGTTGCAAGCAATGCTATCATGGAAAAAAATTAAGTTCACAGAATAAGCTGTGTGGGTTTTTGTTCGTTTTTTTTGGGGGTTGTTTGTTTGTTTGTAATAAATTTGCCTATTAAGTTCCTCTTGCTCTTCAAAGCTCCACCTGGCAAGAATGGCTTTTGTATCCCAACTTTATTCTGCTTCATAATGGCATGTACTCAGACACAGAGATCACAGGGAAAGTGGCCAATTCCTGTGCAAATCTAGTGAAGAACATGTCAACACCTAAAACCTACAAGCTTCTCAGTCTTCAGAGAAAAAAACTGGTTGCCTTGCATGACTCACATTGAGACTTTGCATAAATACCACTTTTAAGAACATTCTTTCACTGGGTCCTTTTAAACGTACACACAACTGAGAGAAGTTTATATGGCTTTAACACATGTAAACACTAAATGACAGAACTAAATGTGCAGCAATCTAATAAAGAGCTGAACTATGCAATTTTGCAACTCAGTGAAGCACTAAATAAAAACTGCTTAAGCGGCAGGTTAGTAGTACGCCTTACTATGAATCACTTGAAAGCATAAGAATCCATTGCAGACACTGCACAGCAAGTACAGTTTATTAGAGGATGAACACTCACTCCCTTTTATACTCATTTATTCTTTCTGGGGTCAAACTAACAGCCAAAAGGTGAGATCAGGTTCTGATTTCTTTACAAAACAGATATACAGAGAAAGCACTGAAGAAAATTTACTCAATTTTTTTAGTTACTATAATACAACATGAAAATCAGAAGACACAGTCGATTTCCACAAAGACATCCACATGGAAAAAAAGTCTCATAATACTTTACAATAAAAATGATTTAGGGCTCCCATCATATTTATTTTATGTGCAGGTATCCTAAAATATGACCAGAGAGTAAATGAAGGAAAATAGAGACATTTTAACTTCTCATTATCTTCTTTTATTTCAGTTTATAGCATTTTCTGATAGTGAAACTATCTTTAGCCTAACAAACAAGCCTTCTCTCTACTGAACCATGGTATATTCACAAGCAAGGCAAAATAAAAGTACCTCAAAGACTTCCTGAAGAGATGGTGGTGGTTTGCTGCTCTATGTGATCTCAGCATTTGTACACCACTATAGTATTCCCTTCTACTTGTCAGCCACAACATTTTAAAAACAAACCAAACCGAAAAGCTGGGGAAAGGGTTTGGTTGGTTTGAGTTTTTTTTCCCCCAGATAAGTAAAATCTTACTGCAGGCAACACTGACTGTAAGTGCAAAGGATTTACAGCCTGCACCAGCAGGTAAATAAACAGTCTGCTCACTAGAGCAGAATTAAGTATCTGGCCAGAGACAGAAAGCCAATACTTTACAAATGGGACTGTTTGGTACTGACTGCCAGAGGCATCTGCATGCAGCTCTTTAACTACTATTACTCAGGAATCTCTCCAGATACAGTTTGTTATCTTGATTCTAAGTAGCTCTCTCTAGTTTGTTTCTGCATTAGCTGTGATGAATGCATTTTGGAAACTCTGACAGCCAGAGATTAAGTCAATATGAGTCAAAGTAAAAGAAGAAAATGCTCAAGTTCTTCAAAATGGATTGCTTGGGTCTTCCAATCAAGCAATACTCACCTACATAGGCTTCATCATCCACCGGCAAGGGTACTGACATGCAGAGGTAGGTATCGGACTATTAAAAGACAAAAGAACAGAAATTACTTTTAAGTTGCAAATAATTAAAATTAAAGTAATAGAAACAAAGCATCAAAATTCTCTACACTTTCTGAAGATGAGCATGAGAACATTGAACAAACTAATATATAAAAATTCCATATTTATAAGCCTTAGGAGTGATTTGTAGTGGTTAACACTGTTCCCGCCCCACACGCTGAAAATTTGAAGGGGTACCAGTATCCTCCAGGTGTCCAAATAAATGGCATGAATCAATAAGCGTGCTGGAATAAAGTGAAAAGAATTATTGAGCTTCTGATTCATTGTGTTTTTAATATGCACTAACTTCTCAGTATTTACAGACTTACTATAATCTAAGAATCAATGACACTTGAGTGGAGGTGGAGATGCTGATCTCCTCTCTCTCTGGTGACCAGTGACAGGACATGGGGAAATGGAATGAAACTGCATCAGGGGAAGTTCAGATTGGACACTAAGAATAGGACCTTCACTGAGAGGGTGGCTGGTCCCTGGAACAGGCTCTCCAAGGAAGTGGTCACAGCAAGCCTCTGACCAAACCTGTCAGATTCCAAGGAGCATCTAAGTCATATCATTTAGTTTTAGGTAGTCCTGCAAAGGACTACTCCAAATTGAGATATCCTATGTTTCTATGACTTCATAGCTACCTATTAGCAGTATTTCACCATATTCCAAGATTTATGTAACTAGAACAAAAAGCATAAAAATGTTGTGCCATTGTAGCAGCATTCATAGGAAAAAGATTTATTTTTGATTCATGCACCTAATTCCATCGTGATTAACAAAAATATTCTTCCTTGGGCATTCTATCAGCACATGTCCCTTTAAACAAAGCAAAAGAACAGAATTAAAAATTAAAATTTGATATGTGATTTTCTTGCTTAAGAAATGCAAAGAACTAACATTTTCCTAGAGCAACTGTGTGAACAAGCTTCACAAGTTACAGTGTAACGGGCACTCTTGGCAGAAAGCTTCTCACGGATGCTATGGTTGCCTTTATTGCCTAAAAGACTTTTGGTTTGAGTTTAAAATGCTCAGCATGTAAGCATTGGATGTATTTGTGGATTAAAATATGAACCAATTAAATGCAAACACAGTAAACTCAGAGCAACGCCCACAAACAAAATCCATGTTTTCCATCTACAAGCACCTTGGGTAACTATGAAAGAACTTGCAATATAAACCAAAATCCTTGAGAACAGCAAAACCTAAACATGGCAATTCCATTAAAAGGAAGGCTCTTTGTACCTCAGAAAAAAGAAGTAAGTAATTGGAACAGCACAATGCATATAACTACACTAACAAAAGTGACATCAGTATCATCTTTGTCAGTTAGATGAAGGCCAGGTCCTATGAAAGCATCATCTAGGAAAAAACACCAACTGCTTTACTGAGACACTTGGGCAAAGATGATGATTTAGATTACTATTATAAGAAAAAAATTCATTGCTATGTTTTATTTTCATGTAACAGAGATTAGTCTATAAAGTCAGCAATGTGGCTATTAGGTTGATAGCTATATTATTTTTCTTTCTCCCCCCCCCAGTTTCTAAGGCTGTTCAGGAAAGATGTCAGCTGCTGCAATTTCACTACACCCATTAGCTCAAAATCTGACAGACCTTCACTTTCACAAGAACTATACTAAAAGAGGAAGACAGAACTCTTGCTATGAAAAACTTCTAAGTTAATAGAAGACAGTGCAAATAGGTGTAAACAATTAAATAAATCAGAGAAGGAAGGACAGGTACAAGGTTGATAACAATATGTCATTACACAAAGCAGTGATCTGCACAGATAGGAAACTATTTTTGGTGATATTGCTAGCAGATAGGAAGGATGAACACAGGTCAGCTGATAAAAATAACATGAATGCCTTTGTGTACTCTAGTTATATGCATTTCTAGAATGATCATACTAGAGACTTCTATAAAGAGACAAGAAAACACTCTACCTTTTCTATTTAACTTAGGATCAGCAGTATTTTTTTAAAAGAAAATATTAATTTAGAACCTTATTTCCAAACTTTGAAAGTCAGTGGCAACAATACTTCACATCGTAGTAGAAATAAACAGATTGTCTTTAAATACAAATTTGATTCAGAAACTGTGGATTTAAAATAAAGATGACATGTTGTTTTTCGTGTTTTTTTTTTTTTTTTTTTTTTTTTTTTAAAGTATCGTTTCCCCAATTAAGAATTAACTTCTTTAAGAACAGAGTATTAGAACTTAACATGGAAGCAATGGGTGAGATTTTATAACTTGTATAGTAACATCTACAAAGATTATAAAAAGTCTAGATGTAATAATTTTTTTTGCTTCCTTTTTTAAATCAAAGACTAGAATTTTTAGATGTATTAAAATGATGTTATGCTACTCATTTATCTAAACTGTTGCAGCACTCAGTTGTGTCTCTCTGACTCCGTGCTATAATACATCTACAAGTAGCAGCTGCTACAGTTAAACATTTTCCTTTCATGTTCTTTGTTTTCTCTCTTCAATACCGAAATGCCCTATTGTATAGTTTAGAGACATACTCTTAAGTAATCTGATGTGCCTTTAGGATTTTAATCCTAAAAAAAAGAGTATTTTTTTAACAGAGAAAACAAAACAAAACCCAAAACATTTAATGAGACCCACTGCTTTGGAGAGGAAACAGGAAGGGGTACAGGGAGAAGAAAGGGGATAACTTCTTAAAAGCAAGAAGTCTGTTTGAAAAAAAATATTCATTATCTATGGGTTAAAATTTATTTGATAAACTCATGAAACAAAGAGCTGTCATTGTCTATTAAATGTGATAGTCTGGGCTGAAACTCCAAGCTAGCAACCTCTAATTATTACTGTAAAGTGGGAGGCTATGGTCTAGTTTTTGCATTACTGCTCTCATATCCTACCTCTTACATTCTTTCCATAAATAACCCCTATTAGCTACAGTCAGAGATCACTTGTCCAAATGGATAATGCAGTCAATCAATGTGGGCATTCTAAGTCTTTAACATTACAGGCATGAAAACTTGTCCTGGCAAAGTCACAAGGGCTTTCAATTTTGTTTCTGACGTACAAGCCAGGCTGTATTTAGCTAATAAGACAGAATAAGCAAATGAAAAAACAGCTACTGGCTTCAACAAAACAGACTCCAGTCGCTTATCTATAACTGTCAGTGTTCCAGACTTCAAACAAGGAAAACAGGAATATCCTGACACTAACGCATTTACAAAAGGCACGTTGCAGCATCCAAAAAAATTCTGTCCTGTTTTCTCTCCTTCACCATAAGTATGTCTGTGAGCATAGGTGTGCATATTTGATACATCTTCAGAAGAAAATTATGTAGACTTCAGCTTGCATAAGAAACAAGCAGGGACAGAGCGCGAGACTGCTTCACTATGCACAACCCCATCAATTCAGATGTTTCCAAAAAAAGTGAAAAGACAAGAGAAACAGAGATTTTGAAGTGCTGACTTTTGAAAGCATATTGGTGAGAGGGGAAGAGAAAAGCTCCACACTTTTCCCTCACATCTCTTTTCTTTAAAGGAAGAATCTGTGTTATAAATAAGAGCCATTACTGACTAATAATTACGTGACTTCTCAGAAATCTCTGGTATCGAAACTGTGCCAAGGTCCAGTTTTATATAATTAATTGAATTCTACTTTTTACAGAACTTCACCCTAAATAATAACCAAGTCATTCAAACTACTTTCTCCAGAGTCAGAGAAAGTCTTGGGGGATTTTACCTCAGAGATCTTAACTTGACTGTTGTAGAAATAGTAAAGACAGACATGCCAGCAATTTATTGGTATCTGAATTATCAAATTTCCTTCTGATTTTATGTATTTTTATCTGGTATGGTATACCTAAGCAAACTGGATATGAGAAGAAAAATTTTAACCAAAGACTTCAAACCAATGAACTGAAGTTACAAAATTAAATATGCGGGTATTATGAGATTATAGATCATTGCTGACATACTGCTAGAAGCTCAAGGTAGGCAGTTTAAAAAAAAAAGAAAAAAAACACTTGCAAAACGCAACCTCCACACACAACCTGTCTCATCTAACAATATCCTCCACCAAATAACATCTTTTACCACATTTTTTTTCCTTTAGCAATGTTTATGAAGTTTCCAGTGTATATTTAAGAACTCAGACAATTCTCTACTAAAATTAATTTACCAATGAAAATTTTGTTCAGCCTCAAATGCAGTTGTAATTAATTAAAAAAAACAAACAAACTATTATTTATGAACAGAATTACTTGAGATACAGTTTTAATGGCACTATAATTTTTAATCATTATTTCTTATTTGATTTGTGGCAAACACAGGTGTTCACAGCAGCAAAACTGTGTTACCAGCAGAGTAAACATGTTTACCCTACATTCTTAATAATGCTTTCACAGAACAACCTTCAATTTGCTTAACAACGTTGGAGTTTGCATATGAAATTTGGCGTTTTCAAAATGAGCTGATCCGAATTCTTCTCGGAAGATAAAACATATGGCTTCCTGTTTAAATAATAATTCCTAACATACTATTAATTTACTGTACAGAAGAGTAATTTTCTTAAAATTATCTTAAGTATAAAGAATGATTACAGATTTTTCCCTCAGAACTGAAAAAGCCCTTGTGTTTTCCCCTCCACAACTCTTAGGTGTCCTGCACTCTTCAGTAGCACACCAAAATAATCTTCACATGATACATTAGCTGCATTTTTCCCTACTGTGCAACTGGAATAATTATTAAGAAAGTAACAGAATATTTAAGTACTGCAGATATAAACCAGATTTGTTAACCGAGCTAGAGAACTATTCTACCTCACTGACTTCCATTGCTGAATAGGGTTCAGTGACCCTGTTCATAAGGAGTGCTCAGAACAGTTTCACATGAATGTTCGTATTTGGTACTTGTGCAGAAAGAACTCACAACTTGGGGGCAGACATGCACAGTTAGCATACTCCTAAGCTGCATAAGGACTTGGCTCTCATTGATTCACCCATGGGGCAGCTGCAGCTACAGAAGGTAAGGCACTCCTACTCTCCACCTCCAAGCCCCCAGAGTTACTACAAGTCCAGTAACCCACTAGAAAAAAATGCAAGATTTTTGTCAGTCTTTCCCACAGCCTTGACAACAAAAGATACACATGAATTTTATGCAACTAACCTACCAATGCAAGGACAGGTGTTAAACTTTACTCCAGCCATTTGCAAATCATTCCACCAAGAATTATACAACCTCCACTGTTACAAGGTTTTACCTAACCAGGTGATACAAAGCCATTTGGGGTTTCTTTTCCCTCCTCCTGTTTGGAAATGTGTATGTATTACATCCATGAACCAGGTATACATTTTACAGAGTATAAGCTGTAGGGTAGTTGTATGCTCCTACATTAAGAGACTTCAATGATTCCTACAGTAATCAACCCAAAACAACAAGATCAATACACATAAATCCAGGTACAACCTTACTGGTAGTACCAAAAATTCATCTCAATTTCAGCCAATACATGCAAATAGTTAAGGCTTCCTGGAATCTAACAAGATTGTTTTTCAGTATTTGTTTCCAGCAATAATCATCTGAGACTCCAGAGTATCAGGAACTTGGAAAATAATATCTAATGCAACTGCCTACAGTGATGCCATGGAAGAACTCAACTCAGCAGCAATACTACGTGAGAATTTCACTTTCTTTTTCCAGCCTGAAGACATTTTTTGACTAAACAACCATCCACTCCAGCACTTCCAGAACAATTCTTCCATTACACTAGCCTTCCGATTGTATGTCTACTGCAAGTCATGCTGGTCATAAACTGTAAACAAAGAAACAGTTCCATCAGACATCTTTCTGTCAGCTAGCTGTGACTCTAGATAAAAACGTGACTGTCATGTGTGCATACCACCAAGAGACAAAGATGTCAAAAGAATTCAGTTTGTGAAATCTTCTGTAGGTACTACCCTGAGGCCAAACAATGAATTCAGAATTCACAGAATAATCCAGTTGAAGTAACAGTTCTTTTGCACAAAAATGCATTGACAAAGAAGATCTAGCAAAGAACATACTGATGTTGCTCTAAAGATTATATTCTGCTCTTTTGAATTTAATTCATTCACATTTTCTACAATAATTTCTGGTCCTTCTCCTTTGTTGTTTATTTATTTATTTTTCTTCCTTTTTCTTTCTCTTCCCCCCCCTCCTTTTTCACACAAATTGTTACGCTTGAGAACTTAGGAACTGCAATTAGTCATAACCAAAACAGTGATACCTCCAGAAAGTTCTTAATAAAGCATTTCAGTAATTTCAATTTTCCTCTTGCTCTTTGGTTTATTTTTGCACCTTTTATGAATAGAGCTAAACTTCCAGACTGACCCTGGAAGCAGAAAGCTATATCTTGGACTGGAAGGGAACCATAAGGATCACCGAGTCTGACTCCCAATTTATGCTCTTATAAAGACACCAGTATGGGCAATCTGAACTCACAGCAGATCTGCCCACAACTGGAGCCAAGAGGTACAGGAAGATGATAGTGAGCTAGAAGGAAGCTACTACACTAGAATTTCCTCTCTACATACGATTCTTCCCTTTCATGTTCTTTCTGCCACAAAAATAAGCTATTGGCACTAGAACTACAAAGGTGTTGGTTATCTCCTGTGAACTGCAAGAAAACAAAAGATTGTCTCTTTTGCTTTGCTTCTTGCCAAGCGTGTGAGTGGTTAACTTGTCTAAATGGGAACCAAGTTTCCTGTACACATAGTGTGGAACAATGTGGAAGGAGGAAAGGAAATGATAAGGGCAGGTGAAACAGAGAGGAAAATAAAAGCCAGACTTAAAAATCTAGAAGGCTAGTTATTGATCATTTCCACCTACCATTTTAAGAGTTAACTTGGCAAGTTGCTTTCTGCTGCTGTCTTACCCCATCCTTTCCGCAAACCCACACTAAACTGTAGCATATCAGTTTACTGCGTACATACAGGCTGTTAGCTATAGGTACACACGAACACGAAAAGCATTATATCCTACCTATTAACTATCCCAGCCTTTTTTTGTTGGTGTTGGATTTTGTTTTTCAGTTTTTCTTAATAGGACCCTGAAGTGACTGCTCTTCAACTAATGGGTCCTTGGGTAGAGTAAGTAAAACGTAATTATAAATGTTCACCTGGATGAACTGAGAGTAGTTTTCACTCTTTCTGAAAGAGTTTAATATTTTACAAACAAGATCTAGTATTAAGAACTGTCATGGGAATGGCACCACTTTTTCTAAATCACACATTCAAAAGGGGTGCTCGCCAACAGCTGAAAACCTCATTTTCCTTTCAGTATCTTTTGAAAATGCTATCTGCAACAATGAGTCATCATCTACTGCAGCACAACATCCAGCTCCATCCAAGCGCCAGCAGCCCTCTATAAGAGATGTAGGGTCTTTTAATGACATACATAATCCCCTGCGTAGCTTCACTGCAACCCCTCCCATCATTTATCACTGTTTATCTTGCTTAATGAAACTACATGTGAAAATGACAGTAAAATCTCAGACTTTTATATAAATATTAAAAATCTTAATTATCATCTTCATCTTTACTCACTTAGCTCAGTAGAAGATAAGCAATTTAAAACCTGTAAGAGTATACCTCTATCACTTCTCTATAGTAGCTTTCCTGGGATATTTTAAGAGTTTAAAGTACTCGGCCAAAAAGCATTACCCTTAGAAAAAGCTTTTTATTTGTTTTCTCTCAGCTTGTCGAAGTTGCAGCAATGTTCAATTTAAAGTAACTAAATTCACTGAGGCATCATCTGAGATATGCTGTAAACTGCAACTCTAAATAAATGTATATACTTAATAGAGCAGCTAGAGATACTCTGCTTTAATAAAACTCACACTCCTTGTTTTAATAAACTTCAGCAATTCAGCTTACGAAACTAACTTTAAAAAAATAAAATTAATCAGATGAAAAGATTTTTCTCTTATTTGAGATTACTCTTCTGTTTCCTGCTTTCTCTGGACATACACATATCTATAAAAGTTTCCCTGTTTTTTTTTTTTGTTTATTTTATGTAGGCAAGGCCTTATTTTCCTACCCTGTAAAACTGAGTAAGCAGCAAAAAGAAAAACAGCATTTCTCTCACCTGCTTAGGTGTCACCCCAGGCATGCGAATGTCCAATGCAAAATCTGAAAGACCAAGTGAAATCACCGGCCGGTCGCTCCCAAGGCATTCACTGGAAAGAGACCTGGTAGTATCTTTATACCTGAAAAACAAGGATGAAAGATTTTTTTAAAACACTGATGTTTATTATGTCTTTCTAATAAGATGGGTCTTCAGAACTGTCATAGAAGTTTGACAACACTGAGTAGCTTGGGGATTGATTTGGAAATTTCATGCCATAAGCTGAGAAAAATATCTTACTTATCAAGCAGTTACGGAAGCAGTTTGAACCAGAGGACAAGTCTGAAAAACACTAGCTGAAAACATAAACTGTCATCGCGTCTAAGTAATTGTCTGAGGTACATGGATGTACAGATAGAGTATTAATTCACTAGAAAATATAAGGTACTGTTAATCATTCATGACAGTTTGGAATTTTTTTAAAGACTAAGTGTTTAATGTATAATTCAGTACAGACTACACTTAAATAATGTGTAAAGGGGAAATTTTCAATTCCAACACCATGACATTTACAGCAACTCCTCTTATAAGCAATGAAGTAAATCTGTAAGCTTTACAACTTCACATGACTATCAAAGTCTGTATTGAATGTAATATATAAACAACTTGTAAAAAAAAAAAAGTAGGTAACCGTGAGGAACTTAAGACATCTGAAATATAATACAACACTGATCTATATTTTTTTATACATATATATATATGTATATGTATTAAAAATATCTAAGTGGCATGGTAAACTACAGAGTCCAATATACCTCAAAAACTGCAAAACACTTTTTTTGAGAGCTAAGAGGCTCATTCTCTTGACAACATCACATTAGAGTTTACCTATACAATGCTGCATTCAACCTCCCTACAAATTTCCCAGGATTGCCCAGTTTTATGCTAGTTATTGCTTCCTCGTTACAACATTATTTTATACTGCAAGCTAACTAGAGCAGCTGCAATATATTACTCCCTGTGTAGTCTCAAATGCACCTGTGGTGTTATCTAAAAAGTTCTATTAATTATTATTTTATCATCCTAAACTCACATTTTATAGAGCAACACTTGGATAAAACAAGAGTCTTCAATATGACAAAAGCATCATTTCAAAATTGCAGAAAGACAATTCAGAGAAGTAAGAAAAACGGAGCAAATCCCATTCACATTTTTATCTAGGACATGCTTTTTCATACTTCCATAATGTAAGTGACTGCATGCATTCAACACATAAGCTCTTCCTGTATAACCCACCTCTTGAAGACAGAAAGTGGGCTTCTGAAACCCAAACAGATGTTTTGAAAAACAAGACACAGCATTAGCAGGTTGTTAACGAGGCCAGCCATGTCCACCCTGCTGTTTCTGGCCTGATTAAGCGAGGAGAAAAAGGGCAGTGCAGTTCTATCGGCTGTGATCCTGACAATTAGCCGGCAGCAGCAGCCGTATCAATTCACTACTTCATTATTATGTGCTCTGCGGGCATCCTCCAGCTTCTGACAGACCATCTGTCTTGGAAGGTGATGCCCTGTAAATCAGGAAGGTGGATGATGCTATGTTGTCTGTATTATTAGCTGTAAAAATCTGTTGAAGAATCTTCCCTCGCAGATAGATGACACTGTACTTCTGTCCACTTAAGGAGCTGAAAAGAAGTAGCACTCCTGACGCTTTCTCTCCAGGTTGTGCAGTTAAATCTGCATGTTACTTATCAATCCACAGTGCCAGAGACTCCAAGTGGCATCGCAGAAACTGGCATCAGTCATCCTTCAGAACCTGTAAAAATAGAAGCAGATAAAGGATGACTAACACATTACAGCATTAGTTCTCAGCAAATCCCTGTTGAGGTATTTTAATACATTAGGAAGTTCTTTCACAAGCTGTAGCCCAACCCAGTGAAGACTGCACCAAGTCTGTAGATTCCCCCTTTTTCTCCCCTCGCATACATACAGGGTCATAACTGACACATTTCACATTGATATACAAAACTCTCACTCTCCAACACATTTTGCACGATAGGAAGGAATACAACAACCCGTCCCCCCCAATATACAAAAGGCAAACCATGAAGTATTTCACACCTACGCACACTAGTATAACGTGTTTTACAAACAGCAAAAAAAAAAAATCAAACACTGACATGGCAACAATCAAGGTTCGTAAATTTTATCAACAATCACTAAATGTTTCTGCATATACTACAGGCTGGGAAAATATTTTAGTTTCAATACAACTTTCAATACACCATTATGTCGTTTATCCATTCCTTATGTACTTTAGTAACTTGTAATATCCATTTCAGAAAATCAATACGATTTTTTTTAAGTACTGCAACAAGAACTATTCAGATCAGAATGTTTTGTGTTAGTTGAATAGTTTTTTATCCTTTCATATACTGAGGTTGTATGAGAATATACCATTACTCTTCTCCTTGCTTTAACTGTTCCTCCCCGTTTTAGTCGATATGACATTTTAATTTCAAATCCTAAAGCTTTTCTGTATGTTAGAAAATCAGACTGTGTGTTACTGAAGACATATACAAGTATTTTTATTGAGCATTCCAGTCTGGCAGAAGAAAAATTTCAAGTTATAATAAAATCAAAATCTTTAAAATATATTATACAGTAATTATTTTAAGATAAATCTCAATAGGAAAAAACCAGCCCAAACCAACTACCTACCAGGCCCTGGAAGACAAGTCAAAATACTGCTACAAGGATGAAATAGAAAAGAAGGATTCTGACAGGAAAGAAAATTAAAATTAATGTGATTTATGAAACATCACTTCCATGTCAGGGAACGTGTACTGAAAGGGCTTCGTATGAAACAAAAGTGCTTATGGATAGACTAAGAAGCCATGCTAGCCACTTGCATCTTGTATAGCAGCTGCACCAAATTTGTATTGAACTATCTGTAAGATTTTAAAAATCTGCTTATATCATCATTAGACTTGCACGTTTTATTCATTGAAGGATGACACAAAAGATTCAGTCAAAAGCAACTAAAAAAGGACTTCATCTTAGCTTTCAGTTCATCAAAAGCATGCCAAAGCTGTCTAAAATCAACCATACAAGTCTAATTCTTTCTTTGTACACAATTTTTCATGCCTTTATTTCTGTGATCTAAATTATATTTATTAGTGAACTATGGAAAGCTGCACTATGATGAAAAGCAAAAATAATATAAGAATAAAAAAAGACTAGTATGAGACGCTTCATAAAAAGTTAAAACAACTGTAAAACAGAACACTTCATTACTTTTGCTCTTTAAGGTATAATTATGTAACAGTAGCTTTCATCATCTTAGAACACCACCTAGCTGGAAGTTCTAGTACTTTTAAAATTTGTATTACTCAAGAATTTATGCCTTTATTTTCAGCTCATACTGTAAATACACTTGACAAGCAAGAACTCTGAAGAACAGACACAGGAGAAATAAACTAGATTTTAACATATACAGAATCACAATGTTCTGGCATGATTTTTTGGAATCTGAAAAGACATTTTCCACTGACTAGAAACAAAACCAAATACTTCATTTTTGCCAGCTTCAACAAGTCTGACATTGGTTACACCGAGGCTGTTACAAACGTCTACCTGGTATATGAATTAATAAAAGAAAGTTACAAAGAAACCTGATCATTAATAGTCCCTCCTCATCCAAGCATGAGGGCTTCTTTAAAATAGTTTTCAATTCTCGCTGCAGAACTAAGCATGGTAATAGTGAAAGTCACCAAAACACACCTTAAGGGACAAAGGAAAGACCCAGAGAACTACCGACAGTCAGTCTCACTTTTGCATATGGCAAATTCATGAAGCAGATCTTCCTGGAAACCCCATTAAGGCACATGGAAAATCAGGAAGTGATTGGTGACAGTCAACATGGCTTCACCAAGTGTAAGTCAAGTCATAGTTGACAAATTTGGTGGCCTTCTATGATGGCATTACAGCATTGGAGGATAAGGAAAGAACAACTGACATCATCTGCCTTGACTTGTGCAAAGCATTAGACACTGTTTTGTACAACATCCTTATCTCTCACAGATTTGATGGATGGACTACTTGGAAGATAAGGAATTGGCTGGATGGTCACACTCAAAGAGTTGCCATCAACAGCTTGTGGTCCAAGTGGAGACCAGTGATGAATTCCTCAGGGATCGGTATTGAGACTGGTGATGTTTAACAACTTTGTTGATGACATAGACACTGGGATTGAGCACATCCTCAGCAAGTTTGCCAAAAACATCAAGATGTGTGGGTGGTCAAGAGGCTGGAGGAAAGGGGTGCCCTGGAAAGCCTTCAGAGGTGGGCTTGTACAAACTTTGTGAAGTCCAACCAGGCTGAGTGCAAGGTCCTGTATCTGGGCTAGGACAATCCCAAGCACAAATACAGGCTTAGCGAAGAAATGGCTTGAGAGTAGCCCTCAGAGGCTTGGTGAATGAGAAGCTCCACATGAGTTGGCAAGGTGCACTGGCAGCCCAGAAAGCCAATGGCATCCTAGGCTGCATCAAAAGATGCACGGACAGCAGGTCAAGGGAGGTGATTCTTCCCTTCTACTCTGCTCCAGTTCAGACCCCACCTGGAGTACTGCATCCAGCTCTAGAATCCTCAGCACAAGAAAGACATGGACCAAATGGAGCACTTCTATGGAAAAAGGCTGACAGAGTCAGGGTTGTTCAGCCTGGAGAAGAGAAGGCTCCAGGGAGACCTTATAGCAGCCTTCCAGCCTGTATGGAAAGATGGGCAGGGACTCGATCAGCAAGTGTAGTGATAGGATGAGGGGTTTAGAGAAGAAAATCTTTACTTGTGTGGGTGGCGAGACACTGGAACAGGCTGCCCAAAGAAGCTGTGGATGCCCCATTCCTGTAAGTGTTTAACGGGATGTTGGATGAGGCTTTGACCAACCAGGTCTGGCGGAAGGCATCTCTATCTGTGGCAGGGGGCTTGGAACTAGATGATCTTTAAGGTCCTTTCCAACCCAAACCATTCTATGATGATTCTATGATTAATGTTGTAGATAAGTTTCTAACAATACCTGGCTTTTAGTATGATGAACGAAAGAGGGGACAAAAANAAGGGAGGTGATTCTTCCCTTCTACTCTGCTCCAGTTCAGACCCCACCTGGAGTACTGCATCCAGCTCTAGAATCCTCAGCACAAGAAAGACATGGACCAAATGGAGCACTTCTATGGAAAAAGGCTGACAGAGTCAGGGTTGTTCAGCCTGGAGAAGAGAAGGCTCCAGGGAGACCTTATAGCAGCCTTCCAGCCTGTATGGAAAGATGGGCAGGGACTCGATCAGCAAGTGTAGTGATAGGATGAGGGGTTTAGAGAAGAAAATCTTTACTTGTGTGGGTGGCGAGACACTGGAACAGGCTGCCCAAAGAAGCTGTGGATGCCCCATTCCTGTAAGTGTTTAACGGGATGTTGGATGAGGCTTTGACCAACCAGGTCTGGCGGAAGGCATCTCTATCTGTGGCAGGGGGCTTGGAACTAGATGATCTTTAAGGTCCTTTCCAACCCAAACCATTCTATGATGATTCTATGATTAATGTTGTAGATAAGTTTCTAACAATACCTGGCTTTTAGTATGATGAACGAAAGAGGGGACAAAAAATAATAACCTGGAATTATCTAAAAAACCAAAGATATTAAATCTGTAGCGTGATCAATACATGTATGCCTAATATCTGTCCATTCTAATTAAAAAAATGAGACAATTTAATCAACAACTTGATTTTTAACTACAGTTTAATCAGCTGGATGGATACACAATGGATAAAAGTTTAATGCACCTTGTACTTAGGACCAGACACCTGCAAAATCAAATTTTGCATTTGGGAGAAAAGAAGAAAAGAATAAAAAACAAGGCAGCACTATCCTTAGGAGACTTCAATACAATTAAACACAGATATGATGCAATACACAAGAATACCAGACTACACGAAACAACAGGGGAAAAAGGCAAGGTTGAGAGATTCACTAATACGATTACACAGTTAATGATGTTCATTATGTGGACATCTTGATACTACTCTTTTGCTTTCAATTTGGAGTAAGAGATCCCAAGGGAACAGAAGAAGTGAAGTAAAAAAGATGAAGTGTGGAGAGTAAGGGAGATGAAAATTAGATTGGGCAATGTAAGCATGTTACTTTGTGCCACATGCCCCACCCAGACATAGCAGAAAACAATGAAAATAAAACAAGGATGTGAAGAAAAACAAAACAGCCAAAAGGAACTAGCAACAAAACATCTTACTTGAGTACATTGAGTGGAAAAAAAAATTAAAATGTGGCCAAGAAGCTAGAATTCAAAATACTACACAAAATAACAATATTTCCATGCATTGTTATAAAAATTAAACAGTGAGTCTTTTAAAATAATAGCAATTAAATGATCAATTTCCAAAACCAGCTACAGAAAAAGAAAGCTCTGTATTAATCAATAGTTCATGATAACCACTGTTTCAGTTTAGTCACTAGAACATTTTATATACAGTGCCAAGTGAGCAAGCCAGAAGCAGAAACCTCACCTTCAACTATCACTACCATCAAAGTCCAAAAAAAAAAGACATGGTGAAAGCTTACAGGGATTGACATGAAAGTCTACCACAGGTGGCAAATTTTTGTAGCTGAATCTCTCTTCTTGTGCCTTAGGCATTGAAAGCATGGAATTCAGCACGCATTTCTTCAGTTCTGTCTTTAGCTAGAGCAGAGAGTCCATGTTTCATCTCAGATAAAACTTTAGGCCAACAATTGAGTATATAAACAATTGAGTATATAAAGTAATTTCAACAAATCAACTGCAGCTAGGCCTTCAAGTTGAAGCACTTTGTTTCTAACAGCACAGGAAAATAAATGTGTTGTGGGATCAGCTTAGGGATTCATTAATGCACTAAATTCTGCCAATTATGACACTTTAGTCAAAGATGCATACAAACAGCATTTGGCAACAATCTGTCAAATCAGGCAATCTTTTGAGCCTCAACACCTACAAAAACCATCTCACAAAACAGTTAAGATATCTAGGGGTTAGCACAGCAATTATCAGAAACACAAATGTATAATGGTGGCGATACCAGACTGGGAGGAGGACAGGCCACCCAGAGAGACCTTGACAGGCTGAAGAAATGGGCTGACAGCAACATCATGGAATTCAAAAAGGGGAGGAAAGTGCAGTCCTGCAACTGGGGAGGAACAACCCCCCAGCCACCAGTACATGCTGGGGACCACCCAGCTGGAAAGCAGCTTGGCAGAAAATGCCTTGGGAGTCCCTCGGGAACACCAGGCTGAACACAAGCCAGCAATATGCCTTTGCTGCAAAGGCGGCTAATAGAATCTTTGGCTGCATTAGTCGAAGTATTGTGAGCAGGTCTAGGGAAGTGATCCCCTATACTCAGCACTTGTAAGGCCACACCACAAATACTGTCCCCCATCTGGGCTTCCCAGTAAAAGAGAGACACAGACATACTGGAGAGTCCAAGGAAGGGTCCCAAAGATGATGGAGTAGAGCTGCTTACCTGGACTTTAGTAAGGCCCTAGATACAGTTTACCACAGCATTCTCCTGGAGAAACCGGTTGCTCGTGACTAGATGATAGTTAACTTTGCTGGGTAAAAAACTAACTGGATGGCCAGGCTCAGGGAGTGGGGTGAAGGATTTAAATCCAGCTGGTGGCCAGTCACGAGTGGTATTCCCAAGCACTCGGTACCGGGGTCAGTTCTCTTTTAACATTTTTATCAATTATCTGGATAAGGGGATCAAGTGCACCCGCAGTAACTTTGTAGACAACAAGTTAGGTGGGAGTGTTGATCTCCTGGAGGGTAGGAAGGCTCTACAGAGAGATCTGGACNTGTAGGACTCAGGAGGTGATCTTCCCCCTCTACTCAGCACTGATGAGGCCTCACCTCTACTATTGAGTCCAGTTTTGGGCTCATCAATACAAAAAAGACATTGAGGTGCTGGAGCATGTCCAGAGAAGGGCAAGGAAACTGGTGAGGGGTCTGGAGAACAAGTCTTACGAGGATCAGCTGAGGGAACTGGGGTTGTTTAGCCTGGAGAAAGGGAGAACTTACTGCTCTCTACAACTGCCTGAAAGGAGGTCTGGTCAATGTACAAAGGTACATTGACCTGCTGTACTTTGATGATAACAAAAATGGCATGAGCACGCAGCTGGGCCTGCAAAGGAAGCCCCTCTTTTGACAGCAATCTACACGGGATTTCATATAATACTAAAGATACTTTTTTGAAAATGGGAATTCTAAGTTGTCAAAAATACTTTGCCTCTTGGTTTAGTTCAGATTTTACAAATTTGTGTCTTCTGCTACCAAAGCATTCTTGAGGTATGGACACCAAGGAAAAAAAGAGAAACATGATTTTCCCCTATTTTTAAGAGCAACCTTTTCTAAAATCTGGTCTGCTAAGTGTAAGCACAATGCACGTTTTTAAAAGAAATATTTCATTATGAGAAACCTATTATGCACTCCATCAGAGGAAGCACAGTATTTATACACTGAATAAAGAACTGTGACTTGAATTTTCTTGTGTATGTTACAGCAAGGAAATTGGATGCTGTCTAAATGGATTTACTCTCTCCATGTTTTCCGAATATATTGAAATTGGACAATGTGTATTTCTTTCCTATTTGACTACAAGCATTAAATGAAAATTTCTATTAAGCAGTAACTAAAAGGATGGTTTATAAGGGAAACATAATTTGCACAAAAAGCTGAATACCTGAATGTCTAAACTTATTTTGTGGAATTTTGCTGACCTGTTAACCATTTATGTGCTCTTTGTTAAATTAATAGTTTTTTACAGGTTTCCTACTGGGAAAGTAAGTTCTAGGTACTACCTGAAGACAGGCTATCTGTACCAAGTCCCTATTCATAAAGCGAAATCCTTCAAATGCTCTGTCAATTCAGCAGGTACAGAATGTTTTATCTACTAGACAGCTTTCTTTTGAAATTAATTGAAGTTTTATACGGGAAAGAAATAGAGGATGTAGAACTGTCATTTACATTCTGCTTTTCCCTGTTGGAGATCAGGTTCACAACATGTCTTGCAAGTTCCTAGCTGTGATAGAGTAACAATTGCAAAGATATCATAACCCCCCCCTCCCCAACCCCAAGCCATAAGCAAACCCTGTTCACTGAACAATAAAGGAAATATTTGAGTCATACTTAGCTAGCAACTCACACAGTAATAGCAGTCATGGAAATCAGAAACAAAAGGATGTAAGAAAACAGTTTATAAGATGTGTTTGTGCAAAGAAAGAACACAGACATTATTTCTAGGTGACTTAGGCAAACATCAAGTTTATTATTCTTTACTAATTTCTACAATAAATAGAAATTAAACTCAGCCTCAGAATTATTTTGTGAGCACTGGGAAATGCATTAGGAAAAACACCAGAACCAAGGGAAGCACAAACCAGCACAAGTCAAGGTGCCAGAATCACTGTCAACCCAGGTTTTGAGCTCTGTCTACAGCTGCTGTCCTCAATGCCTCCAAGATGACTGAAAGGGGCAAACTTCAAAGCCTAAGCAGACTTCGATTTGTCAGATCACCTTCTAAAATAGTTAGTTTTCTAAACAGTGAAAAGCCACTGACAATAGAATAAACATGTAAGAAAAAAAGATGCAAAAAGGTTTACCTGCTACTTCAGAATGTCACCTTACCCAGCAGGCTTTTCTTAAGACCTGCCTGTCTGCCAGCATGCAGAGGTGTCCTATTACCACCTACCCAGTTACAGTTTCTCCATTTTTCCAAAGTAAATATGACAAATACTGTTCCTCAAAACAATGCACACTCAGGTGTGAGACAAAAATACATTAAAAGAAGGAAAGGCAACACAGATTTAATTCTACAGAATCTAGAAATTCATGCTGATTTCAGGCCAAAATAAAAGTAATTTTCTTGGAAATTCTAGAAACTTAAATAAATTTCTGAACCTTCAAAATGCGATACACAATTCAAGGTAAGATTTTTATCCATTTTCTCAATCACCATACTGTAAACTCCCTTCCCCCAACCCTCACCCCCATCATTCTTTAGAAGAATAGTCACAATTTGCTAACTCAATAATAATTACTAAATTAATAATAAAATCTTCTATAATTGCAGAAAAAAACCCAAATCCCTACCCTCATGAAACTGCTTGTAACAGTCCCTATTAAAGGAGTGAAACTCAAAGCCTCCTTTTCTTCTTGTGGGAGTCACAGACATTTTTCAGAAGTCCAAAGACCAGAGAGAGCGTATGTATTAGTTCTTGCATTCTGCATTTTAATTGCATTTGAAAAGCATTTTATTCAAAAAAAAAAAATCACCTTGTACTTCTTCTGCTTTGACCAGGTATCAAAACAGGTAAAATTCTCTTGTCACTTTCACTGAAAGATGACATCTTAACAACCTGTTAATTTCATATTCTGAAAAAAAAATGAACAAGTTGCATGATACTAATTAATTGCTTAAAGGGGAAAACACATGAGAAACCTCCACTTTCATTTTAATATCCAGATCACTATCAGTAGCACAATGTAATAAGGATAAAGGTTCATTGAAGTGCCCTTTGTTTTGCCTTTGTTATGCAAAAATAGAAAATACTAAAGGAAGGATGTTTTATAGAATCAGGATTAGCCTCTAAGGATAAAGCAAATGAAAGATCATTTAAAATGTTTAAGTTCAATTACATATGAACTATGAATTAAATTAATTGCATGTTTCTTCACTAAAAAGAACTTCAGATCAGGCTCCCTGAATTCCCTGTGTACAAGGCATATATTCAACAAGAGCAAAGCGTTATTTTTCAGTCGAAATGTATAGAACTTTCTAAATAAGGTGTATGGTGCTATTTGCCAAGGTTTTTGTATCAGGGGCTGCACAGGTGGCTTCTGTGAGAAAACCCCAGAAGCTGTCCTGATGTTGCACAGAGCCAGCTCCGAGTTGGATCTGCTGCTGCCCAAAGCTGAACCCAGTGATGCTGGTGATCCTTTATTCAACATATGTAAAAAAGGGTAAACAACACCGCATAGCAACTGTGAGAGAAGAGAAAAATTTGACAGAAACAAATTCTGCAGGCACCATGGTCAAAGAAGGAGTGGGAAGAGGTGATCCAGGTGCTGGAGAAGAGACTCCTCTGCAGCACATGTAGAAGACCAGGGTGAAGCAGGTTGTCCCCCTGCCGTCTATGGAGGACCATATTGGAACAGATAACCACCCTGCAGCCTTTAGAGGACCCCAAGCCAGAATAGGTAGACATACACTGAAGGAAGCTGCAGTTA
>VZRU01006270.1:113538-127201 GCA_013398155.1 Pedionomus torquatus
AAAAAAAAAAAAAAAAAGAAATGTGCAAGATCAACAGTCCACTATTCAAATTAACCAGCATGCAGAAGGAGATTTCAAACTGTCTGTACAAACATCAACAAGCCAAGTTTCAGTAAGGCTTGCAATTCCTTTATGCCAGATTCTCCAAAGCAACAATCATATTGAATATCAAGTGCTCTTAAAAATACAGCGATATGGACTAAATCAGCAGAGACATGACTTGTCCACATGAGCACAAGCCTAATCCTACAAACTCACTTGGATTACTCCTGAGAAGACTAACTCATGCACATACGCACTGGAAACCTGATCGTGATCCAGGCTGCATTAACATCGCACCACAGGTACTTTTACAGGAATGTTGGAATGATTTTTATTTGTAGTATAATTGACATTAATTTTTATGGTTTGTATTTTAATAATCAAGTTCCCATAGGCTGACACTGTTTTGGCACTAGTTCAATTAAAACCTAAGGAAACTACTTTCCTATCAAAAAATGTATAAAATTGTTATTCTTATCTAATTGAAATTCAGAAGACATTTTGGGGTTCGTTTTAATGCAGTGGCAGGAAACAGCTACAAACTGCATAAGAGACTGCCCTTCCAGAATCAGATTTGTCAAGAAACTCATTTACATGTTTATATTTTGACTAGTTCAAATACAGAACATTCCTATTAGTTCAGTGAACTTTCTGAACCTGTAAGAAAAACAAAGTTTTAGACCAGTAAAGGGAAAAACGTTAATTTAAATTAATATATTAATTCTTATAAAGGGCATACTACTGAACTTTTTGATAATGGAATAACACTTGATTGAAAAGTTTCTTACATGCTGCGGTGCTTTTTAGAAGTTTTTCCAAACACAACACAGGTTTACCTACTCTCATGAAACAATTCTTCGAAGCAGTATTTCAGCTCCTCCCAGCATGACATCATCTGCTTCTTTAGCAAGAAGTCCCAGATCCCCCACTCCCAGGTCCCCACTCCACAGCGACTGATTTTTCTTACAGAGGGTGGAAGCTATGAGGCAGTGGGGCGTGTGGGTTAAGGAGACAAGAAATAAGTTGCTCNTTTTATTTTGTAGCATTTTTTACATGTCCAGCTCTGTAAATTATACAGTATTTTGTTTTCCTACATTTTATTCCTCCTGGGACAAGAACATGCATTTTTGCAGTATAGACCTCTCCAAAATGCTCAATTAAAAAAGAATATAAAAAGAGTACCACATATTGAGTTAACTACAGCTTTCCCCCCACCTTCACCTACCTCTCGTGTCAAGCAAAGCATTACATAGATAATTTGTACTTAGTATTTTTAGTTTTCAGTCTAGTTTCAGACACACATTTTACTCGGAAGTAAATTATTCAAGCTGAGTCCCAAAATACGAATCCCAAAAGACTTCAGAGCTGCAGCAGTTGAAAGTAGTCAGATAGAAAAAGAGATCTGAGAGAAAAGTTACAAAAACCCAAAAAAAATCAAAGATTCATTTTTTTCAGGTCAGCATTTAAAATTGTTCACACAAACATTTCATTGTCACATTGTAAGTCCTCCTTAACCACTAATAAAACAGAAAGAAACCAGATGTCTTTTGTGTTTGTGATAATGGAGAAGCAGGTCAGCTATGGGCAGACTTAAGCACGCTATCAGAAAGGTCTATACCTACATCAGCTGAGAACAGTTAAAGTTTTTAACACTATTACTATCTCAAGTGAGGCAAGACTTTGTTCTCCAATTGATTACATTAACTGACAGCTTAATATAAGGCAAGTTAATTCACTGACTAATAAAATAAATTGGTGTAAATAAAAATAAGGTAGTAATTACAATAAAGTGCTTTAAAAAAAATCTGACCACACCAGCTAGCCCACAGAACCTGGATAGTCTAAACCACCATCATGAAGAGAGGAAAAAGACTTTAGTATTACACATGAATTCCACTTCTGATGTTCTAATGCTGCATGGAAGCATACTGCTTGGCAAGGAACATTCAACATACTCCAAACTCCCCTTGGAGTACAGTGTTTACTTGACCTTTCCCTTTGAAATTAAATTTGTAATTTCCACAGGTACAAGTATACAATAAATCTGTCATTTTTACTTGAGCTGCCTTCTGGCAACACGGGTTTGAAAGTGAAGTACTAAAGAACATGGCTTAATAAGGTGAAGATCAAGCTCCAAGTCAAAGATGGAAGCCATGTGACCAAATAACAACAACAACAAGACAGTAATTGGCTCTGTGTGAGAAATGAGGGTGTAACTCATACAGCAGAATCTCCATGCCAGTCAAAGAGAAATTTGTCTTTTCCTCAGGTTAAAACTGAATAGAAAGAGTGAAGATAAACAAAGGATGCAAAGACTCTTCTGAAAATTAGGACTTAGTTGTATGTCTGAAGACATACAACTCTTTTCCAAATGCAGCTATTTGTTCTCATCAAAGACTACAGCCTCAGTGACTCAAAAGCTTTTACCCTGTATTTTTGTCTTCCCACCTCCAGAAGTGGGCCTCTGTCTTTCAATTCAGACTCAAAAGAGTGGGAAGGGATAATATCAATACTTTTGCTATTCAGAACACTTTTGGCAGGGTTTTGGTAGCATCAATAAAGCTGTTGCATTTTATATATATTGCATCATAAGCAGAATTATCCATAAAACATTACTGTCACAAAAATCCAGGTGACAAACCTGGCTTTTAGATTGCCTTTCAAATCACCTTCTCTGCAGAATTTCTTGTAACACTGGGGACACTTGTTTTTGTATGAAGACACAGTACAGTACAATGATCCATGAAAGTCCCAGTGGATGCTGGTAACGTGCCCGTTTCAAGAGGTTACACCCACAGCACCATGAAGATGGAAGTTTGCATTCTTCTGTCTGGAGGATTCATTGATTCCACAGCAAACTTAAATTTGGATTTATTAAGCTAAGAAAAAGAAAGTTAGAATGGGAATTGCTGTGTGATGACAAAATACAAACAAGTGCCACAGATACTAGATGGGAAGTTGAAAACAGGAAACTTATCACTGAAACTTCATGGTCTAAAACTGCGTTTCATATCCAATGATTAGGGCATTGCAAACCATTTACAAACTAAACCCAAGAGTATTGATTTTAGATATACTCATTCTTCTGAAAATTAGGTGGGAGAACTCAATTCTATGTACTCAAAGGTATATTACTGTAATAGCTACTCATGCCAGTCCAGTAAACTTCAGTAACACCGTTTTACTGTCTTCTTTGTAGCTATGTAATGGTTTATTTCAAGTCACATTATTTGTGAGAAATACAGAATTATCACAGAGCAACAGTTCTCCACAGTGAATAAATGTCATTTCTAGCTAAAGCTTTCAAGGGAAAAATTATATGCTGCACCACCAGCAAAGACCCTACACCTACCACTTGATGTAAGAATTAACCACAGCACTTTACTAGGTCTTTATAAAATATGTTAATACTGGGTTTATTTCAGACAATACTTGAAAGCAGAGGCAACTCAAACACTTTGTAACTGGTCAGCACCTCATCAGAAAATACAATAGTAGACTTTTTTGTGCACTTGTATAATGGAGAGGTTTAGGACATGTCTATTTATGACATCTACATGATGAATAAAACTATTCATTAGCAAGGTAATACTGATGGGAAAAAACAGCCATTACCTCACAAAGGACTTGATAACTTGGTCCTACATTATGGCTCTTCCTTCCCACATTCAGTGTTAAGTAATTGCCACAACTGTTTCTGAGCCCATGGATCATCAACAGCACCTCCTTTAAGGAGTCATGTGTATGCACCAGAGGCACACATTAGGTGGTGGCAGATAGAATAATGTAATTGTTTACGTTGGAAAAGACTCTTAAGATCATTGAGTCCAATTATTAACCTAATAGGCATACAGTTTACAGTGATGGATTTGGTACTAACATCCACATCTACACATCTTTTAAATACCTCCAGGGATGGTGACTCAACCACTTCCCTGTGGTTCCAATGCTGGACTGTTCCAATGGCAGCCTGTTCCAATGCTAGACTGTCCTTTCAGTGAAAAAATATTTCCTAATATCTCATCTAAAGCTCCCCTGGCACAACTTCACTCAGCTTCCTTCCTCGTGTTCCAACCCAGGGGCCTGGGTATACTAAGAACAGCTGGTCTTGCTATTAAAGACTGAGACAAAGAAGGCATTAAGTAGCTCAGCTTTTTCCTCAGCCTTTGTCACTACATTTCCTCCTGCATCCAATAAAGGATGAAGACTCTCCTTAGCCCTCATTTTGTTGCTAATGTATTTATAGAAACATTTTTCATTGTCTTTTACGGCAGAAGCTAGATTAAATTCTAGCTGAGCTTTGGTCCTTCTAATTTTCTCCATGCAGAGCCTCAGGACATCTTTGTAGTCTTCCTGAATTGCTGGCCTCTTTTTCCAAAGGTCTTAAACCCTTTTTCCACCCCAAGTTCCAGCCAAAGCTCTCTGTTCAGCCAAGGCAGTCTTCCTCACCAGCTCATCTATCAGCACATGGGGACAACCACTCCTGTACCTTGAGAATCTCCTTCTTGAAGAATATCTAGCCTTCCTGGACGCCTTTGCCTGTCAGGAATGCCTCTTAAGAGACTCCACCAACCTGGTCCCTAAACAGGTCAAAGTCTGCCCTCTGAAAGTCCAAGGAAGCAGTTCCACTAATTCCTCTCTATACTGCTCCAGGAATCAAAAACTCTGACATTTTGTGATCGCTATGCCCAAGTCAGCCTCCAACCATCACAGCACTCAGAAGCCCTTGGAAACTTATTAGGTGTTGTATCAAATGGTTACCCGGTGCAACTTGTTCACGTTTTTCAGTTTTCCAGCACATAGAAATGCAATGTTCTTATCTTGTCAGCACTCTCTTTCTAATCAATAAGCTAAGCTCTTCTTTTGATGGTACTATCCTTAAAACTTTATTGCACTTTGCAACCACTACATGTCACTATTAAACAAAGAAAGACTACAGAAGTTTTAGTAAGGCTTGTAGAGCTTTATGTAGATGGATTCTATTATTATTGTGAAGGACCATTTTAAAAAAAATATGAAGATGAAACTGCCAGTTTAGAAATATAAAAATCAAAGCAAACAAGCAAAAAAAATCCAAAACCAACCAAAAACCAAACCAAAACCACACAAAACCCTCCACAGACATGTTTTGGCATCCTAGCCTGCAAGCAAACAAGCTGAACAGCAAGATTATTAAAGTTCTATCTATAAGGCACTTTTAAAAAAATAGAAAGTAAGCATCAACTGAGCCAATGCTTTACAAAGAGTAACCTAATGCATGCTACTACTTTTTTGAGGTGGGGGGACACTACGCAGAGAAATACCAGTTTCAAAACCACCTTCCTCTGCAATGCAACAGAAGTGGTTGCTTTAACAAAAACAGTGATATTACTCCTCTGTTGAAGACACTTACATGGATGAAAAAAACCTCCTGATGCAAAATGAACTGCTTTAAGGTTTGTACACATTATTTACTCCTTGAGGAAGTCTGCAGAAACAATAAATGAAACGAATACTCACTCATGAAGAAACACAACCACCCTTACCATCCATAGTGCCATATCCTGAC
This sequence comes from Pedionomus torquatus, assembly GCA_013398155.1. Classification (NCBI taxonomy): domain Eukaryota; kingdom Metazoa; phylum Chordata; class Aves; order Charadriiformes; family Pedionomidae; genus Pedionomus; species Pedionomus torquatus. Next base: position 119,129 of record VZRU01006270.1, read on the forward strand.
TATAGCTATCACAGCATATCTAGAAGTTTCACTCCCAGTTTGGCACTGTACACACTGCTTGCTTCCTCCACATAAGCTACCTGAGGCACCAGGATAGAAAAGAGTGATTTATTTCTCTTTCCGGAACTGCACAGCAGTGTGCACACAAGGCCTGCAAGCACCACAAGACAAACTGCGGCGTGCTGCCAGGAGGCTGAGCTGCACAGTTGTGCTGTGTTTGCATGAGATTTCAGTCATAGATAAAGGTTTTATTTATTAGTGCTACAACTGTACAAAATACATCAACAAAACATTACTTTGTGTCATGTAGCTATATTTTCCTAGAGGCAACCTGCAGAAGTATAACAGACTATCTGAAACAAGTGCAAAGAAGCAATTTTGAAACAGCAAGCACCAGTGTTGCTACTACACCTGCAACCAGATGCCTCAAAGAGGCCACAGACTGCTTTATTTTTCACCTGGGCTCCCTGCTCCTTTTAAAGGCAGCTGCAAACAGAGCTTAACTTCTGCAGAAGTGAAGGAGGTGTACAGCGCAGAGGAAGAGAACACAGGCAGAAAAAAGGTAGCATGGCAAAAAAACCCTAATGCGCTTTGGTTGCACATACTCTTCATGCATTTTTAACATAACAGATAGATGGAAGATGATCTTTTGTTTCCTTCCCACATACCTACCACATGGAAGAACTTTCCAGAAATAAATAACTAGCAGCTGAGTCATCTCAAATTTGTTTTTGAACAGTTTTAGCAGCTTTTAAGACTTTCAAAGCAATTACCATTGACATTTTAATGGGGAAGACAGGAACACAGGATGCTGCCATCCTAGTGTTTATCCATTCTCTAGTAAGAAAAGGTAGAAATGGTTCTAAAATATTATTTCTTGCTTTCCCTAGATATTTGAATTTTCCTATTCATCCCTTTCTCAAAACCAGCAATTCTATTTAATCTCTAATTGCTTATCCAGTACTTTCGTAGGTGTTTTGCATAAGATGTATCAGATGATAATACAGCTGCATCATTTATCAATCCTGGCACTATATTTTGGCCAAAGAGAATCTATCTAATCAGGTTCTGCATTAAGCTGAAAACACTTTTTATATTCTTAAGTCATTCGGTAGTCAGAGGCCTGGCATAATTTGATGGTTGTTGTAATGCATTTGAGGGAGGAAAAAAAAACCAACCAAAAAAACACAGCTGTGTTAATACAATTTATATTTAGCCCTGCAATGAATAAAAGCCAGCACTGCTCTCTTTCACTGCAATACTGGCACTACCAAACAGAAAGCCTGACAACTTTCCAGGGGGCTTCAGCAGCTACCAGGGACTTGTTGCAGACAACAGATTTACACCGAAGTGTATTTGCACTGTGTGCTTTCCTACCACCTGGTTTCAGGAAGTTAAGCAACAAGGTACCAACTACAACTGCCCTTACAAGATACTGCTCTGAATACAGATGTAGTGTGTACCTGAAGTCTGCTTTTCTGTTAAGTGTTTGTTGATTTTAAAGACTGGAAACAAAGTAGTCATAAAAATCCATTATCAAACACTGAAGGAAACCAGGTATTCAGTAGCTGCCTTAATTCGAGTTTTGTCAGTCACAATGTTGTATAAACTAAGAATCGCAAAATAAAAGCATCCATAAAACGACAAATTAAAATCTGTCAATGTTCTTTTGAAAAAAGTGGATTTATAAAGCAAATATGCTGTTATTCATAATAGCTTACCCCTATTTAAAGTATAATCAAATAATATAGTTTTCTTTTCCAAAACAGTCTTACCAGATCAAATATCTTCAAAATTGTATTTCACAGACAGCTACAAGTGCTCCCATTAAAAATCAGAAATTACAGATTTTTTTTCCATATCTTGTACTTAGAATTACAGAATGGTTTGGGTAGGAAGGGACCTTAACGATTGTCTTGTTCCAAGCCCCCTGCCATCAGCAGGGAAACATCCCACTAGACCAAGTTGCTCAAAGTCCCATCCAGCCTGGTCTTCACCCATAAAAAATTAAATGCTTGTTTGTGTACGGTGTCTCTGAGATAGCAGAAACACCTTCAGCCTTGTAACATCTAGCTGAATTCACTGAAGAGGTTTTTTTGTTTTTCTATTTTTAAGTAGCAGTTTGTTCACACTTTGGCAAGTTCCTTCCCAATTCTGCACAGAGCTCTTGGCAGGACAGGAAAAAGATGAACTCCACCAGGGAAGTAAAATTAAGCAGCTTTGTGCTGACTTAAACAAGAAAACATAGACTGCATCTAAATAATGCAGTCTCTCAGCAGACTCAGGAAGCCCAAATTAAAACAATGCAAGTAGCAATTTTAATTTTAAGAAGTCTCCTAAACTTTACAGAACAGTAGAGGATTTTCCCAGTTAAATACGCCACTATTCAGCCAATTTTGAAAACTGTACTGCACTGTAAGAAAGAAAAGTAGTAATAGTAAAGACTGCTTTAATTTCCACAGCTTGTTATGGTCATGAACATGCTTTGAATTGAGAAAGGCCAAGCTGACGGGTCTGGCTTTCCAGCCCAGATAGCAGAGTAGTTTTCTGATAAACTAAAATCCATAAAACCAGTTGCATTTCAAGTGGGGAAAATGCATCCCAACTGTTTCAACCTTTGCCTACAGCAACTTTTTTGCTATTGCTTTGATCAGCACAGAAATGGTTATTTTTGAAGTTTAAAACATTGTACTTCGGAGTCAATTCAGTATTTGCTGGAAATGAGAAGCATGAATACTTCACTGTGTGTTTGATCTTTTGTTTTGGCTGACAGCTCTAACAGACCTGACTGAATTGTTTCTACTTCACACGAATTTTTAAGGGTGCCGAGGAAAGCACAAAGGGGACAGAAAGGTTATTACATAATAAAACAAAACTTGAGATTTGACTACAAGAGAGATTAAGGTAAAAAATTTGTAAGGGACAAGTTTAAAGACAACTAACAGTTCCCTCCTGGGGTGTGGGTGCATGTGTGTGCATTAAGCACACAAGTAAATGTTTATACAGATTTTTCCATCAGTCTAAACTCAGTCTCAAAAAAAACCCAAAAAACAAATCCCAGAAAAGTTCTCTTCTGTAGATAAATTCCAAATTTTACAATATACTATCTGCAAAACAGATTTTTTTTTCAAGAAGGTATCTATTACTAAAATTGAAACATTCTCATTACTATTCTGTTGTATTACAAACTCTCCATTTACTACATGCCACAGCGAGTATTAAATGTTCAAAAAATAATATTACTTGTTTATGACATCACTAGTAATGATCACTTTAGTAAATAGTGCAACTCTAAAATTTCTGTCAACAGTGTAGATTTGTTTCCCAATTATCTTTGGGCATGAGCTAGATATTTTGCTATGCAGAGAAGTTAAAATTGCCTTAGGATAATCAGAAAAAATTCTGCTGAGAACACCCTTTCAATCAGGCCAAAGACACATGCTGTTTATGTTCTGCACAAGTAACCCCGAGTGCCACTGAACTACACCTCAGCTATAAGGTCTGTGTTTTAATTACTATAGCAAAACTATCCATTATACCTCCAATGGCTCCACAATTTTGTAATATTAAAGATAAATTCTTCCTAACTAAAAGAGATTATCCATGTGTAGTCATTTTTGCACTGTTTGCCGAGGAAAAGTTTAAACTACTGAAATATAAATAAAGTGTATGTTGAAAATATCTACTTAAATAAACTCTCATTCACCATAAAATAAAACCACAAATTTTAGGCTTTTAGATTGCACTCAGAAGATAATATTGTGTTTGGGTATTTGTTTTCCCTTTAATTTTTATGGCATTCTTCTCCAAAACCCAGCATAAAGCTTTGAAAGCTACATTTACACCAAAGAACTTAAAACTCTGCTGCCCCACATATACATGAGAAAAAAGTAAGACATAACCTACCTCTGTTAAATTCAACAGAACACAGAGAGTTGTGCGATATTCAGTGCCACTTGAAGAGCAAAGCACACCTATCACAAAGCACTGAAACAGGAAGGGGAAGGGACTACACTAATGAGTCATAAAATTATTCCTAAAGAATACTCAAGATGAGAAGTACGAAATATTCACAAAGTCTAACTCTTTTGGTACTTTTATATGTACATGGCTATCCCAATAGGTCTATCTAAGAGAATAATTCACAAATGTTACTAAATTCTGCTTCCAGTGCCTCCATGACACAATGAAGTAGCTAATTCACTACATAGACTGGGAACTGAAACAAAGTTCATGCAAGGCATCTTAGAACCAAGCCAAGAGCTAAAATCAAGTCAATCCCTACCACTGCACTGTTCACAACACAACATCACACCAGTTCTTGTAAAGTCATGCTGCTCTTAGTGAAGCTCACTAGAGCTAATGTACGTTACTTACATGGGAACCTTCTAAAAGCTTGCATTGGAGTCCAGTGACAGGTACAGCATTTTCTTATTAAAATATCATATATTAATTACAGGTGACAGAAATACAATATTTACAATTTATAATTTTTATACGGTAAGTTCTATTACTGGTGAGATACTGTAATCACCAAGTAAAGTAAAACAAATACTGTATACTCAATTGCTCGAAACAGTTAGATTTATAGAACCTCGTTAGATTTCACAACCAGCTTTAAGACTTCATTTTTTTCATAATCATCAGCTTAACTGATGATTTGAAAAAACAAATGGTTTTGCATCAAATCAAACTCTAGTTTTTCCCAAACAAAAGAAATTACCAAATATCACTGTCTTGGGATGAAATAATTCTTTTTCTTGAAAGAATTGGGGTTCAAATTCTTTTGCTGCCCCAAGTGTGGTGACCTGACATCTCTTGTCTCCCAGGGTACACAATTTTTTTATTTGACACCGACATACATGAAACCCAATAGTCTTCTTTGTGAGATTTCCTGAAATCAGAAGTTAGGGATTGAGCATCTTTCTCCCTTTGTGTCTGTTACAGAACTGATAGCATGCTTAGATGTTTGGGTTCCCCCATTTTTCTTGGTGGAAGCTTTGAGGATAGCAGATGACTCTCAGACAGAGAAAGGAACCCAACCAGCCTTCTACTTCCTCTGAGAGCCCTATGGTCCTTTAGAAACCGGTCAATTTAGAAGAGGGAACAGTTACTGTTATTAGCAGTTTCACAAATCTGTACTGATACTCAGCCAAACTGATGAACTGTTTCAGAGTTATTTAGTAAATTCAGATGCATAAGGGTAAAAAAAAAAAGGCTTAAAAAAGCACACCACCATGCTCTACACATTCAGTAAGGAATGGGTTATTACATCCAAAAGATCTACAGCAGCGATTAATCTGAGGTGGCAGTGAGGCCAGTCTCAAGAGTTGCCAGCCAGGGAACACCTGAGACATCTCTGGTTCCAGGGAGGGTCCTTCCAAGCAGGAAAGGGAACAAGGACATCTACTAAACAGAGTACTTCACAGATCTTCAGACCTCGGTTAGGACACTCTAGGGGAACCTCAAGGAAACCTAGTACTATCACCTTCATTCTGATTTGGCTACAAAGCCCACTTTAAACACCAACTCACAGCAACACTGAAATTCTGCACTATTTTTCTGAAGAACTTGCTCCTTTCCTGTCCTTCAAATCTGTATGTCATTTCCCTGAGGGCATTACTGAAAGAGGGCCCAACCCTCTTTTCATGGATGTCAAGCCCCAAGACCTTGAAGTTATGTTAAATTTTTAATTAAAGAAAAAAGAAAAAACTGAAAGTACTGCAGTGATTGTAACAGTACTGTTTTCACTATAGCAATCCAATCTTCACTAGCCTATCAGCAGAATTCCTCTGCAGCTGCAGCATTTAAGGAACAAAAGCGACTGATCCACTGTGCTCCTCATGCACTAGAGCTTCTTTCAGCTGTGTTGTAAGGACACAAACAGCTGGTAAGAAATTCCTCACATACTATCAAGTAAAAAGAATTGTCAGCCCAATTCTACATCACAATTCTAAAAACCCCCACATATACAAATAAATAAATAAATGTAAAAAGCTACTGAAGTTGCTCATTAAGTAATGGAAGTTACACAGAGAAATCTTGCAGAGAGATCCAAGACTGTTTCATTCCTGTAGAGACCCAGACAGTCTCATTTAGTTATGGACCTGTTCTTTTCCACTGTAAAACACAGATTTACATTCAGAAAACTGAAAATCAAATTCATTCCCAGTGTAAAGTGTGGAGCTTTCACTGAAGTCTAATTTATTTTCAGCCAAGATTCTTGCAGTGCCTCCAACTAAAATCCTTTTACCTTGATATTAATTCTAGTGCATTGAAAATAATAGCCCTGTTTAAAAAAATACCCTCACCTACAACCTTTATGAGGGAATACATGACAGAACTGCAGGAACAGTAGTACTTAATTGAATCATAAATTAATGCCTCTGCTAGATGCACAGCAGTGCTTATACTCTGAGGTTAAGCAGTCAAAAGACTGAGAGCAAGGAGGTAAAATAACTGTGTAGCTTTGTAGTTTTGACAATCCCAAACCAACAATACTGCATCTTAGGGTATATGGAAGAGGGGTGGTCAAGAACCAAAATACAAACAAAGATTATACAAGCCCCAAAATCAAAACAAATTAAAAAAAAAAAAATAAAAAAATCAGTGAGCTCCTACTTCATGCAGAACAACCTAAATATTGTAAAGGGATTCTTTTGTTTTTTAAAAGACTCTCCTGCATTATGCATTGCAGATAAACATGGCAGACACCAAACAGACAATTCAGGCTAATGCAACCCATAAAGAATGCTACAATGTTTTTTCTAAGTACACTGTTATTTTTATTGTGTATTTGCCTTTATAGTTTTTTCCTCCTAAAAAACAATGACCTAAGCCACCTGCCATTGCAAAGCAATCATAATACTCCCAAGATCAGAAAGCGGTATTTTTCAAATAGGAGAATATCATTCTGGAAATCAACACACTAGTGGAATACGGACCAGAAATATTTATACAACTCCCAGAATTTTAGGAATCCATTCAGGAGAATATAAATTTTAACTACCAGTTGTTCCTGTTTTAGCATTATTTTGTTACACACATTTAGACAAACATGAACAGCATTGTTCCAGACAAAAGAAAGGCACTTAAAAGAAAGGCAGCTAGAATAATTTTGTGCAGATTGTTCTTCATTTTCATATGGCTACAGAGAGGAAACTCTACACCTCAGGGGCAAAACAGAATGGAGATTCTTGGAATAATGCAAAAAAAAAAAAAAAAAAGAGAAAAGGAAAAAAAAAGATACTCAACTGCTGCATATAGGTTTTTGTACATTTGTAGCACTCCTGATTAAATGATCCAATCTTACAGAATTATGTGAATGCTTCTCTCAGTAGTTTCATTTATTTTGACAATAAAATAAAAACATTACATACACTCTGTCAACAAATCTTAGCAAGATTAGGGCACATTTTTTCTCCTATTGACTAAAATGCAAGCTGCATGGCCTAATTCTCCCCATTCCACGTACAGATGTACAAGCAATGTTGTAAAAGTCAGGAGGCAATTGAGTAAACATCACTGATTGATTTTGAAAGACTGTGCATTTCCCCCATTACAATTAACTTACACGGAAAAAAGGCAGAAGCTCCATGTTTTACAGACGTAACTGTGCAAAATGGCTGAAAACTTTGTGCTGGAGGAAAATCTGGCCAGATTGTACAGGCCTAGAAAAGCAACAGGGCTGCTGCCCTATGTCCCCACACCCAACCATAATGAGTTTAAACATGTACTCCCTCTAAGCACAAGTACACAAAGCACACATATATAATACACATGTAATTATACACGTGGCCAACCACACAGATCAGACAGGCAGACAGAGCACCAACAGCCTTGTCCTGCTTCCCTCTGCCTGAGCAGGATCAAAGTCCACTGACAAAAAGATTCACTACATGCAATGGGAGTCACTCCATCTCTTAGCCTTGGACATTCGGTCTGTCCAGTAGCTGGTGCCTGGATCCTAGTCTCTCCAGTTGCTGGCCCCTGGGCATACAAGTCCCTGAGGCCATAGGCATGCTCATGTTGCTGGCATAGTCTTAAACACACACACACACACACACACACACA